>JAJJWW010014844.1:1200000-1800000 GCA_023531295.1 Papaver armeniacum | reverse complement strand
GCTGAAAATATTTCACATTCATAATTTCATATTAACCTGCCAATGTAACACATTTACATTCATTCAAGACATGCCACTCCAATTGCATTACCTAGCTAACTTCAAATCACCTAGTATGAAAATGTGTTGCGCAACGAAAGAAAATAAAATGATAGATTCTTTCAACATGACTAAATATCATACAAATAGTAAAATGCAGATATGGTCCTCCGCTAAAAAGGTGGCAGTAGCACACCCGTTCCAGTATGGTAGTCTGGGTTATACAGCACCTTTAGTTCCGCTACAAACATCAGCTTGTAATCACCGCAGTTACCTTGTAATCATCTTTAACAGCTTCATTCTCCAAATCCCTGCATCTTGAACTCAAACTCGAGCAACTCAGCACAAGCCATTTGCGCACCACTGCAATGTCATCTTCTGTAGCTTCACAACCACCGAGGCCATGGCAACAACTCACATAGAACCACACAAACTACCTGCAACTTGGATTACACAGCACCTTCAGTTCAACTGCAGCAGCAACCATTTCCCTGCAATGGCATTCTTATAACTCAAACCCTCAATCCATTGCCTGGAGCTTCCAATTACATCTTCTCTGCAAAACCATTCACAGACTGCATATTATAGCTCCTAACATTCATCTAATTCCTTCTCAAATTGAACCCAAGCAAATTCCTCTTTGTAGGCAACACTTGTTTCACAGGAATCTGCGCAAGTGTACACTGCTATCGTTGCCCAATCAAATGAGTTTGCATCGTTCTTCACATCAAAGAAAAAGAGCAGTTGTGGTAAAACCTGTAAACAAAAGCCACAAATGACATTAAAATACATATATGTACCTTAAGATCATCAAGGAGATCAAATGATAAACACAGAAAGCAAGTATGCATAACAGAGGGAGGGAAGGAGGCTATGATTAACTAGTATGGTTGTTGAACCATAAAAACAAACCAAAATCTTGGATTTGTCAAAATCTGTCCTCTAGATTGTGTAAATGGCAATATGAGGGGGAAATAAAAAGGTAACTGTTGAGTTTTCTACCTGCATCTCAAAACATAGAGGGCCATCACAATAGTTGCATTTTGGAATATCAGCTTTAGAAGGACGTCCACCACTTGCCATGGTCCAAAGTGGTTTTGCCTTCGAGTCTTGAGTATACCTGTTGCAATGATAACATGTTTACTATGTGGTGTTTTCGAAAGATACAAGAAAAAATCGAAGAAAAAAAAGTAACTAGAATATAGATATTATTTTGTGCTTAGTTTCGCAAAATCAAACCTTAATATTTACTCAAGTGCTTTACCAACGTGCACTTGAAAAGATGTCCAACTTCTTCCATCATCATCGCCCTGTTTACCAGAACCAATGAAGTTTTAACAGTTACAAAAGTTAGAAACAGAGCTAGAATATCAATAAGAGTTCACATAATTTTTACCTCAAAATCACCCATCATTGCTTCAACAGCTTCATCCTTTTGTTTTGGAACAACCAATGAGCTTGAGTAATTGTTTTCAGATACCTATGTATCGTATTCATATTCAGCCTCATCCTCGTTAAAGATCTCGAACTCTGGCCAGAGAAAATTGGTACCTACAACTGGCAAACCACCAAAATTCTAAGTAATCAATTTAAAGGAAACTGATTTGAGCCAAATACAAGTCCGCGACTCATGATCTAGCCCAAAATGTAGACTCAATAACATCTAGCCCAAAATGTAGAAAAACATAAAAATAACTGAAGTGACGGTTGTTATAAGTGTCTATGATCTTAAAGAAGCTACGACATTACATATCAAATCTTCACTAACAATGGAACTCTGAAATAGAATTTGTGCTTCTACATTTGCCCACTGGAGCGGGGGATTATCACCATCATAATGGTATCATCCCAATTTCCCATATCGATCTTCGTAATTAGTAAATTCTCCTTGTAAAGAACCCAAGTAGACCTTTACCAAAGTGCAAGTGCCCACTTATCTATCTGCCTATTCCTTGACACATTAGGAAATCAGAGGAGCAGAATTTAATATCAAGCAAAAGATACATATTATCAGTTAAGTCTTGAGACAACCTTACCAAAGTTGGGAGAGCAAAATTCAGCCAATCTCGTCCTCCAGACTAGCTTTCACATGAAAAAGTATGCCTCTACCACCTCACACTGCAACACCCCACAGAGATATCAATCACCAGAGGGTTAACATACCATACAAACAAATATAATAACAAGCAGATGCCAGAAAAAAGTTACGCCTACAAACACATGACCAATCCAATGAGAAAACCCACAATTTACCTCAAAAATGAAGCAACCTTAGACCCAATTTTCCAGATTGTGATCCTCCTCCACCACCATTACTAACATCACGATTATCCCATTCTCATCCTCGTTATCTTCATCTTCCTCCTGTATAGTATCCTCTTGCTTCTATCTAGGTTCAATTTATCAGCTCAAATTCATTCAAGCACCACCAGTAACTCCAGTTCAAAGCCGTCCAACCATTACATCCTCCAAGGTCAGTCATATTCTTGAATGATCGTTTCAAGTCCTGCAGTTGAAAAGCAAACAAACAAGAAATCATCAGGTTATGGAAGATTTCCTTTATGATACATGAGATTCAGTTCAGGCCTAAAACCTTAATTCAATCACTTCATGATCAGAATTATGAACTTATAATTTGGAAATAAAAAAGATAAAAATTGGATCTTTGTACCTGAATGGTGCATCACTTCGGTTCCACTCCTTTCAAAGTTTAAAAGCTCTGGTGGTTCAGGCATTTTCTCGAACAGCTGCTGTGCAGTTTCTGGTGGTGGTGGAGATATACGTGTTGTTGATTTCTAATCCTTCCATATAACTCCTTACCTGCAACAATACTCATTCAACACAAACCCACTCTCCTAATTCATTTCAGGACTCAAATCTCTTCTTTAATCTCTCCGTTCTTCCACAACCCATCAATGGCAGTGAAAAACTCCATCTTCCCTGTATTTCCTCGGTCAAAACTGAGTATGAAAACCAAATAGATTCGTCCCAAAGTTTGTGTCCATATCGGCATCAATTACTTGTACCAATTCTTCACGACAGCACCATCAGATCGGCGGCAAAACTTTGGCAGTGGCTCTCGTTCTTTGTTCAGTGAAAAGGAAACATAACTTGGATGTTTACTCGACTGATTTTTCGCCTGATATTCCCAAAAACCTCAATCCCTTTAGAGTTTAGCTTCTCAACAGCTTCATCTACATTTTTCTGCAAAATTAGACTAACCCATATCAAATTTAGATCTCCCAATCTCAATTTTACTTGTTATTAAGAAAATTAGAAAAATCCGAAGTGACGCGAAAATAATTTTACATGTTTGCAAGATGAGATGACAATAGGAGCTCCTTCCAAACCAATTCGTTCTGCTATGCTGAAACATATCTGTTGTGTTCAAGCCGTAACTATGGCTACTTTTCCTTCAAATATCTTCTTTATCATCACCGCTTTTTAACTGTTCTTCTTCTCACTGATGAACACGCCGTAGAAAACAAATCAGATAATAAACCAAGAAGAATAAATTTTAGGTGATCTCCCAATCTCAACCAAAACAGATATACAAATTTTAGGTGAAAAAAAAAAACCTAAATCAAAAAATTAACAAAACCCTAGATCCGTAATCATAAACAAAACTCAATAATCATGGATGGTATCATATCAAAAGACAACTTTACAACCACTAATCATATGAGTTCCACAGTTGAAGAAGAGATTATTACGATTACCTCCTCTGTAAAAGGTAGAGAGAGAGTAAAGGGGGATTGAGAGAAGATGATGAAGAAGAGGGATTGAAAGAAGAGCAGCGGTGGTGATGGAGCGATACAACCAAGTGTGGGTGGATGAAAATGATGGACGGATCAGATTTCGTTTGATCCACTCATACGGATTGAAAAAAGATCTTGACGGTTGAGATTGTATTTGGAATGCTCATACAGATTGAAAACGAGTGTGTTTCTCTTTACGTTTAATACGAACTCATGTCACCATTATCAATCTTCGACATGAAAAAAAAATCCAAAAAAAATATTAATAAATTTATGACATTGTTATCGACATTCGATATAAAAAAATCCAAAAATGTATAAGAATGAATCGGAAAATGAAAAATGAAAGTGATTAAGGATAGTAAAACAAACATCAATGCATTTAGAGCTCCATTGAAAATTTTGACTAAGACGAAGAGGTGATTGAAAAGAATATGAACTTTCTAGCTTCAAATGTGGTTCCACGGATACAAACCATGAACTCTCGGTGTTCAAGTGGTTTTTAACTCCAAATTTAGCAGATATATCATTGAAACTCGTAAAGATGGCATGTGTCACTTTTGGCTTCAAATGTGGCTCAACGGCATACGAACCATAAACCATCAAATTCTTAAGTGCTTCTAACTCCAAATTTAGAAGGATATATCATAGAAACTCGTAAATACAGAGCTCATGTGTCACTTTTATCTGGATATTCTTTTTGAAACCTCGAACACATCATTTTTGGAAACTTCGAGACTTATCCTGGCCCGAGATCGAAACCCGCCCCCGAGTAGACTACTTTAAGTCGGAAACTTGGTAAGAACGATGAATCGATCCATTTACGGTAAGATTCCTTCAAATATTCTACGAAACCTTAAAAAACCTTATTTCGCATATCAGATGCATACCTGTGCTCCGAGATCGAAACTCGGCCGCGAGTTGACTACTATAAGTCGAAAATTGGTAAGAACGACGAATTCATGCATTTACAGGTAAGATTCCTTCGAGATATTCTACGAAACCTTAAAAACCCTATTTCGCATATTGTATGCGTCCAGATCCGAGATCGAAACTCCGCCTTGAGTTGACTACTCTAAGTCGAAACTTGGTAAGAGCGACGAATTCATCAATTTACAGGTAAGATTCCTTCGAGATATTCTATGAAACCTTAAAAAAACCTATTTCTGCATATTGTATGCGTACAAGGATCCGAGATCGAAACTCCGGCCGCGAGTTGACTACTCTAAGTCGAAACTTGGTAAGAACGACGAATTCATCCAGCATGTAAGATTCCTTCGAGATATTCTACGAAACCTTAAAAACCTTATTTCTCGCATATTGTATGCGCATTTCAGGATCCGAGATCAAACCCGGCCGCGAATTGACTACTCTAATTTAGAAATTTAAGAAGAACGATTTAATCCATCCATTTACAGTAATATTTCTTCTAGACATTCTACGAAACCTTAAACAAACCATATTTCTCGCATAAATGTATGCATACCAGTGCTCTTAAATCGAAACTGCCGCGAGTTGACTACTCTAAGTCAGAAACTTGGTAAGAACGACGAATTCATCCATTTATAGGTAAGATTCCTTCGAGATATTCTACGAAACCTTAAAAAAACCTTATTTCTGCATATTGTATGCATACTGGTATCCGAGATCGAAACCCGCCGCGAGTTGACTACTCTAATTCGAAATTCGGTAAAGAACGACGAATCCATCTATTTACAGTAATATTTCTTCTAGATATTCTACTTAAACCTTAAGCAAACCATATTTCGCATAAATATATGCATACCGTACTCTTAAATCAAAACCCGCCGCAAGTTGACTACTCTAAGTCGTAAACTTGGTAAGAAACGAAGAAAATATCCATTTACAGGTAAGATTCCTTCAAATATTCTACGAAACCTTAAACAAACCTTATTTCTCGTATATTGTATGCATACCGGCCCAAGATCGAAACCCGGCCGCGAGTTGACTACTCTAAGTCAAAAACTTGGTCAAAATGACGAATCCATCCATTTACGTAAGATTCCTTCAAATATTCTACGAAACCTTAAACAAACCTTATTTCGCATATTTTATGTATATAATGCTCCGAGATCGAATCCGGCTGCGAGTTGACTACTCTAAGTTAGAAACTTGGTAAGAACGATGAATCCATCAATTTACGGTAAGATTCCTTCTAATATTCTACAAAACCTTAAACAAACCCTATTTCTCGAGTATTGACGATACCAGCCCGAGATCGAAACCCGGCCGCGAGTTGACTACTCTAAGTCGAAACTTGGTAAGAACGACGAATCCATCCATTTACGAGTAAGATTCCTTCGAGATATTCTACGAAACCTTAAAAAAACCCTATTTCGCATATTGTATGCGTACCAAGATCCGAGATCGAAACCTGCCTCGAGTTGACTACTCTAAGTCGTAAACTTGGTAAAAACGACGAATTCATCCATTTACGGGTAAGATTCCTTCAAATATTCTACGAAACCTTAAACAAACCCTATTTCTCGAGTATTGTACGCATACCAGGCCCGAGATCGAAACCTGCCGCGAGTTGACTTCTAAGTCAAAAACTTGGTAAAAACGACGAATCCATCCATTTACAGGTAAGATTCCTTCGGTATATTCTACTATACCTTAAACAAACCTTATTTATGCATATTCTATGCGTACCATGCTCCGAGAACCAAACCTGGACGCGAGTTGACTACTCTAAGTCAGAAACTTGGTAAGAACGACTAATTCATCCATTTACAGGTAATATTTCTTCAAGATATTCTACGAAACCTTAAAAAAAAACCCTATTTCTGCATATTGTATGCGTATCAGGATCCGAGATCGAAACCTGGCCGTGAGTTGACTACTCTAATTCAGAAATTTGGTAAAAACGACGAATCCATCCATTTACAGGTAAGATTTCTTCTAGATTTTCTATGAAACCTTTAAAAATCCCTATTTCTCGCATATTGTAAGCGTATTAGGATCCGAGATCGAAACTTGGCCGTGAGTTGACTACTCTATTTCGAAACTTGGTAAAACGACGAATCCATCCATTTACAGTAAGATTCCTTCTGGATATTCTAGAAACCTTAAACAAACCTTATTTATGCATATTCTATGCGTACCATGCTCCGAGAACGAAACCTGGCCGCGAGTTGACTACTCTAAGTCAGAAACTTGGTAAGAACGACTAATCCATCCATTTACAGGTAAGATTCCTTCAAGATATTCTACGAAACCTTAAAAACCCTATTTCGCATATCAGTATGTGTATCGGGATCCTAGATCGAAACTCGGCCGTGAGTTGACTACTCTAATTCGTAAATTTGGTAAAACGACGAATCCATCCATTTACAGGTAAGATTTCTTCTAGATTTTATACGAAACCTTTAAAAATCCCTATTTCTGCATATTGTAAGCGTATCAGTATCCGAGATCGAAACTTGGCCGTGAGTTGACTACTCTAAGTCAGAAACTTGGTAAGAACGACGAATTCATCCATTTACAGGTAAGATTCCTTCGAGATATTCTACGAAACCTTAAAAAAACCCTATTTCTGCATATTGTATGCGTACTAGGATCTGAGATCGAAACCTGGCCGCGAGTTGACTACTCTAAGTCAAAACTTGGTAAAAACGACGAATCCATCCATTTACAGGTAAGATTTCTTCTAGATATCAGAATTGAACATCCCAGGTTCAAGATTACCGAGTTAAAATGACCATATTACCCTTACTAGAAATAAAGGTAATAAATATTACGGAGATTGTGAAAATTACTAAACTATCCTTATCTGAGATAAGTAAAGTAAATATTACATATATTGAAAATGATCATATTACCCTTCATAAAAATTTGTGCAATAAATATTATGGAGATTGTGAAAGTGACCTGACTACCCTTATCGAAAAAAGTAAAGTAAATATTACTGCTTGTGAAAATGACCATATTACCCTTCTTGGAAATTAATGCAATAAATATTATGAAGACTATGAAAATGACCAGCACGCTTATCTAAAATAAGTAAACTAAATATTATAAATTATTAAAATCACCGTATTACCCTTTACTAGAAATAAAGGTAATAAATATTATGGAGATCTGTGAAAATTACCGGACTACCCTTATCTCGAAGTGAGTAAAGTAAATATTACAAATAGTGAAAATGTATGTAATTATTTACGAGAAGGCGTGTATGTGATTGTTTACAGAGAAGGCTTCGTGTTGTTTGCGGATCAGTGACCTGAGCATTATTTTTGAGCATTACATTTTGTTTTACAACTCTTATGAAGGGTTGTCATAAAGTTGGTGTATTAAAGAACCACAAACTTGACAGAACATGTAATAGTGTAGGTATGGTTAGTGGTGTAGACTTCTATACAAGAGGTTGAGGATCAAATCCCCCCATCCTCATTTCTTTTAATGTTCTATATTTTTACTTCAACAACACTTATAAGTGTTGTTATACATTTTTATTAAAAAAGAAAAAAAAGATCCAAAACTTCTGAACGGTAAGGATGGTTAATGAGCTAAACGTCCATGCAGTAGATTCATGTTCGAATCTCCCCTATAACCTCATTTTTTCCAACATTATATATTTTTACTTCAACAACACTTATAAGTGTTGTTGTAGGTTTCTATTAACAAAAAAAAACCGAAACTTGTGAATCGAAAGGGTGGTTGATGAGCTAGACTTCCATGCAGAGGTTCATGTTCAATCTCCCCTCTAACATATTTTTCATTATCATATTTTTGTGTTCTTCAACAACACTTGTGAGAATTGTGATAGGCTAAGTCACTACATATATGGAACATTATATATTTTTTACTTCAACAACACTTATAAGTGTTGTTATAGGTTTCTATTTATAAAAAAGAAAAAAATCAAAACTTGTGAACTGAAAGGGTGGTTGATGAGCTAGACTTCCATGTAGTAGGTTCATGTTCGAATCTCCCCTCTAACATATTTTTCATTATCATATTTTTGTGTTCTTCAACAACACTTGTGAGTATTGTGATAGGCTAAGTCACTACATATATGGAACAACGTTGTTATAGCTAAATGTCGTCACAACTGTTTTGCTTAAGGAGTTGTCGTTTGTTTTCTTAGCGCAACCCCTTGTTTCCTAAGGGTTGGCAGTGATGATATACGACAACTCTTCCTTTGAAACCAGTTGTAAAACATAGGACTTTCTACAATACTTAGCGAAGCGTTGTAAATCTCCAGTTGTAGATGTATATTTTTCCTGTAGTGATATAAATACCCGCTACCAATAAGTTACGAGCATAATTTCTATAAAAGCAAATGAACCTCTTCGGAAACCTGGATTCTTTATGGTAAGCTATTGGTGCATTATGTTTTTCAATTGCAAATGAGAACATCAACCTAGTACAACTTCGCCGTAGTTCGAATTGTCAAATGTTGGACAGAAGAAAACCCATTTGAGTATGCGGGTATTAAGAGACACCGGTGTTGTTAGTGCTTTATATTGTGAAACGAGAAGAGAGGTGTGAGATTTAATTGGCGATCGTATAAACGCATGGTTTGATTATTTTTTTCCTATTCTCTAATTGAGTATGTTTTGTGGTTAACATATTTGGTAGTTTCTCATGTTACATTTGATGAGAAGTTATCTCAGAAAACATCAATCTCCCATTACCTGTGTGAGAAATTGAGGCATTATAAATGTTCTTTTTTCGAGTATATTGAAGTAGATCTTTTAGGAGTTTGCTGAAGGTTTTCTAGAAGGTACAGTTGTTCCCCTAAAAATAGGGTCACTGACAGGAGTTGGACTGTATGACCACACCAAAGACGTTACCAGCATATTATCTTCTTCATGATCCGTAAGGAGAAAAATATTGCAAGTATATCTTTTGAATTAATTTTGCATGCCAAATATTTCTTAGGACTATATAAGGAGTAAGCATACTACATAACTCATATTAACTCATATGGACAGAGAGACATTATCAATATTACCAAAAGAGCAAAGTATGAGTATCATTTCATTAATATCTGTAAGAGATTGAATCCATGAGTCAGACAGTGAAGGTTTTGTACATATATGTAAAATTTATCCTACTAACTACTAAGATCAACGGTTCTCTGAGATGTGTAACTTGAGGCCGTGCAACACAGTAAACTATGTATAAGTTATCAACTTCAAAATACTTACCGAAGATTGGTCGTCCCAAACAGGCAGGCCGATATGCTGATACTCTGCAATCTTTACAATTACAGGTCAAGTAATAACCCAATTAACCGGGACCAAATTTTTTGGCCCAGTTGTTTCAGTTAAGGCTACAAGCCTACAACTATTCGATCTGCTAATACTCAGCGATCTCTAAGCAAGTAGATACTAAATTTTGACACAATAGCACTAAAGCCAACATTAGCACTAAATTTTTTGTCTCCATATTTTCACCACAAATAATAATTCAATTAACTTAATCCCGTGCAACGCACGGGAAATACACTAGTTCTTACTTATTAAGGGAAAATAGAGCACTTACTTACAGAGATAGTCTGTGATTCATAGTGCAGTTTCAAATCCCTACTTACATCAACAAATCATATAAAGAATGGTGGCTAAGAATCAGAAAAGTGACTATGAAGAGGCAAGATTGGCGAAAATTGAAGAAAATAACAAGAGAATGGCAGAACTTGGAATTAACACTCTAGTTCTCAATTTCAAGAACTCGTCCAAACCCTCCTCATCTGTACAGGTATAATCTCATTTCTAGTCTCTGTTCAATTGTTTATGTCTCTTATTTTCTAGTTAGGGTTTAATCTTATTTTTCTTCATAAAATCTTATTATGCACTACAGCCCAAACGGAAAATGGTTCAGAAAACATTAGATTTGGTTCAACGGAAGAAATCATCTCGTAATGAAGGCAAACCTAAGCCGGATTATAGAGATGTGAGTCTTTCTGTCATCTTTTCTTTGAATTTAATATCTAAAATTTTCTTTGATTTTCATTTTCATTATATATGGGGGGCTATTTGTTACTGCGTATTATTTCTAGGTTGTTGGTTATGAAACCGAAAGAGCTCCTAGAAGGGCTTCCAGTTCCAGAATCAGAAGTCCAGCTGGACATTTTCTTTGTGCAAGCCCTGAAGAAAGACAAATTGCGCTCGAAAAGGCTTATGCATTTGAATCATCTCTTGGAAAGAAGTTTCCAAGTTTTGTGAAAGAAATGAAACATTCCCATGTCAACAAGGGATTTTGGCTGGTAAGCACCGCATTTTCTTTACTTGTTTTCATGAGTTTTATATGTAAAGAGAAGTGAATTCTGATTGCAATTTGTCAATGATAACAGGGTCTTCCTAGTGACTTCTGCGAGATGTACTTGCCAAACATGAATGCGAAAATTACTTTAGTTAACACGGAGGGAAACGAGTTCCAAACGAATTATATTGCACCGAGAACTGGTTTAAGCGGCGGTTGGGCAGGTTTTGCTGAATATCACAAAATCATTGATGGAGACGCGTGTGTCTTCCAGAAAACAAAGCCCACCGAGTTCAAGGTGAATATACCAAATTTAAGTTCAACTTCATGCTTGTAATACTTTGTTATCTTCCCTTTAAGGATTTTAAGTATTGTCTGTCATTCCTTTATAGGTCTTCATTATTAAGGCAGAAGGTGTTTCTTATGGTGAAGAATAAGCAGAAGTAGTTGCATCTCAAGAAGTCTGGATTGGTACATGGAGCCACCAGTTTAGTTGATCTTTTCTTCTTTTCGGTAGAACTAGTATTGTTAGTCGGTCTGGGTTCCTTTCCTTATGTTTTTAATTGTGTGGCTAATTAAGACAGGCATTTCAAATCCATTATAATCCTAAATTCCTACTACAATGCAAATCAATAGCTGCATAACCGAACCTCTTTATTGTTTAGTCATCCCAGTTCTGTTGATATCTGAGGTCCCAGTTACCAGACATTCTGAAGATTGATTTTGTGCAGGGATGATTTTATCATTTCATAATTTACGATTAATTAATGATCGAATTGTTTTCTGTACTCACTTCCTTGTGCTTCATGTTCTTATTTAGTTCCGCAATTCTGGCATTGAGTGATTCGGCTTCATTCCATCGGGTCCGCTTGTGCGGCAATTCTGGCCGACGGGATCTTGATTTCTCGGGGAGGATCGCGTACACATGATCAGACGAGGGAATAAGGAGACATGCCGGTGGAGCTTCTAGGAGATGTTCTGTACGCCCAGAGTGCCATTGGCAATTGCTCGTGCCAGATTCTGGGATTGTCGTGTACTGTCCGGCTGAGGATTCGGATCAAAGTCTTGTTGGTACTTTCGGCTTGCCCATTTCCCTGGGGATAATAGGCGGTAGAGAAGACTTGTTTGATTTCGTACCTCTCTAGCGGTTCTGTACTTGCTTGTTAGCAAAGGCGTGCTGTTGTCGTGATGATGTGTTTAGGTACGCCAAACTTGCAGATGATGTGTTCCTTGATGAATGCCGCCATTGTGGCTCCAGTGGTTCCTTTCAGAGGGACAGCTTCAACCCACTTGGTAAAGTACTCGGTCGCGGTTTTTATGTACTCATGCTGTTTTGAGGACGGTGGGTTGATCTTCCCAATGATGTCGAGTCCCCAGCTATAAAAGGGCCACGGGCTACTTATCGCGTTCAAGGGTGTTTGGAGGCACGTGGATGAGGTTTCCGTGACTCGCATTCTCGGCATTTCGAACGAAGGTAGCCGCGTCGTCTTCCATGGTCGGCCGCAGTACCTCTCGTGTATCTCAGAATAGTTTCTGTTTCCCTTGGTGTTCGCTCCTGCATTTCTCTTAACATAATCGGGATTGCATCGCTCAAACACCTTAGTAGACTTCCCAAGGAAACTCTTGCGATATAAAACCCCATCATGGAACACGAATCTTTTGGACTTCGCCTTAGCTTGGACGCATCCTCTTTATTAGTAGGAAGAATGCCATCGCGAAGGAAAACTATGTACGGCTCCCGCTGATCCCAGTGTGACCGACGTTGAGGACTTCTCGTCACATGAGGGCGCCCGGCAATTTGGACACGCTTTCGAGTAATCGTGATCGGTTTCCATCTCCACCAATAGTATCCAAGTCGTTGTAAACGACGGTAGAGGGTTACTACCGATGTTATTCCACGACTTCGGTATGAACATGTTCAAGTTGTTGTTGTGCTTCCTCTTTCCCCGAGACACCTTGACAGAGAGTCTGTCCTGGATTTCGATGATACAGACACCTTGAAGCATAAAGAAATTCCGCAAAGTCTTGAGGTCGACCTTCCCTTGGAAAAGTGAGTTGTTGAGTTCTTGAATGATAGGAGTTCTCCAGTCATCGTCTTGGCTTTCTCAGGTTGTGAAAGCCATGTTGAAGCTTATGGTTCGCCATTTTATCTTGTCAGGTTTCCTCGGTTCCTTAGAACTCAGAAGCTTTGAGGCTAGTGTAGCTAAGCAGTCGGCATGCTTGTTGCTGCTACGGCCAACATGTGTGATGGTTGCTTCGCGAAATAATTTAGTAGTTTTTGTGCTTCCACTTCGTATGGCGCCAAAGTGTTAGTTCTTTCGATGCATAGATCCCGTTTACACTGGTTGATGAGTAATTTGGAATCTCCTCTTATCTCCAAACGTGTGGCCCCGCTTGTTTAGCTAGTGATAGTCCAATGAGGAAGGCTTCGTATTCAGCCTGAGTTATTGGTGCACGAGAAAGTCTAGCTTGAAAGAGGTTGAGAAGACTTCTCCAGCAGAGATACTAATACAACACCCGCTCCTCCTATTAGTGTCAGGGTGGAAGAGCCATCGAAGAATAGCAGCCATGTTTCTTCTTTGACTAAAAAGATATCTGTAAGGTCTCCCGGGAGATCTTCTCGTAATTCTCGGTGTTTTCTCCGGGAATGCTGCTACACAGTGTCTGCAATGCCTGTCCTTTTATGGCCCTTGGGAGACGCATGTTATGTCGAACTCGATAGCTGCAGGAGCCACTTAGCCGGCCTCCCTATCAAGGCAGGTTTCAAGAGGAGAAACTTACAGGGTCCCGATTGGACACTAGCCCCACCTTATTGGAGAGGAGGTAGTGTCAACTTCTGGATGGAATGAATCCAAAGTCATTTAAACACGCCTTTTCCGCCTGGGGGTATCTCGAGTTCAGCGTCTCTCAACGTTCACCGAAATAGTATATGGGGTATTCCATTCCTTTGTCGTCCTCTTGCGAGGAGAGCTCCGATGGCGAGATCGCTAAAGGTCAGTGTAGAGACATAGTGGTCTCCCCTTGCATAGGAGGCTTCATGACGGTTGGGGAGGACAATATTTGCTTGGATCTTCTGGTACGCTTTTTGCTGAGACGTAGTCCATGTGAAATTCGCTCCTTTTTTTTAGCAGAGGAGTAACGTAGTGGTGAGTCAGTGCTACCCGGTATGAAGCGAAGAATGTAGTTTACTTTGCCCATGAAACTCGGAGCTCCTCACGGTTCGTGGTATGCATCGTGAGGATAGCTTGCGTTTGACTGGATCAACTTTTATTCTACCGGCAAGTTACTTGGAATCCCAAGAATTTCCACGAAGAGACACCAAAGGCGCATTTCAAAGGATTCATCTTCAACTTGTATTCGCGGCATCTTTCGAATACTTGTCGCAGCTTTCCGGATGATCCGCCCGAGTCTTCGATTTAACCACCACATCATCTACGTAATCTTGACTTGCTTGTGCATCATATCGTGGAAGATGGTAGTCATGGCGCGTTGGTAAGTGGCGCCAAAGCGTTCTTCGTACCGAAAGGAATTACGGTGTAATAGAAGTTTCAAGAGGGGTTCTAAAGTAGTCTTACTTATTCGTGCTCATACATCTTTATCTCGGTTGTAACCGCTATATCCATCCATGAAAGAGAACATACCATGTCCACTGGTAGCGCTCTACCAAAGATGTCGATATTAGGTAGCGGAAATCGTCTTTAGGGCAGACTTGTTCGTATCTCTCAAATCGACACAAGATCTCGATCCGACCATTCTTCTTTTAACGGAACGATATTGGCTAACCAAGTAGGATGGTGAATAGGTTTGACAAAACCAGCGGCTAGTAATTTCTGGACCTCCGCCTTGATTTGTTCTTCTACGTCGTGTCCGAATTGTCTTGGAGGTTGCTTGACTGGTTTGGATCCGGGTATCACATGCATGGTGGTTGACCGTTTTTCCATCCTAGCCAGGCATTTCTTCATAAGTCCATGCGAAGGCGTCCTGGTATTCTTTGAGTAGGTCGATCGGCTTTGAGCGTTCTGCAGATGTGTGAGTCGAACTGATCGGAATGGGTCGCGGAAATTCCTCATTCCCTATATTGACAGCTTTCGAGTTCGCTTGGGTGGTTAAGTCATTCCCATCTTGTAGCTTCGAGGCGTCTGGAACTTCCTCCCGGTTATTGTGAAGACATTCCTTCAAGCGGAGAGACTGGTCATGGTCTCCCTCGCTAATTGCTAACAGCGGTGATAATGTGTGAGCTTTCCCTTTTGCTTCGTCTTGCGGTAAGGGTGTACTCTCGCTTGGTGCGGGCACGGTTACGCCTTGTGGCAAGAGACGGCGGGTCTTCCTTCCGAGGAGGTGGTGGAAGGACGGTCTCTCTCATGGGGTATCTCCAGTTTGTCGCTATCTCCGAGCGATGTCCATTTTGGTAGTAGAAAATCGTGAATCTTGGTCGCCACGCTTTTGAACCCTCCTTCGGCCCATGTGCTTCTACGCAAAGACCGGTGCATGGGGGACAAAACGACGCGGAATGCGAACGACTTCTCCGTTCAATACTGTTTTCAGGCATTGGTGGTATGTTGAAGGGACGATTTTGAGATTGTGCAGCCAACCCGCCTTCCCAGTATCATGTGGTAGTCCTCCGGTTCTTTTTCAATTACTTCAAACTTCACGCTGATTGGATTGGCCCTGCCGCCAACTCCAAGTTGATGTAGCCGTATGTGCTAGTTTGGTTGCCTTCAAATCCGGCCATCGTAGTGGGTTGTCGTACGATCTCATTAGGTCGCACCTTGGCGCCTTTGAGTGTCTTGAGAGTGATGACATTGGAAGATGCACCCGTGTCAATGAGCGCTCTTCAAAACTCTATGTTCTTGATTTAGAGTCAGAACATGCAAGGCCCGGTGGACCGTCTTTCTACCATCATGTCGTCGTCGGTGAAAACAATATTGTTGGCGGATCTTCCGGGGATCCTTGAAGTCCCCGTGGGTGCAGGAACTAGTGATGCGTTTAGTGCTATTTGATAGCAGAGAATGTTTTTATCCGCTGTCCTTGGAGAGGTGCAAATTCACATAAGTTTTCTACCAACATGGTCGCCTCCCGGCCCGGCGGCTTCCAGTCAGTGATTTAAACCGTTGATTTGAGAATGCTCATTCGGGATGTTAGTCCCATGCTCTTGATCTCCGGGGAAAATGAATCACTTAGCCCCGATGTTAGATTGATGAGGAAGTCGAGTATGTCGTTAATCGCATCCTTCATTAGGTCCATGTTTTTGGCGTGGATCTCCAAAGCACGCATCAGGTCAACCAGTCTTGGGACCTCTTCATTGGTGGTATTGCTTCCGAAATTGATGAGTTATCATGACCTTGAGCGGGATCAATGTTTGTGGAGATCGCCCGATAGCCACCATGCTTGCGTGAAAATTTGAGGATGGAAGCTAGAATTTGATATTGTAACCGAAAGATCAATCCTCCCGCCGTGGTCGCCAATTGTTTATGGGTAAAAATCGTTTCGCGATTTGATAAATTCGGTAGGTGAGTGAGAAACCGGTTCAAACCCTAAACAAATGTGCTGCACGTGAGCACTTTATAGATTCGAGAGATCAACTCGTACAAGTCCTACTAAACCAAGAAATGGCTGCCCAGACTTGCTTCGTCACAAAGTGGAGGAGAAGGGTTGATTTGGGGAGGGAAGCAAAGAAAGATGTTGAGACCAGAATAGTTCCGGGAGAGTAGTATCTCGACTTGTATCGTAAAGTAAGAGCTTGGGAAGCTTGCAAGAGATGAAAGCTTTTTGGGAGAGCTTGCAAAGTTGCCTTCCGAGAGTGTAGTATTTTTCTCCCCGACTGAGACTTGTTGTCCGGTGGAAATAGGTAAGACCTATTTATACAAGTCGAGATTTGAAACGTACCGACCTCATGAAGGAAGAGAGTAAAGGGTGAAATAATGGGAGGAGGTGGTAACCGCATGGTGTTAATGGGTGAAAACGTTTTCACCATTATTTCCTCTTTTTATTTGACCGCTTTATTCCTTTTCACGCTTTCTTAATGTGAGCGTAGTGTACGCTGCATGCTGTGACCGCCAAACCAAAACCCTAGAAAGCATCCCCCAGCTTTGTGTTGACGTCTCGAGTGTTGGTTGCATCTTGAGTGCAAGTGGTGTAGGGCGCATGTGGCATGTGCCAATGGCATGTGCGGAATGCCTTTGTTGCGAGTTGCACCTCGAGCGCAAGTGGCAATGCCGGAGCCGCTAGTGGCGTGTGTGGCATGTGCCAATGGCGGTGTGGAACGCCTTGGTGGTAGGTTGCACGGTTTGGAAGTTAGGCTACCGGCGTGTGTGTTTGGCATGTGCCAATGGCATGCGTGGCCGTTAGGGCGTGGCCTTGGTGGTAGGTTGCACGGTTTGCAAGTTAGGCTACCGCGTGTGTGTTTGGCATGTGCCAATGGCACGTACGGCCATGTTGACCTAGTTGCAAGTCTTGCAAGCCTAGGGCGCTATATTTGGCGCGCGTGCTAATGGCATAGCGACCGGGAAATATGGCTTAGACGTGTTGGCATGTGCCAATGGCACGTACGGCCATGTTGACCTAGTTGCAAGTCTTGCAAGCCTAGGGCGCTATATTTGGCATGTGCCAATGGCATAGCGGCTTGAAATATGGCTTTACGGACGTGTTGGCATGTGCCAATGGCACGTACGGCCACGTTGACCTAGTTGCAAGTCTTGCAAGCCTAGGGCGCTATATTTGGCGTGGGCCGAGGCATAGCGGCTTGGAAATATGGCATGCGATACGTGTTGGCATGTGCCAATGGCACGTACGGCCGTGTTGACCTAGTTGCAAGTCTTGCAAGCCTAGGGCGCTATATTTGGCGTGGGCCGAGGCATAGCGGCTTGGAAATATGGCTCACGATACGTGTTGGCATGTGCCAATGGCACGTACGGCCATGTTGACCTAGTTGCAAGTCTTGCAAGCCTAGGGCGCTATATTTGGCGTGGGCTGAGAGGCATAGCGGCTTGGAAATATGGCCTGCGATACGTGTTGGCATGTTCCAATGGCACGTACGGCCATGTTGACCTAGTTGCAAGTCTTGCAAGCCTAGGGCGCTATATTTGGCGTGGGCCGGAGAGGCATAGCGGCTTGGAAATATGGCCTTGTTGCCATGGTGCGCAGGGTGCGGCTTGGTTTGGCATTGTTGCCATGGTGCGCAGTATGCTGCTTGGTTTGGCATTGTTGCCATGGTGCGCAGTATGCGGCTTGGTTTGGCATTGTTGCCATGGTGCGCAGAGTGCGGCTTGGTTTGGCATTGTTGCCATGGTGCGCAGTATGCGGCTTGGTTTGGCATTGTTGCCATGGTGCGCAGGGTGCGGCTTGGTTTGGCATTGTTGCCATGGTGCGCAGAGATGCGGCTTGGTTTGGCATTGTTGCCATGGTGCGCAGATGCGGCTTGGTTTAGCGTTGTTGCCATGGTGCGCAGATGCGGCTTGGTTTGGCATTGTGCCATGGTGCGATGATGCGGCTTGGTTTGGCATTGTTGCCATGGTGCGCAGTATGCGGCTTGGTTTGGAATTAGGGTTCTGTGTTGAAAACCCTAATCCGGTATTTTGAAAAAATACCCCTATTAATTATTTACACCTGAGTTAAATGCTCTTAGTTAATGTGTTGCGGGTAACACTAGGTCATGGGGTTTTACGATTTTACCCCTTGTCTAAAAACCACCATCAACAGAAATATAAATTAATAATGCATATATATATTCAATACATTAATGAGTTACGAAGAATTTTTTGAAAAATGATTTAATTGTCTTCTGTTTTTTTTCTAAGATCAATATCGCATTGAATTTCATCTCTATTTTTTGTTGGGCCGACCGAGCGAAGCGAGGGAGGTCCTTTATACGGCCACTTTTTTGTAAAATCTAAGTGATCAATTACCACAAAAAGATTGGAAATGGTTAGGGCCGAAAAACCAAAAATGTCCCTCCCTTTTAGTCCAATTACTATACCTCCTTGTGTATCCTATCTATTCAGGAGTATAATTGGAAAACAAACTTTAATATAACATATCTAAAAATCCGTGCCTTGGAATTTTACAAATTTTATCTTGTTAGAAAGGTTATAAAAAACTCTGCGCAACAAGTACAAACAACAATATCAAATTTGGAAATTTTACGAAAAAATCGGAGATATATAGCATTTTAGGCACAATTTTAGAAAATTAAATGTATATCCGTTATGCAAACCATCACAAAGGATACATAATACTTTATGTAGCAAAATATTGGTTTATGCATCAACTAATTTTCCATTGCAACTAATAAAATGATGTACTCCATCCGTTTCAAGAAAAATGATACTATCATTTTAGGCACAATTCTCGAAAATTGAATGCATAGCCATTATGCAAACCACCACAAAGGATGCATAACACATCATGCAACCATATTTTGGTTTATGGATCGACTAATTTTCCGTTTTAAAAAATAATACTTTCACATCCCGTTTCAGAAAAAATGATGCTATCACATCCTGTTTCGGGAAAAGTGATACTTTCGCTCCGCTTCGGAAAAGTGATACTTTCGTTCGTTTTTAAAAGTGATACTTTTTCCGTTTTGGAAAAAATGATACTTTCGCTTCATTTCGTAAAAGTATCGATTTTTCCGAAACGGGAGAAAGTATCACTTTTTCTCAAACTAGCTAAAATGTCACTTTTTCCGAAACGAGGTGAAAGTATTACCTTTTCTCAAACGGGACGAAGTAGTCGTGGGCAAACTCCATCTTCATATTCTTCTTCGGTCGGCCCTCCCACCGTGGCAACGGTCGTACTAGTTATCATTGTAAGAAATGTTGGTGTTGTTTTCTCATAGTTCAAGAAATTATTCAATGTGATTGTCGCTTTAATAGCCTCGTTTCGTGAAGGGGGCTCTATTGTAGAACTTTCATCATCTTCTTCCACATCTTTATCAGTTCCCATAACACTCTCGATTATTTCTTCATCGGTCATGAGCTGCGTAACTTCATTTTCTTTCGGATAATTTAGGACAACTTCAACATTCATTGAATTGCGATAGCCCAAGTTCTCGATCAAATTTTGCAAGTTGTGAGTGATTTCACTGTCTCAGATGTTCATCCAAATTGTCTAAACTTGTGTTATCTGTTGATCGAAGTTTACAATGACGAAAGCATCAGTTTTTTCTGAACTTGTGATATGAAATTTATCAATAAGTTAATAAAATATTAATTAATATACAAATTAATAATTATTAATTTATCGGTTAATTAATATCTCGTTTAATTAATAAATTTTGATGGTCCCGACAGCATTAATTTATAGAGTTTCTACTGTATGTTATATTCATTTGTAATGGATTATTAATTTTACAACCAATTTTTTTTTTGTAGTTCCCGGATAAAGCGGTCCCTAAACTAAAGCACCAACAAGCAAGGTTTTGGCCGTTGGATGATAGACACATTTTTGTGTCTAATTTGTCTCGATTCTTTATATTGATAGTGCTCATTTTTGTACTTATTATGGTGTTTTATGTGTGTGTAGGTATTTTTGGCCAATAAACATTTTTGGAAAAATCGGCTCGAAAAGTTGCGCCCGGGGACACCTACTATTCGGACCTCTTGCTACGGATAAGGGTACCCAAATTACTAAGGGGCACCCCCTGGGCATCACCAAAGGGAGTGCTAAAGGCACCCCTACTCTGGATAGGGGGCGCCTCATCTTCAACATTCAAAAAATCAAAATTGGCGGAAAAAATGGCAACGCTGAAGCAAATTTTGTGTGGGATTTGTCGGCGAGCTTTAGAGCGATTCAATTGCCGAACTTGTTGGGTGGACTCGATATAGCCTAACGGGGATGGTATGTGTGATTGATCGGCCGAGTTACTGGATAAGCCGGAAGAGGAAGTCACAGGTGCGGATAAAACAGGGGAACTATTATCGGAATTTTCTTGGTTCTAAACACGGTATTTACGTACGATAAGGGAAGAATGGTTACTTGCTCGATTCCATAATATCCTTGAGGGATTCTGCACGTTAGACGTAACTCGGAAGACGCGTACAGATGAAGAAAAAGGAAATCCCGTAACCTTGCCGCCGAAGAAAAAAGAGATATTCTCGAGATTTAATCGAGTTATAATAGACATGTGGGCTATAAATAGGTTTCGAGAGGTCTAGCAGAGTTACGAACACTTTGGGAGGTTTAGAAGAGAACAGAAGCAAGAATCATGAGTTGAACAATTTCTTCTCGTGCAACAGGGAAGAACACGAAGAACAAAATACCTTCAACGACAGTCGTTTTAAGGGTCGTAGATTCAACGACAATTCAACAAAGTGCATAAGTCTGTCTGAACGGCCCATTGTATGTGACTTCTTTGTAACGCCATTACAGCGTTGCAAACGATGCTGCTTTATTGTTTTTCATCATTTTAATCAACTTTTGGGCTATGAACCGATATTTTGAGCAAGTGATTAATATGAGGAGCTAAACCCCTAAGCCGAGGCGACGGAGGAAGCCAATTTTCCATGATGTGTGTGGTAATTTCTATTTTAATTAATTTTTGCAATCTCTTTTAAGATTATTTGCCTTGATTGAAAATTGATTTAATGATTTTTCCTAAGCGGTAGTTGTGATTTCTATTGATAGACTATGCTTAGACCTAGGTTTTTGATATTCTATGCTTTCGAAATACAATTGTTATTCTAAAAATCTACCTTTGCAAAATATTAGAATCACTTTAAACGTAAAGAGTTGCACGAATATTGATTAGATTAAATCACATAAAAATTGGAGTTTGGTGGAATTCTGAGTCTCGGTGCTTCTTAAAATCTTGATAACAACTTTCTTTAAGTTTTCTAGTTTTATTTGAATCTAAAAATCCTTCACAAGTCTGAGAGGAACGACATCTTTCTTACCACTTTACTACAACTTTTCAAAACGACATCATTGGACAAGGAGCATCCAGATGTGATAGCTTTGGTAAAAGCTTCGGGGTTATGGTCTGTAATCGAGGCTTTGCAGAAGACATATGATGTTGTGACAGTTTGTGGTTTTAAGAATTCATGTTGAATCAAAAAATTTCTCAACTTTCAAATCGAATTACGGATGGGAAATTTATGTAAACGCATCTGTAATGCAGACTCAGGTTATACTGGGAAGAATAACGGCTAGAAGTTCATAAATTCCCATTTGTTTTATGTGTTCACGGCTGGGAGTTCCTAATATCCCAACCATTGTATATAATGTCGCCCGGGTCGACAAATTTACCCAACCATAACAACATAAAATTCCAGATTTTTTCCAGATTTTGACGGATTTGAATTGATAAAATTGATGTTGGGAGTTGATTATAAGGTTATCTTGACTTTTGTGATGAAGGGTTTCATCAATTTTCTTCAAAAATTTTCAAAAAAAATTCACCAAAATTACCATTTTTCCTTCTTCAAAACTAAAAAAAAATAAGTTTTGATTTGCAAAAGATTAATGTTTTGATTAGTCTAATCGATTCACTTAGACTGATTAGTTGGCTTAATCAATTTAATTAGCACTAATCATATCAAGGGTAGATTAGACATTACAAAAAAAGGATAGATAAGGGGTCCTATGGGTTGTTATTTCATGACCCCATTAAGCCCCCAAAACCCACCCTTTTTAACCTGGCGAGATTGGGGTATACCCAGATTAATTTGGGTATACCCATTTTATTCCCATCCAAACTAGTGTGCTAAGGGGTGTCTAAAAGGTGTTGAAAGACCAAATTGCCCATACTAAAAAACCATGCCGACTAGAACATATTAAAAAAAAATCAAAATCTTCTTCAAAACTCTAACCATACATGATGAGATCAAAAAAAAAAAAAAAAACAAACGAAGAATCAAAACGGATAGAAAGTCGGCAAGGTTTTTTTTGTCGACCTTGCCGTTCCGACTTTTCATCTCTGAAATCAGTAGTTACAGGGTCTGAAATTAATACCTTGCCAAACTAATCATGCATTTGTAACACCTCTCTGTAGGTCAAAAATCCTATAGTCGGCAGGGTATTTTTTTATCGACCTTGCCGACTATAAGGTAGCCGGCAAGGTAAGAAATTAATAAGATGCCGACTAGTAAAGCATTTACAACAGTTTCCTGTGTGTCAAAAATAATAAAGTCGGCATCTTCTTCATTCACCGACCTTGCCGGCCATAAGTTGTCGGCATGTTCTTCATCCGCAGACCTTGCCGGCTAGATATAATCGGCATGTTCTTCATCCGTCGACCCTGCCGACTTTTCATACTTTCGTAACTGAAAGTGTTGATTTCTGATCTATTTTTGAGTATGATTTCATACAACAGCTTTGCAATCCCCTTTTTAGAAGTGTTTGGGTAGTGTGCTTTCATTTCCGTTGCAAAAGATTTTCTCAAAACAATTTTTTTTCCTCAAAAATCTTCCCAAATAAGTTCAATCAAAAACAAATTTCATTTCATAAGTTTTAATCTACTCAATTAATCAATCTAAACTCAATTAATTAAGCTAATCAAATTTTTTTAGTGTTAGAGTATATTAGCCATTTAGAAAATATATGATTAAGGGGTGACCCATCTTACTTCAAAATGACCCTATTTTGTCTTATTGGGTATACCCCAATCTCGCCAGGCTTTTTAAGCCCAATAATAGGATTCTTTGGAAATTGTTCATATATATACATATGCAGATGACATAGTCAAGTGTTCGCTAAGGGGGAAAACAATCATGAGGCCAACAAATTTAATGGAATAAAACCAATTTTTGGTTTTTTTATCATATATTTGTCAGTGATGGCCTTTTCCATAATCATAAGTCAAGCTAGTATTCCCGAATATAGTTAACGCAAATATCAAAGAATGATATGATCGCCATACAACCGTAGATTCATGTTTGAGCACAAATTTGGGTATTAATATCCATCCGTTGGAATAACAAATCGTTCTTGATCACTGCCATGGAATTGGAGTTCAGAAAATAATCGATGGCGTCGGTGTGATCACTGTCACAGAATTGAAGTTCAGAAAAGAAGAGCGACTTTGTGTAATATTTTCTGATAATACCAAATCAAATAAAATCTTAAACCATAGGCGGGGAAAGAGGTTAATAAATAGATGGGTTGGAGAAAGAATTTTTATTTCCCTTGTATTAGGAAAATCAATTGCCATATAAAGGTTGTCTTCCTATAATGCCACCTATGAGACTGACCACATTATCATTAGAGAAGCTCTAAATTTGGAAGCAAGCAGCAATGTTTTCATGCTAATTTGAGACAACAGAAAGACCAACTTGAGGACCATACCGACCACGCTACGCACCCCCCATTCATTCCTCCACCATTGGCATCCATGATGGGGCATCCTCTCCATACTTCTGGAGCAAACATGGGTCCATTAGTGTTGAATTGGGCTACCAAAGCGAAGATTCTTTATACCCCTATAATTCTTCCCTCAAACCCTTTCTCGTGACATTTCATCATCTTATAAGCCTATTCCAACACTAATGGACCCCTATTTGCTCTAGAAGCATGTAGAGGATGCCACATCATGGGGCAAACGATGGGGGTTGTGTAGCATGGTTCAAATCTGAGATACTTTCCAAAGCTGCAAGACCCATCGTGGATTGGATATAACAGATTGTACCGCCGAAAAACCCATGCTTAGCAGAGAGCTGCGGTTTTGAGTAAGGGATTCCACTAGTTTGTCTCATACATGACAGCCAGTTGTGCCATCCCTCGGCTTAGCAGAGAGCTACCGTTTTGGGATTCCACTGGTTTGTCTCATACAGGACAACCAGTTGAGCCATCCCACAGTTAGGGCTGTCAACGGATGAATATCCGTCGGATATTTTGGAATCCGTATCCGATAGGGTAAGAACTACCGGATATCCGATATCCGATAATATCCTATAGGATACTAAGAATCAGATATCGGTTCCGATATGATAAGGTTATCGGATATCGTATATTTATCCGATAAAATCCGGTTCCGACAATAAAACTTAAAAATCTTGTAAAACATGTTCAGAACTGAAATTTAAGTCCTATTTCTCAAACATTCCATCCAAACTGTCTTCAAACACATAAAAAATCTTAAAAACATATTCATAAACTGTCTCTTACTCTCACACACACGAAAAAAAAAAACACAAAAGCAAATGCTAAAGAAAGCAAGATATCTAGGGCTGTCAATTTGTAATCTGTCACTGTCACTCTCTTATCTCTGACTCAGAGATAAGAGACTCTCTGACTCTCGTCTTCATTCTTCAATTTCCACATCTGCATTACAAATTTACAACAAGTCAACAATAAAATTAACAAATTTACACTACAGGAAACACAAAGTTACCCACTGGCTGGTATCCCCTAGGACTACCAATAACTGATTGTGATTTGTGAGAATAACAAACAAAACTATGCACTGAGTTTAAGCAAATGAAAAGAAATATTACCTTCACTAAAGTAGTTTGGCAACCAATCACTTACGCACAACAATGCTTCAACAACCTCTGGATCTAATGAAGATCTGTGTGTTGTAAGCACTCTACCACCAGCACTGAACATTGATTCGGATGCCACACTGGTGACTGGAACAGCCAACAAATCCCTTGCCATCTTTGCTAGAGTTGGGTACTTACCTGCATTTAGTTTCCACCAACTTAAGATATCAAACAAATACTCATCTTTTGGAGAGCCTTTGGGCAGCACTGGTTCTTCTAAGTACATCTCCAGTTCAGATTTCTGCACCTCATAGTCATTGTTTTCAGTCATAAACTCAAAGATAATCGGGATCAAACTCATCTAGATTGTCCGAATCCATCATACTTGAGCTAGAGACAGAGTCAAAGGCAATAGTTTTCAGCGGCATTTGAGTTCTCATGAATCATATGCATTGAAGAGATCCATCAATTGTGTTCTGAATTTACCATACTCCGTTGTATAATCATTGTTTCCATAAAATTTCTTATAACGAAACTCTACCCATCTTGCCTTGAACCTAGGATCTAACACAACTCCAATGCTCATAACCAAATTGCTTTCATGCCAATATGCATCGAATTTTTCCCTCATCTTCAACCCCATTTCTCTGATATACTCATAACCACTGATTTCCCATTGCTTGATGCACCTGTTAACTTGATATACCCCATTGAAGTACAGATTTGCAGTTGGATACTTAACCCCTGCAAACTTGGTTGAAACATCATTAAAAACCTCTAAACATTGACAAATAACTACCCCTTGTTGCCACTCATCTTCACTTGGTAGACAAGTAGAAATCACGATCGCCTCGCGAATCTTTGAAACGCTTTTTTCAATTCTATTGCATTCTTAAGCATAACAAAAGTTGAGTTCCACCTAGTGTCCACATCTAGACTAAGTGCCTTTCCAGTCAACCTACATTGTGACACTGCTGTGTCAAACCTCTCTTTCCTAGCTTGTGAAGCTTTGATATACTTAACACACTCTCTAATTGATAGCACAAACTTAGCTGCAACTTTCATCCCATCTAGTACAACCAAATGAAGAATGTGGTTGGCACACCTCATGTGAAACAATTTCCCATCAATAACTAAACAATCCTTGCTATCTAGCCATTTAATCAAATTTCTCATCATAACACCATTGGTAGCAAAGATTATCGCCAGCTAAAGAAAGGAATTTCCTATCTATGTTCCATTCAAGAGTGCAAGTTTTGATACATTCGGTAAGAACATCTCCCGTGTGTGGTGATGGCACTAAAATATAAGCTAATGTTTTCTTATTCAAGTTCCATTCATCATCTATGTAGTGGCATGTTACACAACAATACCCATCTTTAGTATGCTTAGCAGTCCACATATCAGCTGTAAGACTACATCTAGAAGTCAAGTTATCCAATACTACTTGCAATTCTTGTTTTTGTTCACGAAAAAGCTTCATCAAATCACTCCTAGTTGTGTTCCTACACATGATCTTAGCAGCAGGGTTCAAAGACTTGCAGAACATTCTAAAGTTAAAATGTTGATCCATGTTGAGAGGATAATCATGCTTAGCAATCATTTTAACCATGTATTCCCTAGAAACTGCAGGGTCATACTTATAATTAGCTAATTTTGCAGCTTGGTTACCTGCTGTTTTCAGTGAAGTGGAAATCTTCTGTTGCCCAGGCTTGTTCTGTTCTCTCTTTGGGCAGATCTTTAGATGATTAGATAACCTGGAAGTACCACTTACACTATCTGCGTCAACTTCCTTATTACAATGATGGCATGTACCTATTACAACAGCTTCCCTCACATGTTTTTTGTTGTGTCTTACTTTAACATCCCTTTCAAATTCATCCCACACCCAAGAAGTTGTTGCTCTGAGTTTTTTCTTCAAAGCTCAACCCACTTGCTTATCCAACCTTGTGGATCCTCCTCTTCAACTTCTCTATCTTTATCATCTGATAATCTCTTAGTATGAGAGTCTTCTAATAACACCCCTATATAAAATGACATGGTAACATTAACTCGAGTTCTCTTCTCATGAACTTAAACAAATCTACAAGCAAGTGTTGGACATAGGGTGAAGTCTTTATACCCGGTGAGAATTTTTTGGAATAAATGATAAAACTCCTGACTCACCCCCAAAAGCCACACAATCCCTCACATGGAGAATAAAATCTCATTTGTCTTATAACACTTAACATTAAAATGCATCTCACTACAAAGGAAGCTATAAATCACTGACGCCATGCTACAAAATGCTCTTATGGTGTATAAGTGTCCTAACAATGAAATGCACAAAGAATACTAGTACCCGGTGTTGAGCCAATTGTTGAAGCTTGAACACTTGGTGTTTGTGAGGCATCCGTAGAAATGACGGCATTTGATTGAGATTGAGGCAAAGGGGTTGAATTCGAGGTCTTGGCAGACTTGGCTGCAACTTTCTTGGTAGACTTGAGTGGTCTTTTAAACATTTTTGCAATTTCCTGTATCAAAATTAAACACAGAATATGTGTAAGCAAAGATCTATCCAAGTTAATAACAGAATGTGTAAGCAAAGATCTCGGCAAATATCTAATATCTTACACAAAAAAGAGAAGAGATGGGGGAACAAAATGCATAAGAGAGACTTGATGTCAAAGACAGGAAGACATTATGGTACTCGAATAAACACTAGAGCTACAGAGATTAATATGAGTGTCGACATCAGCAGCAATTGTAAAAAGAGATTACACTTCTATTCCTCATGTGCATACTAGTAAACTACTTGAAATTCGAAAAAGATAAATCCTGTGCAATTTAACACCCTTAGAGAACCATATGCGGGCCTTAACTCCCTATAAAAGAAACAAAAAAAACGCTTCCATCCAATGCATTGCTACTATTCGCTTACTCATGAAAGCCTATACTGCATAACAGATGGTTAACAAGTTGCAAGACTATCTAGCTTAACAAGTTGCTCAGAATGCATTTCCCAGGGATGTTGAGCGATAGGCAAGACTACCTAGCTTAACAAGCACTCAAAATGCATTTCCCAGGGATGTTGAGCAATAGGCAAAACTACCTAGCTTAACAAGTCACTCAAAATGCCTTTTCTAGGGATGTTGAGCAATAGTCAAGACTATCTAGCTTAACAAGTCTCAAAATGCATTTCCCAGGGATGTAGGTCAATAGGCAAGACTATCTAGCTTAACAAGTCACTCAAAATGCATTTCCCAGGGATGTTGAGCAATAGGCAAAACTACCTAGCTGAACATGTAAAGCAGTAGGCGTATGCCGCTTATTGAACCATTCAACAGACTGAAAAGCTGCTTTTATACAAAGCATTTTGAGTAAACGGAAAGCACACGGTATTCTTTAGTAGAAGGGGAAAGAATAGTTCGCTTTGTGCTTTCCGCACATGCTATGTAAACCATTCAACAGTAGAAAGCTGCTTTTATACAAAGCATTTCGAGTAAATATAGAATAAGAATCTTCAGAAGACACAACATGATAACATAATAGAGTAGTGTTGCTGAATCTAACTCGGCAGGACCACATATTTAACATTGTAAAGTAGTGTTGGACATAGGAATTAACAAAATTAAGCAACTTCACCACCAACTTTGCTTACTTGAGTCTCTTTCTCCAGGACAAAGATGAATCCCTTCACGACACTTTCAACTGATAGTAGTTTGTTCTTGATCTGAAATCACAAATTTATTAGTAGGAGCAAATTCAAATTAGACTAGCAGGCAACCAACCCAGTCCACTGAATCACCGGCTGCAGACCTGCAACTAAAGCTAACCCCTTGCACAACAATACTGTGCAAAGTTAGTGCAGCCTAGAGATACATGGGACTTTGTTCGGCAGGGAACTTAAAAATTTGTGAAGTTATGCACCACAAAACACAGAAAAATACTAATAATACATGATAAGCTTTTAAGGGACATGAGAAACAACATCTGGCTAACTTCACATCATTTTTTTAATTAGAATACTAACAACACTTAGAGATTACAACTTACATTCTTCTTCTTCGCTGCTACTGGAGTTTTAACACCTTTCCTGGGAGCCTGCAATAAACATTAATAACAAGAGATTAACCCAGATTTCATGAACAGGACAAAGATAAAACTAAAAAGATAGGAAGAAATGGTGATAACAAGTCGCAGATCTTGGATAAAAATGAAAACCATGAAACTCTAAATCCTAGAAGAGGGAGGAATTTAAATCGAACTGATAACAACCAGTATCTATTCCACTGTATCTATTTCATCTTAACAACAAGAACAAATTTCAGTATTAACAGAATCAATAACTATCTTATTAATAGAATCAAACCCTAACTATCAATATTAAGTTATTCAACAACCTCTTATTCTAATTCAATTTAAACCCATCTCAAATCTTTCACTGAGAAACAAATTTCATCCATACAGAAACCCTAATTTTATACTGCAACACAGAAACCCTAATTTCATAATAATCGAACATAGAAATCGAACAAATTAAAAGAGAAATTATTAACAACATAGAGGGGGGAGCGAATCAATACCTGATTGAGTGATTAACATGGAGTTGGAGAGATCAGATTCAGAGGAGGGAGCGAGAGTGAGGAGTGAGAACCGAGAAGAGAAGAAAAAAAAGAAAAGGGAAATCAGAAATGAGTTCTCGACTCAGTCTTCTAGACTCCACACTAGAATACTTGGTATGGGAAAATTACAAGTACGCCCCTACTTAATCGGATATCGGATATTAACCAAACGGATGGAGCCCAATCCGATTCCGATAGGCTAAGGGGAAAATATCCGATAAACATATCCGATCCGATATCCGATATCCGATAAAGCGGATAAAATCCTATAGGATCTCGAATAATCGGAAACGAACTCCGGATATCGGACATATATTGACAGGCCTACCCACAGTGCTCTAACAATGTTTGTTTTTTCTTATACTTAAAAACACCCATAACACTGAAAAGGCTATAATAAACAGGTCTGGGAGCTAATTTAAACTCCGGAAAATATTCCTAATGGGATACTGGAATACTAGGGAGTGTACCAAAATCCATATAAGACAAAGACATTCTGATTTGTCTTATATGAATTTTGGTACCCTCCCCAATAAACGAGTACCCTAGTAGCAGCCACGGAAATTAAGGCTAGAGAGTGAGAGATAGAACTACCGAATCTGTAACTGTATGCAGCCGTGCTTCGAAGTGCATCTGATAGAAAATTAAGATAGAAAGTCTACATTTCATGGCAAGGCTTTATTCATGACCACCACATAATGCCCTCTTCTCTGTTATTAGGTAGTGTTTATGGATAAGATCTGCCAAGAAATTTTTCAGGCATGAAACTGGCACCAATATCAGATTGTGAAATCCAACCCAAGATCAGCCCAGCGGATTGGTAAATTAATAATCTAAACTATCAAGATTTACGGTGGATAGGATACCGCAAATCGTCATACATGACCCAGGAGAGTCATGCCCTCACAGAGGGCAGGGCCTGTGTCACGGGGACAGTAGTCTAGCATTTTGCAAACAGAGATACAAGACTGATCCAAAGACTCTCTGTAACCCAAAACTCTCTTCTCCATCAAAACAACAAACATGAAAGAACTAAGACAAGCCATACTGAAAAAGACTAAAAGTAGATAACAATGAGTTTGATATTAAGACTAATTCAAACGCTCCAGAAACAGAACACTTGATTTCTCTTTGTTCAAAGTAATGGCAAAACAAATGAAATTTTGTATCAGGTTTCTTTATAATGAGATTTATACAAACTTCTTTCTTTTTACCATCACTATGAATGAGAAAAGTTCAGTGAATCCCACCACTAGCTCATGCAGGAAGCTTGCAGCCAAAGATTCTAGACTGACCAAGGACTAGTCAAGAGACAAGCCACTAGCTAGTCTAGCTTGTACAAATTATAAACGAAAATGATTAATTGGCCGGGAGAAATCAAAATGGATTCACTCATGTCTCACACTAAAGACGAAATCAAAATGGATTCACTCATGTCTCACACTAAAGACGAAATCAAAATGGATTCACTCATGTCTCACACTAAAGACGAAATTAAGGGCTCCATATTTTATGTCAGACACGAGAGGATCCACGGTAAGTTCTCCCTATCAATGTAGACTCTTGTCTATCAAACCTAAAACACCTTAATAACTAAAAACTCTATGAACCATCAAACCAAAGCACCTTAATAATGGAAAAATTAAACCTACGAAAAAAAAAAATGAGACTAAATTGGATGATATTGAGTTGATATCATAAAATGTGAGATGGAGTTAGTAGACAAATCGGGACTCAATTAAACCCGTTATTTGTGGATACCACATCCCTACTGTTGTCTGGCCGCTAACAATTGAAACACAAAACACAACTGATTTTCAATTTCTGCATCATCGGTATACACAACTGCAAACAGAAAATATCCATCATCGGTATACATAGCCTTCAACACATGCAATATTATTTTACACAACAATGCTGGACATACCGCAGGTTGCTTCGAATGACCAGGGAAAGTGCCCCTAATTCAATGAGTCACAAGCTGGACCGTGAGTCTAGCATTTTGCAAACAGAAATTCTAAATTGAGGACTTGTCCTGCAAAATCAAGCCCTGGGATACCAAAACTCTATCATCCATCAAAACCAAAACACCATGATAATAATGTAAGAACTAAAACAACACATACAAAAAAATAAAAATAAAATAACTAATCTCAACTGGTTTTCATCAAAAAATGTGAGATGGAGTTGGTAGACAAATCGGGACTGAATTAAACCCGTTATCTGTGGATACCACATCCCCACGGTTGTCTGGCAGCTACCAATTGAAACACAAATCTCAACTGGTTTTCAATTTCTGCATCATTGGTATACACAAAGAAATCATACATAGGCCTATAGCCTTCACACCTAACAGCACCCATACCAAATTATTGTAAAACAATACGGCAAACAAAAAAAAATTCATCAAACAGATTTCAGGTATAGTAGCAAAAGATCGGATTAATTATTGCCAAATAAATATTGAAAGTTCATGAAGGAGAGGAGATTTCTCTGTCTCTCCATTCAAACATCTAATTGAATCATCATACTCTTTAAGCAACTATATATTTTTTTAAGGAAAAATCCAATAAAATGTACTAAAGTATATCCGTGAAAGGATGTGAGCTCCACTATTTAACAGCCCCTGTTTCAACCGGGATTATTTCTCATAATATTCCCACAATAGGTGGTATATCACTCCTCAGTTATAGAGCCCTAAATTATATGTCCAGAGACTTAAAAAGCAAGGAAAACCCATATCTAACATCCTTTTTTATAATTATATCTGGCTATTAAACTAAAAACTCACTTTCCAGAGTGTCAGTCACTATTTATTTTGTAAGTTAAGATGTCATTCAAAACAACTAAGTTGGGAGTTAGCAACTCTTACAGAGTAGAGCCATCGAATGTTGGGATATCAGGTTTTTCTTCTCGAACGTTAGATTTACCTACCACGCCACTATTCTCAGTCAGGTCATTTTTCTATTGTGACATGTCATCCCTTTTAACAATGTCAATCTCGAGCTTCCAAATATATTTCAGAAATGCTGGACCCATTGAAAAAAGAATAAAAAAGAATCGGAGATTGCACCGTGAGAGATTGATAGAAGATTGATAGAACACAATACTACATTCTCACCATTGGGATAGGGAATGCAGAAATGGACCATACCACCCCTCACATACAGTGCATTACTAGGTTCTTTTTTTCCGTCATTTAATCATTTTCCAATATATTTTTCTTAGAAAAGGATTTGTTCACTGGAAAAAAGTCACGGAACAATGCACTCCTGCCCACCGCTATTACCGTGTAAGCAGTGGTGGGACCCACTCCTGTCCACCCCTATCCCAATGCTAAGAACGCAGCATTATATCCATTCAATCCCTCACAATGCATTCTTTGGTCAACCTAGAATCACTGATATTACTTTCTCTACTATATTTTACTTTCTCCACTATATTTGGAAGCTGGTTGCAACTTGAAAGCTGGTAGCAACAAGTGACAGCGTTTTCATGCTAAATTGAGAGACTAAGTTAAGTACGTACAAGGTTCAAATGCACAATATTTAGCATTTGAAAATACTAGCTAAATTGAGAGACTAACTTGAGCACTACAAGGAAATACACAATATTTAGCATTTGAAAATACTAGCAACTGAGATACTTTCCAAAAGCTGCTAGACCCAATCCACTAGTTTGTCTCATACAAGACAGCCAGTTGAGCCATCCCTTTCCTAAAATTCAAAAAGCTATATCCCACAGTGGTCTAACAGTTTTTCCTAAAACTCAAAAGGCCATATAATAAACGGTGGTCTTGGAACTAATTTTTACTCATGAAAATATTCCTTGAAAATTAAAGCCAGAGTGTGAGAGGTAGAACTACTCAAACTATATGCAGCATCAGCCAACATGCTTAGAAGTGCATCCGACTCAAAATTTAAATATTGATCAGTACATTTCATAGCCCTCCCCATAAAAAAACATTGAATTTTACTTTGTTGGAGTAATGGCAAAAGAAATGAACTTTTGTATCAGGTTTCTTTATAATAAGATTCGTACAAAAGTTCATTTTTCTTACCATCACCATGAATAAGAAAAGAAGTTCAGTGAAACCCACAACTAGCTCATGCAGGAAGCTTGCAAGCAAAGATTCTAGACTGACCGAGTGCTAGTCAGGAGACAAGCCACTAGCTAGTCTAGAGATTTCCTGCTGTAAAAAACTCTCTTATCCATCAAACCTAAACACCTTAAATAATGGAAAAACTAAACCTACAAATAAAGAAACTAAAATTGGACGATATTGAGTTGATATCATAAAATGTGAGATGAAATTAGTAGATAAATTGGGACTGAATACCTGTGGATACCACATCCCTACGATTGTCTGGCAGCTACCAATTGAAACACAAATCTCAACTGGTTATCAATTTCTGCATCAATGGTATACACAACTGCAAAGAAATTATAGAATTATACATAGCCTTCACACTCAATAAACCCGATACATATATTATTCAAGTAACAAAAATTCAGTACAATATGTTTAGTTATAGCAGCAAAATAAGGCTCATATCAAGTGTAATTTTGACTCGATCACTGTGGGAAAATAAAACCAATCTGAAATCCATCATAAAATAGAAGAATAAATATTCAAAAGATACCAGATACTTTTGAATCATAGATTTTGGTGACTAAATTACTTGGAGGGTTTACTACTATGATTCAAAAGATGGCACCTAATTCATATTATCTCTATCTCTTAATCAAGAAATCAGAGAGATTCAATTTTTTATGTTACCCCACTAGAGCCCTCTCTCTTTCTAATCACTGCCAAGAATCACAAGCATAAAATAAAAATCAAGAAAAATGTAAGAAAATCAATTTGAAAACAAGATTCTTTCAATTCAAATAAGACAGTGAAACCTAAAATTCCTATTAAAATTAGACAGTGAAACCTAAAATTACTAACGGGTTCAAGGAGAAGAAATTGGTGATGCCTATGATGAGTTATTGAAACTGAATGTAGTGTTAGCCGAAGTGCATTTGACTTTAAAATAAATGAATCAAGCCTACATTTCATGGCCAGACCTGATTCATGACCACATAATCGCCTCTTCTCCGACATTAGGTGGTTTTTGAATCATATCCGTCATGAAATATTCAGAAAGATAGCACCCATATCAGATCTTCACAAAATCAAACCACAGAGATTAAAATTTATGGAACAACAGAGAAGCATGGAAGAAACATAAGATTATAAGGTTGTCTGGCAGCTACCAATCGAAACTAATATGAAACTAATATCACATGGTTATAAAGCGGCAACAAGTGCAAAGGATACCCTTAATAAACTCAATAAACCCAATATTGTTATAGTTACAAAATTTACTCCACACTATTGCCTCATATCTTGTAATTAAAACTCAATCACAGTGGGAAAATAAAATCAATTGAAATCATAAATGAGAAGATTAGATATTTGAAAACAACACTGATAATTACCAAGCATTGTTTATAGGTTCATATCAAGTTTTTCTGAAATGTTCTTATTTTGTTGATTTTCTAGCTAGCATGGTTGTATCGAATATCTTATGCAACCTCAAATACAACTACATAATTGCATATCAAAAAATTTGATTCAAAATGTCCCTTCAAATGAATAATTAACCTGGACTTTCTTATGCAAGTTAATGTGTATGAAAAATGATTATGACTCACTGTAGTGTTGTAGTGGTAGCAGCCTTTCAATTATCCAAGTGTAGAGATATGAACTCAAAATGCTAGCTGCACCTTTTCCATACAAATGGAATACATCTACGCTTTAAGAATCGAATCTTCCAGACCATAGTTGGGTTCTGTGCGGGATAAGAATCTTCCTGACCATAGTTGGGGTCTGCGCGTTATCCCACACAACCCAAGAATAGAACACATGGGCCCAAAAAACCACCCCCTGCTATTCCCAGGGTTGGGATTCTTCCCACCCCTGGAGAAAACAGGGGGGTGGATTTTTAGTCAGTTCCATGTTAGGAGTATACCAATCAATTTTATTTTTCCACTCAGAAACATGATAGAAAAACACCAAATTCCAAAAGCAATGATACACTGCTCACACACAACATTATGAAAATACAGATCAGGAGGGAGCTAGGTTTTCGACCGTGGGTAACTCAGAACACCGTAAGATTGAGAATGATTAACCTGAACTTTCTCGTGCAAGTTGATGCATATTATGAAAAATGATTATGACTCGCTGTAGTGTTAAAATAGAGGTAGCAGCCTTTTAATGTTCCAAGTGTAGAAGATATGAACTCAAAATGCTAGCTGCACCTTTTCCATACAAAATAGAATACATTTAGGCATTCGGAATTGAATCTTCCAGACCATAGTTGGGTTTTGCGTGTTACCCCTCATGACCCAAGAATAGAACCCATGGGGCCAACAAACCACCCCTGCTATTCTCTGGGTTGGGATTCTTCCCACCCCAAGGAAAAACAGGGGGTGGATTTCTAGTCACATACAAAATTAATACGTTTATCGGGCTTAAATCCCGGGAAACACAGCCCCGTTAGTCCCCACATAAGGTAAACAACACCCCAAATAATTTGGAGCCCCAAGGCTGTATCTCACGGGATTTCTCCTAGAATTTAATCCTGGGGATTACAATCCACATAACAATGCTAGACATACAATCCATATAACAATGCCAGATGTACAGTACAGTGGGTTGGATACCACTGGCTGTGTTGTCCTGCTAGATTTAGAAGAGGACAGGTCAATGGCCTATGAATAAACCCCAAGGACATGCGGTTAGTGAACCTAACATTTTGATTCTTGCAAACAGAGATTCTAGACTTAGCGAGGGCTAATAACACATAACTCGTATCTATCAAAACACAAGAATAATGAAAAAAAACTAAAGGAACCCAAATAAAAAGAGACTAAAAGTTAACGAAAATGAGTATGATATCATTAATATGAGATGGAGTTAGTAGACAAATCGGGACTGAATTAAACCCGTTGTCTGTGGATACCACATCCCTACGGTTGTCTGGCCGCTACCAATTGAAACACAAATCTCAACTGGTTTTCAATTTCTGCATCAATGGTATACACAACTGCAATGGAATTATACATGGCCTTCACACTCAATAAACCCAATACATGCAATATTCTGGCAACAAAATGCAGTACAATCTATAATAGATATTCAAAACCACCCCCTGCTATTCCCAGGGTTGGGATTCTTCCCACCCCTGGAGAAAACAGGGGGGTGGATTTTTAGTCGGTTCAGTTCCATGTTAGGAGTATAAATTTTATTTTTCCACTCAAAAACTCGATAGAAAAACACCAAATTCCAAAAGCAAGGAAAGCAAGGATACTGCTACAACACACACAACATTATGAAAATAATGATCAGGAGGGAGCAAGTTAATGTGTATTATGAAAAATGATTATGACTCACTGTAGTGTGTTAAAATAGTGGTAGCATCCTTTCAATGCTCCAAGTGTAAAAGATATGAACTGAAAATGCTAGCTGCACCATTCAGAATTGAATCTTCCAGACCATAGACCATAGTTGGTTTTGCAACCACCCCTGCTACTCTCTGGGTGGGGGATTCTTCCCACCCCAGAGAAAAACAGGGGGTGGATTTCTAGTCACCTACAAATTTAATAGCAAAATTAATACATTTATCGGGCTTAATTCCCGGGAAAAATCCCGTAAGACACAACCGTTGTGGTCTCCACAGAAGGTAAACAACACCCCAAATAATTTAGAGCCCCAAGGCCGTGTCTCACGGGATTTCTCCCGAGATTTAATCCCGGGTCAACGAAGAATTACTATTACAATCCACATAACAATGCTAGACATACAATCCATATAGCAATGTCAGGTGTACAGTGGGTTGGATACCACTGGCTGTGTTGTCCTGCTAGAATTAGAAGAGGACGGGTTTATGACCTATGAATACACCCCAAGGACAGGCGGTGAGTGAAGCTAGCATTTTGCAAACAGAGATTCTAGACTCACTGCTAATCCGGCGGATGGTCCCACAAGAGCCAAGCCCTTGGTAAGTCTAGAATTTTCCAGTTGCAAATGAATAACACAACTCTTATCTATCAAAACACAATAATAATGGAAAAAAAAAAACTAACGGAACCCAGATAAAAAGAGACTAAAAGTTAATGAAAATGAGTTTGATATCGTTAATATGAGATGGAGTTAGTAGACAAATCGGGACTGAATTAAACCCGTTGTCTGTGGATACCACATCCCTACGGTTGTCTGGCCGCTACCAATTGAGAAACAAATCACAACAGGTTTTTAATTTCTGCATCATTGGTTTACACAACTGCAAAGGAATTATACATAGCCTTCACACTCAATAAACCCAATACATGCAATATTACCCATCCATACCAGATTATTGTGAAACAATACGGCAAACAAAAAAAATTCATCAAACAGATTTCAGTTACAGTTGCAAAAGAGTCAGATTAATTATTGCCAAATAAATATTGTAAGTTCATGAAGGAGAGGAGATTTCTCTGTCTCTCCATTCACACATCTAATTGAATCATCATACTCTTTTACCTAACTTTTTTTTTTTTTAAAGAAAAAATCAATAAAATTGATAAATATCTCCCAGTTCTAATGTGAAGCAAAAATTGATGAAATGCATCTCAGAAAAGTTAAAAAAAATAATAATATATAAACCAGAAAAAAAAAATTAAAATTAAAATTAAAATCAGAAAAATGTAAGAAAATCAATTTGAAAACAAGATTCTTAAAATTGAAGCTATAGAGTGAGAGGTAGCAGCAAAGTATCAGGCCTATATTTCATGAACAGACATTCTACCTGATCACATATAATGGCCTCTTCGCCGCCGTAAAGTGTTAATGTATAATGTCGACCCAGATATATCCGGACATGAAACTCAGAAGATAGCACCCAAACCAGATCATACAGAAGAATGAAAGAAATGCATGACTAGATCTTTGAGGTTTTGAAGGTAGAGAGAAGGCGCAGTAACAACTGAAGGAATGGATGGACTAACAAAGCCTTATTGATGATTTGGAAGTTTAGGGTTCGTACAAGTTTACATTTTTGCCCCTCACCGTTTCTCCTGTTGTGGACTTTCATGAGTAAACACGACTGGGTTTCATTAGATTGCGAGGCCCATGACGTATGTGGTGCCTCCAATTGCCATAATATTAGCCAACAAATACCAGAAATGGAGTATAAACAACTATATGCTTCAAAAAAATAAAAATAATTCTCTAGATTATTATTATTATTATATTATTATTAATTTTATATAATTAGAACATTATTATTACATGAAACTAGTTGGAAGCCTAACAAGCTAAGCTCCAACGACATACTACTACATTAATTGAACAAGGTTGATGTGCTAGTCTACCAAATGGGCCTCATGGGAAACCTTGCAAGGGGAGCCGAAACGGCGGGAAGGGGGGCGAGATTGTGTCACAAGGGGGGCAAATTAACACTATCTTCCATGTTAATTCCTGCAATATTACGCCATTGGGGACTCGAACCTGGGACCCCTAGATTCACCAAAACATATTTGTTGTACCAAAAATGCTAGGCTTCCCCCACTTCTTTCCCCCAATACGTGTCACTAATATTAGCCCTTGATGCCACACAAAGGACCCCTGCTAGTCCCAATCTAAGGGATCAATGGCTAATATGAGTGACACCTATTGGGGGAAGAGCGTGGGGAAGAAGTGGGGGAAGTGTAGCAGCTTCGTTTGTTGTACCATCCGGCTATAATGCATCCATTCACATTGTTCACAGCACCTACCTAGCTACCCAATCAATATGACCGGCCGGGCAACAGCCAAGATTACAAAGTAACGATGCACTTTCTTAAGCGCATATGAAAAATGATTACAACTCATTATACTGTTGTAGTTAAAAGTTTTACAGTGCCTCGAGTTAAGATATGATTTCAAAATGCTAGCTGCACTTTTACCACAAAAATGAAATACTAATTCAGGTATTCAGAATCTTGAATCTGTAGGGCACCTGCCTCAATACTAATCTTAGGAGACGTAACTTAGGGATGGGATTCACGGACCCATAAACCTGCCCCTGTTAATCATTGGATGGGAGTCCCACCCTAAAAACTAGAGTCTAGCACAATTGTTCGGAACCAACCATCGTATTGATCTCCTGCATAAAACTAACTGTTATACAGAAGGATAGTGGAGCTCCCATTTTGAAATTGAAATATTTGTCCGGTCCAAAAGTTTTAGTACCCAGATTCCATTAACTCTTCATAAAATATCAATTTACAAGTGTACCCATAGAGACCATAATAATTGTGAATCATTCTCCTAGAAAGATGAATGATTTCCACCTTTAAATTGTCTCCCAAGCCAATCCCAACCCCCCTGAAAGTCCGGCAGATGGAGAATGTCAGGTTTACGTGCTAGGAACAACTTACTCAGGTGAGGTTCAGTTGGTTTAGACAGTTCCAGGAAAGTATAATCATGGGGCTAAATGAAGTAAGAAGACGATCCAAAATAACACAGAACAGTTCAAAGAGTTCAATGACAGTAACTAACAAGCTTGTACTAAAAGCGAATCAGCAAGCATTTTACCACCAATGGGAACACGAATGTAAAATTATGAGAGTATAAGAATACCTACAAGCTAACCAAGAAGCATGTCATGAAAGTCTAGAAATTTATCACAATGAGGGGAAAAAACAGTTTATCCAAATTAAAGAGAGTACCTACAAGCAACCCAACAAGCATGTCATCAAAATCAATTTTCCAAATGTCAAGAATAGTAAGGGTGTAAAGCGAACCTTTCCATGTTACACTTATTACCTAAAGCATAAACTAACACCATGGATAAAGATGCGAAACAGTGGATTCCAAGCGAACTAGTCAGTCGAACAACCATATAATCACATATGAACTTCAGAGTTAAGTGAAATATGAGAAGCAACGGTGTAAATTAGCATGAGTATAAGTTTGTATAACTGGATGAATCGACTAGAAAATCAGTTTGGAGAAAGATGCAAATTCTGAGAAAACAAGGGGATTAATATGGGTGACCTGGGATTCCTCATCTGCTTCACACTTCTTGATTCTCTGCCTTAGCCTCGATTAATTCTTCTTTATTCTTAGTGCATAGCACATACTAGTGGTTCTAACATCTCTAAAGACTTCCCAGAGTAAGTATATAAGTTTTTTTATCTTGAACATAAATGTCTTTAAGATGGAAAAGGCCAAAGTAAGCCGTCTTAGAACTATTTTAACTCAGCTTATCTTGTAATAAAATATTCTTTCAACGCAGTTTAATTAACTCAGTTCATGCTACTCAAATAATATGACTAGTAAATCCCGTGAAAATCTCAAACGGAGATCCAACAAAGGTTTGGGAAGCCACTTTAACATTGGGATAGTAAAGGGCATTAGTGATCTCCACAATTCTAGATTTCTGTGGAAAAATCTCAGCCGATGTAGCATCTTCAAATACAAAAATACACCGGGAGAAATCCAGGATATTATCCCAAGAAAGAGAACAGGGACATACTTCAGCCATTTACAATCCCAATGCTAGAAGGGCATCCATCACAACTGTTTTCCTTACAAGATCTCACATAGCATGCATAGAGTCATCGCACAATGCGCACGTGATATAACCAAGGGTCCGTGTTTTGGATTGCGGGTTCCAACCATCACACTCGGAACACTGTGGAATCCAACCAACTGTGAGCGAGTCTAGCAGGATAATTGGCAAAATTAATAATGCGAACAATCATGCTAGACAGTACCGCGGATTATTCCACATGACCTAGGAGAGTGGCTCACAGAAATTCGCAAACAGAATTCTACACTGTGTGAGGGCTAATCCCGCACAAACAAAGATTAGAAGAAGATGAACTGTGTCTTGGGAAATAACCGGTACACAACCGTATATATCCATCAACAGAACAGACATAAAAAGACTATAAAACTTGGAACAGACATAAAAAAACTATAAAACTTGATCAATGCATTCAGCATAAATATGAGATGGAGTTAGTAGACAAATCGGGACTGAATTAAACCCATTATCTGTGGATACCACGTCCCTACGGTTGTCTGGCCGCTACCAATTCAAAATAATCTCAACTGGATTTCAATTTCTGCATCATTGGTATACGTAAGTGCAAAGAAATACAAGACTTCACACTCAATAAACCCGATACATGCAATACTACTGTAATTACAACATTTACTAAACATTATAGGGGTATATTAAGCATAACTTGAATTTACTCAATGTGGGAAAATAAAATCGCTTGAAATCATGAAAGAGAAAACTAGATGTTCAAAAACAAGTGATTTAAATTTACTAGTGATTCTAATTTTAATGGCAGTTCTGCTAAACATACTGAGAGAATGAGCAAATACACAACATTAAAACCGCCCTCTCACATGGTGGTGGGCCACCGAATTTGCAGAGGCTGGCTTTTGGGGGCCAACATGTGAATGAGCGATTTTAACATTGTGCATTTGCTCAGTACATTAAGAAATTTTGTTTTAAATAAGTAACACTGGTCGAGAACACTCATATCAAACGGTTAGGGGTAATGAAGTAGGTGAAGTCCTTGAATTTGAACTTTAGGAAATGAATCTGCAAAACCTCGACTTGGGACTCATTCAGCAGGAAAAGGAGGGAAACAGATACTGGTATATCCGTCCAAAGTCCGATCCTTCATTCTTATATATATTTTTTTCTATTATCTAACAGAACAAAAATAAACATAAAAAGACCAACTCACATAGGATGCTAGACCCACTATTCACATTAAGGGAGTTGGTTTTTTGAAATGTTTCTTTTTGTTGTTTAACTAGCTTGTATCAAACATCAAAAACAACTACACTAATTGCATGTCAAAATGTCAATTCAAATGAAAATCTATTTTGCATTCTCTCATGCAATTTATATTGATGTGTATGGAAAATGATTATGACTCACTATATTGTTGTAGCGGCAGCAGTTTTACAATGCTCCAAGTGAAGATATGAACTCATGCTAGCTGCACTTTTTTCATACAATATGAAACACATTCCAGGCATTCAGAATTGAATTTTCCAGACCTAAGAATAGGATCCATGGCCCTAAAAATCCACCCTTGTTAATCGTAGGGAGGGGAGTCTCCCCACCATAAGATTAGCAGGGGCAGGTTTTTAGTGCATTCCATGTCAAGCTTAAATCAATCAAATGTATCCAATACTCTTGATAACACCATAACTCCAAAAATATGGACCTTGATTCCAACACGTCTCAGTAGGAACATTGTGGGGTCTAACCCATCGTCAAGCAAGATTGGTAAAATTAACAATCTAAACAACAATGCTGAACATACCGCAGGTTACCTCGAGTGACCAGCTGGACTGCGAGTAGGATTTTGCAAATAGAAATTCTAAACTGATTGCGGACGTGCTCAGCGGGTTGTCCTGAAAAAGACAAGCCCTGGGATTACCAGTACAGTGTCAGTTTAGAGTTTTCCTTTCGCAAATTAATAATCCAAAACTCGATTATCCATCAAACCGAAACACCAAAGTAATGTAAGAACTAAACCAACACATATAGAAAAAAACTACTAGTAATGAAATGCATCCGAAAAATGTGAGATGGAGTTAGTAGACAAATCGGGACTGAATTAAACCCGTTATCTGTGGATACCACATCCCTACGGTTGTCTGGCCGCTACCAATTGATAAAACTAATCACCAACTGCAAAGGAATACATAGCCTTCACAATCAATAAACCCAACACATGCAATATTATTCTAATAACAAAAATTTAGTAAAATCTGTGTAGTTATAGCAGCAAAATAAATAGGCTCATATCAAGTGTAATTTTGACTCAATCACTGTGGGAAAATGAAATCAATCTGAAATCCATAATCAAAAGAGAAGAATAGATAATCAAAAGATACCTAATACATTTGAATCATAGATCTACATACACTGCTAAAGTGAGTACCAAAATTACTTGGGGGATTACTACTATGATTCAAAAGATGGCACCTAATTCATATTATCTTCATCTATTAATCAAGAAATCAGAGAGATTAAATTTTATGGTGCCCCACTAGAGCCCTCTCTCTTTCTAATCACTGCCAATAATCACAAGCATAAAATAAATATACAAACCAGAAAAAAATAAAAATTAAAATCAGAAAAAATGTAAGAAAATCAATTTGAAAACAAGATTCTTTCAATTCAAATTAGACAGTGAAACCTAAAATTACTAATGAGTTCAAGGAGAAGAGATTGGTGATGCAACCTATGATGAGTTATTGAAACCGAATGTAGTGTTAGCCGAAGTGCATTTGACTTTAAAATAAATGAATCAAGCATACGTTTCATGGCCAGACCTGATTCATGACCACATAATCGCCTCTTCTTCGACATTAGGTGTTTATGAATCATATCCGCCACGAAATATTCAGGCATGAAATTCAGAAGATAGCACCCATATCAGATCTTCACAAAATCAAGGAGATTAAACTTTATTGAAGAACAGGGTAGATGGTTTGGAATTTTTGAGGTAGAGAGGAGCCATAGAACTACTGAGATTGGTATGGGAGTGACTAGCGAAGGTTTTATAGTGCGATACAATGGAAACTTTAGGGTTCGTGCAAGTTTACTATTTTGCCCCTCCTTTAGTGGACTTTTTGGATGGGTAAAAGACTATCAGTATCATGAGATTTGGAGGCCCATGAGGTATATGATGCAAAAACAGTCCAATTGCCATGATACATGGAGTACAAACATTTGAAACACGGAAAGAAAATGTGCAAGAGCTGTATTGCATTATAATTGTCAACCAAAACATATGTTGCTACAAGAGGCTTCAAATAACATATGCATCCAACAATATCCAGCTAAGCTACATAGCTACCAAATTACAAGTAACGATGCATATACAAGAAGAGAAAAGAAAGAAAAACCTGAGATTACACCAGAAAACCTAGCAAGATGTCTTTCTTTCTTAACCCTTGCGGCCTTGCCCACTTTTTTCTAACTTACCAATATGTAAACTGCAGCCAGACTTAGGACTTTTGACAGCTCTCTTAGATCTGGCATCCATATCATCCCTCTACTGGCTCCTTCTGCAACAAATAAAATTTATCCCAATGACAACAGTGTCGTGCAATAACCTTATATTGAGTCGTGGAGTGCGCTAAGAGGCATGAATGACGTCCATCCATAAGGCTAGTCCATCCATAAGGCTTAGTCGATCAATTAGTATCTCATATCTGCAGCATACAAGGCATTAGTCAATAACTATTGGCTAAGCAGAAATTTATTAACAGTGCTATAAACTCACCTAATATACCTTCTGTCACATTGTTGGAACGGTATGTTGGACTAGTAAGGATAGCAGTGATCTCTGTATATGGGGCTGGGTTGACAGGGATAAGGAATAATGATAATTTATCATCACACTTCACCCTTTCCTTTTGGAAAGATACGCGCTTTCCTGTTTACAAAAACTTTAGATCAATCCATGACACTGCACAAGCTTTTAAGAAGATGATAACGTAATTTGCACAAACTTGAATATGATTTCAGTACTTACCCCCCATAATTTGTCAAAAACAGTAATTGATTCACCAAATTGAAACATAATTGTGAATTTTATAACTAACTTAAAGTCTTGAAACTTCTCTAAAAGAAGACTGGGTTTGTAAATTCTCGTTGAGCTAACTTTGAGTCAAGTGGAAACTATATATGAACAACAACGAGAAAGAAAGCAGTAAACCGAAAAACTCACAATTCTGTATGTTGTAATCAGCGCTTTGACATTATCGGTGGTATCTGACCTCGACCTCTCCTTTCTCTATTTTTTGGTTTAGTCTCCAACTCTAGTTAGTGCGTGGCTGGCCCAAACACCGGAGCTTGTACTACTGCAAATTGTTTTGTACATATATGGGAGCAAATGAGTCTATTGGACATAATCTGAAAAGGTATTCTTTCTTTTCTTAGTCTTCTGTTTCTCCTCATGATGATCCTGAGTTGGTTCTGGTATCTGCAGCACTAAAGTAACTTGCAATGTTCTAACATACCAACATATGTCCAATGGTTCCATTCAAACGAAAAGCAGAGATTCAACCAACAATAGGCAGCAATGTATCCAACAGTTACAAAGAAAGCTGCACAAATATTGAAATACTTTGCAAAGCCCGTCTTTCTCATAATCAAATCTGTAACCACATATGTCGATTTAGGTTCTCTATTTTTCACTTGCAGCAGCATGTTTTATGGTTCAGAAATTTCTTATTTCATATTCCTATCCTTGTTAATAAACTAGATAAACTCATTTATGGAAAAAAATTTATTTTAAAAAGAATGCAAACAAGCTTAGCAACTACCTTCAACTCAGGGACGATCACAAGTTCTTTTGGCCAATCCACAAGACTACCAAGAGCCTTCCCAGCTTCCCTACTGTTCTGTATTTACCATCATCTTCTGGAAAGGGTAAAAAAGAAATCTCATTATTTTGCAACATCAATGGAAGTTTTGTAGTAATTGGTACAAAGTTTCCATTGATGCTGCAGATTATGAGATTGCTCTATAAATGCTACCAAATGCTATTACATTTAAACGATATCGGTTCTTCAATTTGCGTTGTATAAGTTGCAGCAGATATGGCATAATGAACATCATAATGTGCAACTCTAAAACTATTGAGATTTAAATAAAATAAAATAAAAAAACATACAAATTGGCTCTTCAGGCGGCCGCCTAGACATCTGAGGTTTGTGCGTACTGTTGAGATGATCGCTAATTAATAGGTGACTCCTGCCTAGAGCCAGTAAGCCCAGAAATTTTAGAAGATCTCTGTGCAGTTGAAAAAATATAAGCACTAGACATCATTTAGTTGAACAAATATAAGCACTAGACATCATTTATAAATGTTCGTATAAAACGAAGTGTAAACAAAGAAAAATAACAAAGATATCAAAGTTACTCATGAGCATTGGCGCTAAGATCTCTGTGCAGTTGAAAAAATATAAGCACTAGACATCATTTAGTTGAACAAATATAAGCACTAGACATCATTTATAAATGTTCGTATAAAACGAAGTGTAAACAAAGAAAAATAACAAAGATATCAAAGTTACTCATGAGCATTGGCGCTAATCCATAAAGAAGCAAATGCTAATCATGTGAACCTAATTCGGATAACTAAAGTTTCACATATAGAGAAGAAGATTTAATAACCCAATCTTAATGGTATACATTGTCGTTTAAATTTATTGCTTACCAGTCTTTCGACCTTGCTTGTTGGACTTCTCTCTGGTGTAAATATTCCTTTAGGGGCCAACTGCAGAATCAATGCACTCGTCACTTGTCCTTGTTCTTTCATCCCCGCAATCATCTCCTTTAGTTGTTACCAGTTTAGCCTTCTCTTTGGTCAAAGATTCGACATCACCATGCATTTGCCCTTCAGACTTTCTTTTATTCCGCTGCACAACATCCATTCCTAAATCAGTAATTGAAATTAGAAACCAAAATCCATGCACAATGTGCGTCGGAAACAATAGGTGTTGTAATGTGTTTGCATTGAGAAACCAAAATTCATGAAGAATCTCAATATTTATACAGCAACAGAAGGCCTTAATTTCCATTAGGAAGTTACATTCCACAAACTGAACATAATATGAGAATGTTTTTTTTTTCTTCAGAGGTTCAGGGTGGAATGGTGCCGTGCAGAAACGGAAATGAGACAAACCTTTGGGATGTTCTGCACTAGGCACGCCTTCCTGAATTCCAATTCGTTTACGATCCTGCAACAATGTACGTAGATTCCATGCACTTAAAATTAAAAAGCAATGCAATAATGAGTTCAGCACCAGCATTTAAAAATCTAACATGTTTTGTGAAATAAGTTTTATGTTAATTGCAGAGGGGTGCAGTGACTATCCATAAGGCTGTATTCACATGCGGAAGAGGCGGATTGAAAGAAAGGAACAGAAGCTAGAGAATAGAGACTACAAACATATGAAAATTATCATGCTTAAGCAAATAGATTCTCCTTCTCATTCTTCCTGAACAGAGATCATCTGTAACACTAAAAGCAAAATAAAAAAGGAAAAGAAGAAATAGACTCGACATGAGTATTGCACCAGACGCTAATACAGGTAGTACTAGAATATGTTCTGTTCACAGTTCCCCCCAAGGGCCTAAACCATCACATTCGCACCATAGGGACGGAGACATGAAAGCTAACATTTACCGCTGGAGATAAGGATAAACAAAAGAAACTACAACCAAGGTTTGTCAAAACTCAACACAATAAAATTTTGGTGTAAAGTTTAAGTAATAGCTCGAGTTGTTTACTCTCATACTTAAGCGAATATTACAATACTAACCAAAGTAACAGTAATCATTTACCTACAGGTCACAAGTCTTACAACCCATTTCTAGAATCCTATGATTTTCATGATGTCATATATACCTTTAATCTTGTCTCAAGTAAAAGAATCCTGCAAGAAAATGATTGCATACAAGTAACTAACAACTGAATAAGCACACCCCCAACATAGGAGAGGATAAAGCATTTTCTCAAAAAGGCTAACTTGGAAGCAGTTTTACATTTCAAATTCTAAACAATTACAAGTTTGAAATTCAGCTTCACATCATGAGCAGACCCGTAACATCTATATTATATCATTTCATATCTACCATTTTCCTGTCACCTAATTCTTTCACACACGTTTACAACTAGATATTATGTTAGCATCCTCCCACTAGTGTACCCCAAAAACTAGACATTACCTCTTTTACTTATCTGTACGGTTCAATTGAAAACAAATCACTTCTTTCAGCGTGGCTCTCTTGTTCTCTCTGAAATTCCACAGCTCTGGCTCTCTTCTCTTTCTCTTTTTTACTCCAATCACCGTATTTGTGGTTGCCTTTTCTGACTCCATTTGCTGCATATTACATCAACCAAAATCTTGTATTTCCATTAACCTCTATTTAAAAAAGAAAAAAAACTTTGAAAATAATAACAATTTAGATAGTGTACCTTGATAAGTACTTGGCGAGCTTCCTGAAGCTCTTTGGTGTAAAACTTTACCTCAGCAACCAATGTTTGGTTCATCTCTTTAAGCTCTATGAACATTTTTTCATTCTCAGCCAATGCTTTCTCACGTTCATAAAAGGACTTACTAAGATCAGCCGTCACGGAACGTATAAATTCAGCCTTCTCTCCATTGTGAAATTCAATGTCAGATTGCAGTTTATTCTTCTCATCTTGGAGGAACTTAACATTCGTTCCCAGTTTAGTTTTCTCTTGGTTGAGAAATTCAAAATCACTTCGCAGTTCTATCCTCTCCTTAATGAGAATCTCAGTTTCAGTTTGCAATCTCGTCTTCTCCTTGTCAAGCAACTCGTTATAATTTTCCAAGTTAGTCTTCTCATTGCTAAGCGATTCAATTTCACTTTCCAGATTAGTCTTCTTTTCACTGAGTGAACGAATATCACCTTGTATTGTAGTCTTCTTTTCATTAATCGAACAAATATCATCCCGTATTGTAATCTTCTTTTCATTGAGCCAACAAACATCACCTTGCACAATAAACTTCTTTTCATTGAGTGAACAAATATCATCTCGTACCGTAGCTTTCTTTTCATTGAGTGAATAAATATCATCTTGTACCGTAGTTTTCTTTTCATTGAGCGAACAAATATCATCTTGTAGTGTAGTCTTCTTTTCATTGAGCGAACAAATATCACCTTGTAGTGCAGACTTTTCTCTGTTGAGAAATTCAAGATCACTTTGCAGTTTTGTCTTCTCCTTGTTAGGCAACTCAGTCTCATTGCCGAAGTTAGTCTTCTCATTACTAAGCAATTCAATTTCACTTTCCAGAATAATCTTCTTTTCATTGAGCAAACAAATCTCACCTTGTACAGTAGACTTTTCTTTGTTGAGCAGTTCAACATCACTTCGCAGTTTCGTCTTCTCCCCGTTGAGTAGCTCGGTATCTCTTCCGAGTTTTAACTTCTTGTAATTAAGTATAGTGTTCGCTTCCATAAGCTTATAACGATCAGTCCCCAATTCCTCCCTTTCTCTGTTAAGTTTATCAATTTCGCTTCTAAGTTTCAACTTCAAGTCTTCAAGACACTCAACATCTTGATCCTCACCACCTACTAAAGTTATAACTTCTTTGGTTGTGGTGCCACTTTGCTTCCAATCCTTCTACACAAACAAAGAGAAATTGAAAAAAAATAAAATAACAGCTGATGAAACAAAACTGATCGTAAATGGAGATGATATATTACAAACCTTTAGATGTTGATGGTTAAAACTTAGGATTTTTCAAGATTTTCGTTTAGATATACAGAATCAATAAAAAGAAATTTATAGTTTAAAAAGATTATGGTTACTGTAGAATTGTAAATAAGAAAGAAAGAAAGAAAGAATTGTTAGAAGTCCTGGTTAAATTAGTACTTAGGTGTCTGTATGATTAAGTTGAGATTCAATTTCGGGTTTGATAACTTTTACATGAAGTTGTACTACACACTGGCAAAGAGGTTTCTTGCGATGTGATCTTACCAAGGAATTAGAGGAGTTGGAGCAAGAAGTTGCTTCCCTTTCTTTGGTAGCTTCATCTTCGCCATTAAGCTCTTGGATGCATGAATCATTTTGATGCCCTTTGGCTCCTGAAACCTCCCTATCACTTGATAGTCCTTTGTCCTTGACGGCAGAGGCATCCTCCTATTCAGTGTATGTGAATGTATTTCATAAGTTTTAAATTAAGATAATGTACTGACAGCTTTCTTGCGATGTGATCTTACCAAGGAATTCGTGGGGTTAGAATAATAATTCGCTTCCCATTCTTCGGTAGTTTCATCTTCGTTATCAAGCACTTGGATGCTTGGATCATTTTCATGTCTTGTGGCTCCTGAAACGTCCTCGTCACTTAAAAATCCAGCCATGTAGCCTTCTTTTAGTTCTTCTTTTGTAGGGTGTAAAGGTGACAAAACCTTAATCTGCAAGAAAAAAGAAACGAAAGATTAAAGAGCTCAGGTGTCAGATTACTTGAATTAGAATAGCATGGCAAGAGAGAATTCCTCACGTCTACACAGCTCAATTCTTTCAGGATTTGTTTATGCAATGGTCTACGAGCTCTAGTCACTTTGAACTGCAAGATACGTGGGTGAAGGGCCTGAGGGCGATCTTTGTTTTTGATGGCATACTTCTCTGTTAAAATGGGTATAGTTTGGAAAATCCAAGCCTGTTGAAATCAAACAAATAAGTAAATTGATTAACACAATCATCCCCCTATTGATGATAATTTTAGACTCACCAACTTGAGTTGTTATGCGTACCTGAAAAACATGTGGGAATCCATACAAATTATAAACCAATGCGCCAAGTGTTTTTTCCACTTTGGAAACATCTGTTTTATTTGACGCATTGATGAGAGAACGTCTTGTCACTCTGTAAGACAGCTTTCCCCAAGGGTAGTTGTTGAACTCCTTGAGGTTGTTAACTAGGAAGAAACGACGTTTATTTACGTTGACATCTGACCCAATGCCCAAAATTACATTTTCAGCGATGCAGAGCAAGCCTAGCTTTAGTTTGTCCTCACTGTTTGGCAGTTGTTTGAATTTCTCCATCACGTCTGACAACTTAACATTTTTCTGACCTGGAAAATGGGCTTCCATGAGAGGTATCTTGTTACGGTTCATGTTTATTTTTTCAGTCCCCTGAAAGTTTAACCCCGACATCATTGCGAACTCTCGTTCTCCAAAACATATCTCTTGATTGCCAATAATAAAGGACATAGCCTCCTCCTCGTCGTCCTCTTTTGAAGGATCTTTTCTCCTCAACAATACATTATGGACGAGATTCGAACAAAACGAAACACTTGGTAAGTGCATAAGATGCCCAAAGCAACTGTCTTCGAACATTTTAAGATATGTACCATCCAATTGGCTTGTGTAGTCCTTAATACAGTTGGGTCTCGATCGGCAAGTTACGCTTATAGGGTGCTCCATTATTTCACAGACTCTGCGGTAGGATGGTAAGCAGTGTATTCAGTCTCCACTGTCTAAAAGGAGTCACTCTCAATAAAGTACATTGAACATTTACCAAAGAAAACACGTAGGAAACGAGAAATAAAGCTCTGAAACATTTCACATTGAAAACCTAATAAAAGACGAACCCCCAAAACAAAAACAAAAAATCATCTAGAAATGCACAAAAATACAATTAACGGAAAGAACAAAGTCAGGTATTTGAAGAAACATACCGAGGAGCAACATTGCCAGGACAGCCGCGTTTGCGAGACTTCTTCGCTCCTCCGGTGATCGGTGCAACCTACAAAGAAGAAGATTTAATCTTCAATTTCAACTAATGTTCAAAGCATTACAATTTTTTTTTTTTTTTTTGAACCATCCAACCTACCACCTTAGCTGCATCTTGCTGTTCCCTCACTCTAGTAGACTGACGACCAGCCATCTGTAACAACAATAACATATACAAATATCAAAATCTATTTCCCCTAATTCTAATTTTCATAAACCCTAATTTTCATCATAAACCCTTAAGAAGAAAAAAAATCAAATGAAACAGTAAAAATGATTGGAAAGGGAATAAATCGAAAACAACTCATATGACAGACGGACTATGCTGCAATTTCAAGTTCACACACAAAATAAGACTGCAAAGGGTATTGAAATTGATCAAAAAATAAATAAAATGAAATTGATTGAAAATGGAGATGATATTTTACAAACCTTTCCAAGTCAATAATCTGCTGCTGCTTCTTCTGTAGATTCAAATTAGGGTTTGAATTGTGAGTTTTTGGTTCTTGATTCAAATTTAAGGTTTCAATTGGGAGCTTTGGTTCTTCAAAGAGAGTTAATGAAGTTCACTCCCTGTCTGTGTTGGTTTCGCATACATATCAAACTTCAATTTTATTTCCTTCAAAAAATCAAAAAAAATATGGCCTGGGCAGTTGGGACTGGGAGGCACCGCCCAGGCCCAGCCTTTTTGAACACAAATATTTCAGGCCTTCTGTGCGGCTGTGCCTAAGTCAGGTCAAGTCAACACCTTGTTGTCTCCGCCCTAACCCTCGACTTGGCTCTCCTTTTTCTCATCGTCTCTCTAGCTTATATCAACTAATAATGTGCTGTTTTTGTTCATAGGTGTCAAGCACTCATGAAGTCATAGTCACTTTCTTAAGGTAATCTTAAAATGTTATCCCCGTCGTCATTTTACTTTTGCAAGTTTTGATGTGATTATGAAAGTGTTAGGATTTTGATTTTTGAGCTTGTAGTTTGCTTGGAAATATTTGGGGTTTGGTAATGGAATCGGCAGAAAACATATGCAAGCTCTTCAATTTCTGACTTACTATTAAAACTTGATTAGGATTTTGAAGCTACAAAGAGAGAAGGGAGATTTCAGAACAAGAAACATGGGTGTGGGGCAGGGACGGGCCTAGCAAGGGGCTAACCCGGGCTATAGCCCGTCCCTAAATTTGTCCCAGCAAAAATTTACTATAGAAAATTTTTTAAAAATTATTTTTAGCCCCCGTAATAGTACATATTTAATCTTCAGCCCACCCTAAATTATTTTTATCCCCCTATAGTTCTACATATTTAATTTTCAGCCCACCTAAGATATAATTAAGAGCTAAATCTTATTAAAAACAAAAAGAAATTCTACTTTTCAACACAATTATCTCCCATTTTACTTCTACAAACTATAAAAAAAAATCCGTTATCGCATTTTGCTACTTAATTTTTGCTTTTATTTTTAATTGTGCATCAATTTAGTGTTACGTAGGTGGATTACATCGACCATTAACTATGCGTTTCGTTCCAAAAAATTTGGCGCGGCCTTCGGCCGCTTTAAAAATCATTGGCATTTTAGCCCTACCCAAGAAAAAAATCTTGGGTCCGTCCCTGGTGTGGGGGAGGATAGGATCAGTCTGTTACCTGATCCACTTATTCACCAAATTTTCTCATTTCTTCTAATTAAAAATGTAGTTGCTACAAGTGGTATATCTAAAAGATGGAAGGACTTGTGGATCTCTACTCCTGTTATTGAAATTCGGAATTGGCGTCGGAAAATTAAAACCGAAAACGATAAAAGAATCCTTGTGAATGTTCGGTGTCAAGAGACTCGTGAACTGAGGGATTTTCTGGACAGAATGCTACCACTTTCTACTTCTGCAGTTCCTACAGTTATTACTATAAAGAAATTTTATCTTGAGTATCGTGCTCATCATATATCTGAGGATAGTCTCTTCGATGATAGTAGAATTGATGGATGGATCACTACTCTGATTATGCGCAAAGTGGAAGAACTCAGTCTCTGTTTAACAATGAACTTTAAGTTACCCCCATGTTTATTCACTAGTGAAACCTTAAGCGACGGAAGCAGGATTGTAAATCTAGGTGGGCTAAAATGACACTATGGGCTAAACCTTCAAGTTCTAGGAGGGCTTTTATTTTATTTTCCAAAAAACACACATGAAAAAATGTTTTCTATGTCATTTTTAGGCTTAGTTTGGTATTGCTGCAGCTTTTGTAAAAGCACTTTTCTGCTATGTGTTGTTGTCTTTGTGTTGTGAGAAAAAAACAAGTTAGACGTTTGGTAAAATATTAATTAAAGTTGAAGCTGATTAAAAAAATAATCAAAATATGTTTGGTAAAATTCAGATTCAACCATTATTGTTGTAACAAATGACAAAGACAGACATATCACTCATGGTAGTTTTATTCAATTTTATTGGGTTTAAAAATAATTAATTTTTTTACTATATAATATTAATGTTCATACTAATTATCACTATCATTATGATTGTTAAGAAATTATTTTACTTAACAGTTAAGTAATTAAGTAATTATTTAATATTTGTTTTTATTTTTATTGTTGACAAATTAAATAATTATTCAAGCAAAAAATGAAACTAAAATTAAGTAATTATTTAATATATTTTTTATTTCTACTGTTAACAAATTAAATAAATAGTATAAAATAGTTCAAATAATAAAAAATAATAATATTTAAAGAATGCAATATAAGAAATAGTAAAAAATTTATTGTATATAAATTTAAGGGTAACTTTTGTCATTTATAAAATAAAGTAGGGATAAAAAAGATAAATCAAGCATTAAATTTATGTGGGACCACAACTTATGCTTTTGTAGCTTTTAAAAGCTCCTCCTCCTCAGCTTTTAAAAATTGAGGAATTTGGGAAGTGCTTTGGATAAAAAGTACTTTAGTTTTTTTTTACTAAAAACTAACTTCAAAATTTATTGATATATATAGGTTTTAAAAGTGATTTTCAAAAAAATATAAGCATTACCAAACTCAGCCTTAGAGATTTGGGGGTGGCTGGAGCACCCCTTAACTACGTTGGAGATAGAATAAAAGCCCCCCAATACCGTCCCTCCGTCACTACGTTGGAGATAGAATGTTTTCGCCATAAAACATTCTGGATGATGATGACTTTGTTCCGTAAGGAAGGAAGGAAGAGACTTTTGGATTCTAACTTAGTTGTACATCACAACTACTGAAGCTTTGGAGTAGGGGTTTTTATCTAAAATGTATTTTTTTCTTATGTTTTATGTATTTTTCTATTTGATTTTACTGCACATTATCAAGGGGTTTTATATTAAAACTTAATGCCTCCACAGTTGACTGGTTTGGGTTAAGTGACTTGTCAATTGTTTGAGACATTAGAGGAGATGAGCCAATTATGAAGTTAGAATCATGATTATAAGTGGACAGGGACACAGTGATTACACTAATTTGGAAAAGGATTTTATGATTTTCACAAAGAATTTTTGCTGCATGGTTCTTAAATTCTTGCTTGTGAGGATATTATATATCATGTGTACTGGGCTTAATTTCCTTGTCTCTGATAAGTTTGACCTCAACTCTGACAAGTATATGCTCTTGTCATTTTGTAACTGTTTAACTTGGTTCCAAAACTTGTAGGTTGAAGCTTCTACAGGCCGAGGAAAACCATTCATATGTACTGATAGGGACGATGGCATAGACAAGGTAAAACTGCAGGTTTGTGTACATGACTGCTACATCAAGACTACCAATTACAAGCCGAAGTTAGGTGCTGTGAAGCAAGAAGTGGACCAAAAATTAGGACATGATAAGAGCAACTCCAGTGGCGCGACTATTACCAAAGATCAAAGACCAAAAAAGACCAAATTTTAGTTTGGTCCGCAGTACGACTTGATGGGTGTGACTAAATTTGGTGGGGCGGAACATATAAGTTCGCATGGTGTAGGGCGAACATTTTATCCCGCCCGACTAAAAAAAATAAAAAAAATAAAAAAGGGGGCGAACATATAATGTCCGCCTGGTGTGGGGATCACATATAATGTTCGCCCCACACCAGACGGACATTATATGTTCGCCTCAACAAAAAAAAAAAAAAAAAAAATGGGGCGAACATTTTACCCCCCGCTTGGTGTGGGGCGTAAACTATATCCCCCGGGTGTGGGCGTAAACTTTAAGTTCGCTTTGGTTTTGGGGCTTAACATTATATGAACGCTTCGACTATATTTGGGTTTAGTCTTTGGTCCCGACCAAATATAATCGCCCACTGTTCATTTAGTCTGGTATTTGGTCGATGGTACGTCCCGCTACGCCTGGTTCAGAGACCAAATAAATGGGTTTAGTCGCCCACAGCAGTTGCTCTAAGGAGTGTTGTTGGAGCAATAAATCAACTTCCAAATTTTGCCGCTAATTACATCCAACATATCTATCATCCAATTTTGTATGCCTGTGAACCCACGAGAGAAAGCAGAAAGGTGCTGTAATGGCTTGAATTCTTGGAATGAATTGCTTCTGCCAAACACTACCTGAATTTCCCGTGGTATTCAGCTTTTATCTAGAAGGTTAAACGATTACTAGCACTAATTCAAGGAGTCAACCGAATTTTACATGTCGGATTCAAAACATCTCTAAATTCAAAACATCTGTAAGTTCAGTTTCACATCATGAACAGACCGTTAACATCTCTATGCTATCCTTCCATTTGTACCATTATCTCATCACCAAATTCTTTTCACACATTTACAATCTATTATTTATGTTAGCATCTTCCCACTAGTGTACCCAAAAAAAACAACAAAAAGAGACTTCATGACATTGTAACTGTACAGCTTAAAAAGGGAAAAAAACTGAACAAAGAAAAAGCAAGAAAGAAACATTTATTTTGTTTGGCCAAATCAAAATTCGATGAACAAAAAATCGATCCATAGAAAGAAACATTTATTTTGTTTGGCCAAATCAAAATTCGATGAACAAAAAGTCGATCCATAGACAAGAATATATATACTATGAATCAATGACCTGAGGTAGCTGAAGTTAAAGCTGGCGTCATTCGCTATCCAGCTGCTTCTTAAGATCAGCAATGAACTCTGTTCAAACCTTTCTTTTCTTCCGTTGCGCACCATCAATTCCTAAAGTAGTGATTGCAATGTGTTTGCAGTGAGAAACCAAAATTCATGCAGAATCATAATACTTATACCGCAACAGAAGGCATTGATTTTCAATTGGAAAGTTACCTACCGCGAACAGAATAGGATGACGACGTGCCTTCCTGATATCCAACTATTTCACGATCCTGCAACAATTTACATATATAGAACCCATGCACTTAGAATAAATGCTATGAATTTACCACTAGCAGTTCGAAATCAAACATGGTAATTGCAAAGGGGTACAATGAATATCGATAAGGCTATATTGATATGCATGGAACAAACACGGGAAAGTGAAACAAGTCAAAGAATGGCACTGGGGAAGTATTTTATGTTAGGCATACTGTAAGGATAAAAAGAAAGTTCAGAGACAAACATACGGAGTAACTGCCAAGCATGTCAATCTTAGGGGATTGCAACACATCACATACCTTATTATAAATTACTTTCTCACCCCGCCAAAACTCCAGTGGACGCATACATAGTCTCCCTGCAAACAATTAAGACAATTAAATAGAAAGCACTTCCATGTAGTTTACCAGAAATGAGAGTTTGAACAAGTTACATGAGGGAACAAAGTCCAATTTACCAGCTAGTGATTTTTTGACACTTAGACAATCTTGTACTGGGGAATTTTCTATTTTGAAGCCTTCTGGGATATTTGAATTTTGCACAATATTGTTAACACGAGACATCAAAGAGCAAACCATTTTAGCCTCCTTTTCATCGAGAATTTTAATATGAGAAAGAAATTTATCCTTCTTCTTGTTGAGAAGTTCAATATCATTTTGCAACTTATTCTTCTCATCTCGCAGTCCCGTCTTCACATTGCTAAGCGATTCAATTTCACTTTCCAGAATAGTCTTTTTTCCATTGAGCGAATTAACATCACCTTGCACTGTAGACGTCTCTATGTTGAGAAGTTCAAGCGCACTTTGCAATTTTGTCTTTTCCTTGTTGAGAAACTCGGTATCATTTCCCAAAATAGTCTTATCATTGCTAAGTGATTCAATTTCACTTTCCAGCAGAGCCTTCCCCTTGTTGAATGTAGCTTTCTCTTCCATCAGCTTGTTATTATCACTCCTCAATTCCTCCCTTTCTTTTTGAAGTTTTTCAATTTCGCTTCTCAGTTTCAGCTTCAAGATCTCCGGAGAGTCAACATCTTGATCCTCACCACCTGATAAAGTTATAACTTCTTTGGTGGCGGTGCCATTTTGCTTATCGACCTCCTACACAAACAAAGAGAATTTCAAAAAACAACAAAAAAAGCTGATGAAATGAAATTAATTGAAAATGGAGATGACGCTATTACAAAGCTTTAGAATTTGAAGGTTACTTTCCAAGTCAACTTAGTGTTTTTTTTTTATAGATTTTGGTTTATTTATGGAATCAATCAAAATTAGTTTATAGTAAATAAGAAAGAACAAGTGACTGGTTACTTTTCAATTTTGATAAGAGATGCATGTAATGGCAATGAGGTTTCTTGGGATGTGATCTTACCAAGGACTCCATTGGGCTGGAACAATGATTGTCTTCCCACTGTTCAGTGGCATCATCTTCACCATTTTGCTCATTGATGCCTGAATCATTTTGATACCCTTGGGCTCCTACAGCTCTTACAGCCTCCCCATCACTAGGTAGTCCTTTGTCCTTGACGGCCTATAATGTGTATGCAAATATATTTCATAACTTTTACAATATGAGATTAATGCACTGACAAAGAGGTTTCTTGCGATGTGATTTTACCAAGGAATTCGTGGGGTTGGAATAATGATGCGCTTCCGTAGCATAAGCTTCCTCATTTAGCTCTTGGTTGACGGAATCATTTTCATGTCCTTTGGCTCCTGAAGCCTCATCCTGACTATAAAAACCGGCCATGTAGGTTTCTTTTAGTTCTTTTTCTGTAGGTTGTAGAGGTGATGAAACCACAATCTGCAAAAAAAGCAAATAAAAGAGTAAAGAGCTTAGGTCTCAGATTACTTGAATTAGGTAAATCTACATAACTTAAGAATAACATGGTTATGTGTTCAACACTGTAACCTGCAAGAGGAGTTAAGATATTTACTCACTCCTACAGTGATTGGTGCAGCCTATAATGAAGGAGATTTTAATTATAACTATCATTTTCAATAATTTTCAAAGCATTAAAAGAGAAAGAAAGAAAGAAAAAAACACTATAAATAGAACCAACCAACCTTAATTGCAAGTTGCCTCTCCCTTGGTGCCTTTCCTCCGGTAGACTTACCGGGAGCCATCTGTAAAAACAACATGAATCACACAAATATCAAATCTCTTATCCCCAACAACAACTCTGGTTTTCATAAACCCTAATAATTACTCCAAAAAAAAAAAAAAGTGAAAATTGATCAATAAACAAAAAAAATCGAAATTTGTATAACCCTCATAAACAATACAACACACCCAGAGGATCACAAATCAAAGCCAAGAACAGCATGCAAATCAAAGTAATAAAAAACAGATCGATCAAACTAACTAACATGATCTAAAAATCTGAAGGTAAATCTGATTCTGAAAATGAGGCTGATTCTCAATCCTCAACAAGGCCACTATCAGTAAACTTTGTGATGCTTCTCTTCCTCTATTTGACTCTTTTTTTTTCTTTTTGTGGAAGCACTATTTGACTCGCTCACTCACTCTGCTATCCCTCTCTCCCTAGTCTCTCCAGGTACTACGTACACCCAAGTGATGATCTATTTTATCTATTCTATATATATTATATATAAAGGGAACTACCCTTACTTACAGTAGCAGGATGAAGTTGTAAAATGTAATTTCCATACTTGCCCTTGGTTTTATTTTTATTCAAAACATTACAAATACATAAATAGGGGTATACACGTAATTTAGCGGAATATCAAAATAATAACTATCGAAACCTAAATTTAATGGGTGAAATCGCAGCTAAAAGAAACAGACATGTTCTCCGCAATCAAAATGAAAATCAAAGTAAGAACAAAGAAATCTGATCAGCATCATCGAAACGTGAAAGTTTATATAAGCTTTACCTTTATCCCAATAACCCAACCAAATAGGCATCTTTAAATCATACTATACAACAGAAATTTAAGCTAATTACAGAAATTTGATTGATCAATTACTATATCAAACAAATGATCAAATTAACGTATTAAACAAGTAAAGTACATATTTATGGTGGTGGTCTTCGTGAAGGAGAAGCATGAAAAATACAAACAAGGTGATGGAAGCTGGGAAAAATGGTGGTTATGTTTTAGTTTTAGGAGAGAGAGAGAGAGTGTGGGGAATTAGGTAACTAAATCTAGGATTTCTTCCCCAAATCTCGCACTGAAGCGATTCAAAGACGGAGTACACTAAGTCGATCACAATCTGACGGTCAAGGTTGAATGATCTATGGAGTGAACCATCAATAAAAAATACATGTGGCCCATGTCTCACCATAAAAAAATTACAGGTGGCGTGTTCGGTTGATCTAAGCACGTGCGTATGCACGTGCCCGAAAACTTGTTCTGTTATGAAGCCAACTACCCTTGGAGCATCTCCAACTACCCTTGTTCTGTCATTGAATTGTTCCACGCCTAAAGATGGGCTCTATAGCACGTGCAAAGCACGTGCAGCTGATCTTGTTTTCCATAAAGAAAACACCCCTTAGGCACTGTTCATGAACAATGCTGAAGTTGTAAAATTTAGAATTCCAAAATTACCCTTATATAATGCCCACCTAATTTATGTGATATAAAAATGAGGGCATAATCGTAATTCAAGTTGTTGTTTTTTTGAACACACCCACTCACTCTTTCACCCAGACCAAGCTTGCACGTGCGTACGCATGTGCCAGACACTAGTCAATAGAAGATGCAACCCATCGTAATTTCACCACATCATCTTCTCTAAATTATAGGTGAAGAAAATGATCAATAAAAGCAATCTGCAGTGGTGCGAGTATAACCAAAGACCAAAGAGGAAAAAAAAGACCAAAATTTGGGTTTAGTCCGTGTAGTGACACAGGTAGAAGACTAAATTTGGTGGGCGTAAATTATAAGTTCGCTGGTGTGGGCGTAAACTTTATCCCGCCCGACTTAAAAAAAAAAAAAATGGGGCGTTGATATAATGTCTGCCTGGTGTGGGGCGGACATTATATCAACGCCTCACAAAGATTAAAAAAAAAAAAATGGGGCGTAAACTTTATCCCCGCTTGGTATGCGGCGTAAACTTTATCCCCGCCTGGTGTGGGGCGTAAACTTTAAGTTCGCCTGATTTTGGGGCGAACATTATATCAACGCTCGACTATATTTGGTTTAGTCTTTGGTCCCCGACCAAATATAGTCGCCCACTGTTGATTTAATGCGGGATTTGGTCGATGGTCCATCTCCCGCTTACGCCGGTTCAGACCAAATAAATGGGCTTAGTCGCCCACTGCAGTTGCTCTAATCCCCAAACTGGCCAGGTTATTAAATACTCCATTACCATCCTAACTTAAATACCTCCGGATAAGATATACAAGTGGAGTCGGACATTATTAAATACTCCATTACCATCCCAACTAACTCAAATGCCCCGAGATAAGATATACAAGCGGAAGAAAATACCTAAATCAAACTTATTTTAACGCGTTTTGATGGGTGTGAACACATTTTGGACAAAAAACGCGTTATGTAGGAAAAAAACGCGTTTTTTATATGTTATTCAAAAATAACGGTTAAATAGAAAATAAAAAAGAATGATGGTTTGAAATTCCTATCTGTTGGGATATATATTTAAAAACATAGTTTTGTAATATTATATCAAACTTAGAGAGATAGTGTGGTGGTATTATTTTGGGCTCCCACACTATAGACTTGGGTTCAAGTCTCACCCCATGCATTTGACTAGGTATATTTATATATCTATATGTATTTAATAAAATCCGGGAGAGCGGGGCCTTGGGGTCTTGGGAGGTCTGTGATTCAAAAAACTTATTTTTTGCAGATTTGACTTTTGGTTTTGAAAAACGTTTTAAGGTAATTATTCTCTAATTAATTGTCTTTATTCTTGGCAATATATATCTTGCCCATTTTAAATCATTACGGAAGGTTAATTGAGTGTAGTTTCTTAGAATTTATTTTCATTAAAGTTGATTGATTCTCTTGAGTTTTATAAGACCAGTTTTTACAGAGGATGAAAAACATATAGTTTTTACATCTATTGTGTTCTGAGCAAGTGTAAGAAAGAGTGATAGTTGGTTCGATTTCTCAAGGTGCAGAGAAAATCGAACAAGAGAGTATCAGTTGTTTTATCCCATAGGGTTTTCGACAAAGAATTGACTGCTAGCACAATCAAGAGGCAGAGTCGCGAAACACCTTAAAGATAGCGACCTAGTCCGCGACTCACTATTTGAGATTTCTTCTTCGTAATGTTTTTGTGCTTGGTTTCCAACACTATCTAACCGTTACAACGAGCGTGAAAACAATTATAACGGGTCTAATAACATTGTGATAACATTATCTAGACATCATTATTTTATTCTTTTATTTTTAATATATTATTTGTAATTTTTTAATCTTTAATTTAAAATATAAGGAACTGTAAAAAAATATTTGTATATTCTTCTTTCTTAAAAAACAGTTATAAGTGACGTGAAAACGGGAAAAATGGTCTAAAAAAGTTGCGTTAAAATGTTATTTGGAAGGAAAAACCGTAAAATTCAATTTTAGAAAAACACTTATAACATACGTCAAAACGGTTATAACGGGTTTAAATAATGCCGTGATTTCCTATTTATTGGTAATATATAGATACGGGTGACGGTGACCTTCACGGGCACGCTATATAGGCGTGACCATTTATTCGGAAATGACGGCCGTTTTTCAAACCTTGGCGTTAACTAACAGTGGGAAGCCTGACAACAACAATGTACGCAGTTAATAGAGCAGTTGGGGGACATAACAAAGAGGTAGGATAGCTGCAGAGAGTCTACCCATGGCAACATCTAGAGGCCTAGAAAGGAAAGATTTGACTTGAGAGGAGAAAAGGCAGCGACTTCAACAGCCCAAAAAACAGGTTGGAATGTAGAGACTATAAATGGTTAGACACAAACAGATATGCGGAGAAGCTGGACAAGATTAAATGAAAGGGTTGGGGCCCTTGGGGGTAATGAATGATCAGAAAGTCTCGAGTCCCGCTAATAAGGTACATGTCAGTCTTAATTTCACTAGTAGTAGTTAACAAAGCAGAGAATAATGAAAAGATAAAGAAGTGTTTGGAGCTACAACTGTGTTAAATGGAGAGCAATCAATAATGGGGGTGGGTATTTATATATTGTAGTGTATTGAACTTCCAGTAGAAAACTGATGTTGTTGAGCTAGCTAGATTACCTATAGCGATGACTTGTTTAATGGGGTTTACAAAACGGAGGCGGGCAATTAAGTGCATATTTCTCCGCCGAAGATACAAAGCACGCGCCATTAAGTTCAAATTTGACATCTCCTGCAATAATTAGAGTCGATGGTGTAGATGTGCATACATTAATTACTTCCTCGAAGAAAAGGAGAAAGTGTATGCTCCTCGTCAACTTAAATTCAGGCCCAATTCTCGGTCTTTCCCTTTCTACAACCATGGAGCGATAAAATCTCCAACCTTAGTTTTTCTTCCTTTTAACTCTGTACAAAATTCTTGCTTCAGATAAACTTCTAATCAGTGTTTCCCGGCATCGGTATTATTTCATTTAACAAAGGCACGTAGAAATAAACCATAATTATTTTCGTATCCGATGGATAGATATTATTTTCAACACAACGGACAATGATGGTTGATTGACGCTGTTTTCGAAACTGAATTTCGTGCGGTGGGGGTATGGGAATTCTTGACTAAACGGCTTGTTAGGTTCAGAGTCATGATGACTAGTAGGAGTGCTAACGTATAATGGAGTGTGGTTGTGGTTAACTTTTGATCTGACTTGACAGAAGAGGGGTATTGAGATTAATATGCCGACCTTACACCTTCCACGTGGAGACTACTCTCGTTTAAATATTCAAATTCTTTGAATGTCACCTAAAATATCGAGCCACTTTCTTGGTTCGGTCAAGTTGCATCGGGTCTTGGGACCTTCCTACTCTAAACATGAACACCCTGTAACTAAGTAGATAGGGCAACTGCAATCGTACGACTAAAACCAAAGACCAAAAACTAAAAAAAACTAAAAGAAATTGGTTTATTCCCGTCTTTTTGCGATCTTCTGGGACGAGGACTAAAAATCAAAAAAAATTCATCAGTCACAATTTTAAAGTGCGTCCCAATCAGGCAGACTTTAAAGTTGCGCCCCAATTTTTTTTTAAATTTGGGCGTAACTTTAAGTTACGCCCCACCATCGGGCGCAGTATAAACCTCCGCCCCACCATCAGGCGCAACTATAAATTACGCCCGTTCAAACGCAATTTTAAGTTACGCCCGACTAAAACCAAACTAAAGACCAAATTTGGTTTGGTTTTACTCTGGTCTTTGATCTTTACTCCTTCTCCACTGCGTCTGGTTTTTGGACCAATATTTTAGTTTTGGTCTCCCACTGTGGATGCTCTTAGGCCGGTTCTAATGGGAGGTGGGATAAAAGTTGTTTTGCCATGCCACGTGATATGACAAACTAGTTTCCCCATTATGGTAAAATTGGTAAATTTTATTAAACTAGTATATTATATTGTGTTTTGTGGGATCCTTATTAATAAAAAAAATTAGTTATTTGTGTTTGGTGGAGTATTTATTAAATTTTATGGATTATATAATATTTTGTGGGGCCCTCTAATAATAAAAATCTGTTATAATAACTAAAAAGTAGGAGAGAAGAAAAAAATAAAAACCAAACTAGATATCACCCGGCCTACGCCAAGCTCAACCTTTCAGTGGTAGCCGAATCTTAGAGTTTGCTGAGCTCGGCCTTCGGGTCCGATGTGGTTATATTAAGGTTAAATTAAGCTAAGAAGTCTCATTTCTTCCATACTAATTTAGGGTTATTGAGGACCGAAATTAGGTTAAACTAAGAAGTTTAGTTTAGCTTCTGTGAACGCAAATAGTTGCTTCCACAACCAATTGATTGAAACAATAAAACAGTAAACAAATTGAATGAAAACAAGAATTATAAGCCAAATATAAAGTGCAATAAGAGTAAGAAGACATTAACACAAGTGATTTACGTGGTTCGGCATTGCCTACATCCACGGGGTAATGATAGTGTGAGTTTTATTAAGTATTGGTTTCATTACAAAGGTGATGAAGCTCCATCAGAGATGGAGTTTTGTGAGAGAAGTTGAGAAGGAAGGAGGCTGGTCCAATCCCCTTTCTAACCTAATAATATTTCTTTATATAGGGTGAGTGGTTACAAGTATTTTACTAAACTATCCTTAGCTTAGTTTCTAAGCGATTCGAAGCCGATTACGTGTGCGCGGTTGTATCATTGCGTCCAGCTTCGGCTCGTAATCTCCGTCCATGTGTCAAGTTATTTTTTGGTGTATACAATTTGCCCCTTTTCTTGAGGGTTGTTGATGAACGATCCTTAAGAAAATATCTCCATGTCTGATGCTTTTCATAAGTTGATATCCTCGGAATCGTCTTGCGTGCAATTCGTAGGTTGATATCCTCGGAATCGTCTTGCGTGCAATTCCGTAGGTTGATATCCTCGGAATCGTCTTGCGTGCAATTCCGTAGGTTGATATCCTCGGAATCGTCTTGCGTGCAATTCGTAGGTTGATATCCTCGGAATCGTCTTGCGTGCAATTCCGTAGGTTGATATCCTCGGAATCGTCTTGCATGCAATTCCGTGGGTTGATATCCTCGGAATCGTCTTGCGAGCCAAAGGAAGTCTTCGTAATTGTCTTTGGCTGTTGAGTACATTCGAGCCAAAGATAGGCTTCGTATTTTCCTTTGGCTACTCGGACATAGATATGTGCGAGCCAAAGGAAGTCTTCGTAATTGTCTTTGGCTGTTGAGCTTGGGCAGTGGACCTGAGGCTTGACTGATGTTTCTAGATTGAAGCTTCGGGCCATGAGTTGAGCATCGGAAACTAAGAAGCGGAGCCCTAGATCATGTCATATCTTCGTCATACGGGTATATAGCGAGAACCTTTGGTGAATAATCGAGCCTTCGTTGGTGGAACTGAAAGCGGAAGCCTACACCATCCCCGTATAGGTACGTTGGACCATCGTCATTGTTCTTGAAGGCACTTTCGTTATTATCCTCGGACTAAGGGTCGTCGTCGTGGATTTTGGATCCTCGATGAGCCGACTTTGGGATTTCGTCATCTACCTTTGTTGGATCCTTAGGGAACGTTACATCGGGTAGCTTCTACATCGGGAATGATTATCATCATTACCGAGAATTTGGCTTCCATCCACCGTCTTCGTACTTTAGCATCGTGTCCGTTCACCGTGTTGTTAGAAGACCGGAATTTTATGTTGGAGAAGCTGTACGTTGGGTAGCTCCGCTGTATTATTGCTTTGAGGGATCGGAACTACGCCATCGTATTAGAGGACCCGTCCTACTTTAATCATCGTCTTGTCCAGCTACTTTAGCCTGCATTGTGTTGTTGGAGATCCTCATCGTTGTATCTGGGATTGCCGTGGAAGTTAAGGGGATCATCTTCGTCATAATAGATCACCATCATCGGGGATCTGCGTTAGCAGGATCTTAGCTTTTTGTCACTGTCGGGATTGGGCCATTGTCTCAGACTTTGGCTTCGTTAGTTTCTTGGCATGATGTGACCGCATCGCAGGACAGACTGGGACTGAAGATGGAAGTTGCATCAACGGAGTGGAGCATCGGGACAACATCAGACTCACGCATTATCATCACCGGACTTTCAGCCTTCGCGCAACGTCGGTTCTTGGTCTTCGTTTCCAAAGATCATCGTAGTTGGCTTCGGATCGATCTTTGCAGCATCGTCACCGTCCGTGTCCAACTTGGGTCCATATGCGTATCAATTTGCATCATCGTCTGACTTTGCCTCATCTATTGGGTCACTTGGATGGTATGCCTCAGGCTTTTGCTCCTCGTCTGTGGGCCTTTCGTATTGGTACACAGGAATAGTGTTTTGGGACCTGTCACCCCGTTGTCAACCAACGGCGCCACCAAAATTCTTCGTTCTTGCTCGTCAGTTGCGGGTGGTGTAGTATGCCCCTTTTTTGCTTACGGGAGCCGGTTGACCAGGCTCGTGAAAGTGAAAGTTATTGCTCTAACGAAGGCTGCTTAGGCTGTCGACTATGAGCTGCCCCTTGTACTGTGCCTTTGAGGTTGATTACCCCTACGGAGAACTCATTAGCTTTTCCTTGTTGCTGCCACTTTTACTGTATTGTAGTTACCAAAAATCATGATTTCCTGGGGATCTGGAACAACTAGCACATGCTTCTGTGTGTATTGCCACCGGACATCTTTGCGATGCTTGAAAAATGTTTCGAGTTTATAGTAGAAGGCTCGTTTACTTGGCATCCACGTGAGATATTTAATCTCCTATCGTATTACCCGTACGTCTGTAAAGTATCAACTTCTTTCATTTAGACGGCTACAACGGCTTATTGTATTCAGGGGACCGCTCCATGTTCTTGAAGAGTGTATCTTCATGTAGAGGTAGCACGATCCCTTGGACAGATTCTTGTTTATCATCAACATTGAGCTAGGATATGGTGCTTTGCACTACTTTGGGCTAGGATATGGTGCTTTGCGATACATTGGGCTGGAGCTATGGTGCTTTGCGGCTACATTGGGTTGGAGCTATCATTGGAACAAGACTACATTGTCATGCTTTGCACCGTCATCGGTCATGCCCCTTCGTGACATGGCTTCGCGTTGTCGCTGGCCATGCCCCTTCGTGACATGGCTTCAAGCGGTGTCGGCAGCCATGCCCCTTCAGATCTTCCTTGCACCATATCGTTGCATGACTTTAGGATTATCATCTTCGGATAGCGTATCCAATAACGATGTTGTTTCCTTTCGATGCCCCGTGTCGAGAGGCTTTTGCGTTCTTCGTGGTAGAATTTTGGTAAAGAATATATCACGACAAAGTACGGGTTAACCTGGATTATTAACATCGAGCCTTACATTAACGATATGAGGCTTATAATCATTAATATAATTATAGGTAGTATCCCATCAGCCACACCAAGTGTTAATCATGAATATGATTATATCTTCCAGACACTTCGTGGTGGAAGAAGAGTCATCGGGATCGGGCTTGAGTTGTACAGTTTGCGGACCTTTCGTAATTAAGTGCACTTCCTACTTAATTAGGCCTTGACTTCAAATGTGAGTTAACTCATCGTCGTCGATATCGGACTTAGCATCTTCATGCCACCGTCGACATCGGAAGTAAGTTAACTCACCCCTGTTGATATCAGACTTGGCGTCTTCATGCCATAGCCTATATCAGACTAACCCCTGTAACCAGCTGGTTGAGAATTAGGGTCGCATCAGTCATTGGCTTTTGTACTTCGAGTGATCGATGAGTGTGAGGGAACGAGGGTAGTAATACTACCCAGCTATTACTCCTCTCTTCAGAGGTAGTGGGTTTCTTACTCCTTGTTTGCGATTTGAGCTGGCTATGGTGCGGTAGTGGCTATCATGCTACTTTTGATTGGTCCGAAGACATCATCGTCACAGGTCTTCTTTAGCAAAGCTTGGGCATCGTACTTTGCTCATCGCTGCATGGCTGTCATTTCGGCATCAGAATTTGACTCGTCCTCTGGGTGAACTTTGTACTTCATCGTCCACTTAAGTGAACTCTGTACTTCATCGTCATTGGCGTGAGGACCTGATCAGTGGGTTTTCTCTTTGGTCATTGCTACAAGGACTTGGATCATTATTGGGCTTGTGCTTTGGGATCCTTTCACATCGGTTAGCACGTTGGTTTGTACTTCAGAGTTGGTATCAGCGTTGGTCATCATGCATCAGCGTTGTCGGAATGTGGACCATTGTTGCATCGGTCTTTGGTTGAATTCTAGATAGTGTACTGCGAAGACAAAGGCAAAAAATTTGGTTGTACCTCATCGTTGTTGCACTTGTGCTTCGGTGTTGAGTCTTCGGATTGAGGCTTCGGTCTAGGAGTTGAGCAAATGGAACCGAAGCTTCGGGGAGGGACTTGAGTAGCGGATTTGAAGCTTCGGAGATTTAGCTGCGGGAATGAAGTTTGCATCTGCGTATCTGTGCGTGGCATCGTAATTCTCCGTACGTTGGTTTCCAACTGCGTACACTTCTACTTTTGGAATAGACTTGATTTGAATAGGATACAGGAGAAATAAATTCTTTGATATCCCTCCCAGCTTTCTAGCGCCAAATTGGATATCATCTTCGATTATGTAGTCCCCGCACATCAAAAAATGCTTGGGAAACATCTTGGTTGTAAAGTAGAGGACTAGAACATGGATTACAATTCAAAAATCAAAGAGAAATGTTGGTCGTCCAAATATGAAAACCATATGGATCTCGGAAAACAAATGACGTTGGTTTGCAACCCAAAAGAGCTAGCTGAGACAAATCTCGGAATCGGTAGAAAACAAGTATAAGAAAAGGGATTCACTGGACATTTTTAAACAAGATCTGAGCTATAAGTGCTTGCGAAGTCTATGTAAGACTAAAATTAGTTAAAAAGTGAAAGCTTGTCTCTACATAGCAATTTTAATTCACTGAATCGTTTTGGCAAACAGGTTGACCAAAGATTACAGATCTTGCTTTTCACATGGTATTCGTTAGATTTTGGGTGGTACCCAAACAAATACTCTGTGTAAAAGCAACAAATCGACAGAAATATGAGATGAAAGAGATAAAGAAAACTGAAAACAAATTTCAGAAATTAGTAGTATAACTTTTAAAAGAAAATAAATCTTGAGTAGGTAGAATAAATTCTTTACTCTCCCCTACCTGGCGCGCCAAATTGTGAACGCAAATAGTTGCTTCCACAACCAATTGATTGAAACAATAAAACAGTAAACAAATTGAATGAAAACAAGAATTATAAGCCAAATATAAAGTGCAATAAGAGTAAGAAGACATCAACACAAGTGATTTACGTGGTTCGGCATTGCCTACATCCACGGGGTAATGATAGTGTGAGTTTTATTAAGTATTGGTTTCATTACAAAGGTGATGAAGCTCCATCGAGATGGAGTTTTGTGAGAGAAGTTGAGAAGGAAGGAGGCTGGTCCAATCCCCTTTCTAACCTAATAATATTTCTTTATATAGGGTGAGTGGTTACAAGTATTTTACTAAACTATCCTTAGCTTAGTTTCTAAGCGGACTCTGAAACCGATTCCGTGTGCGCGGTTGTATCATTGCGTCCCAGCCTTCGGCTCGTAATCTCCGTCCATGTGTCAAGTTATTTTTTGGTGTATACAGACTTCTTTTCGGTATAAGTGTTAGATGGAGCTTAAGCTCTCGGGTTGGTAAGGTTAAGGCTAATCTCCAATACTTCAACCCTAAATTTGACATTCGAGCAAATTAATCTGGTGCATTCTAAGGAATAATCGGATATTTTGTAGGCAAACTAATCGTAAAAGTCTAAATTCTTAAAGCTACTTATTCTTGGGAATGATAATCTATTTAGGTATGATAAAGGAAAGGAGTCCGTACATGATATATAATAATATTACAAACTTTGCAGGAAACTGAATTAAACCAAGTGCAGATGATACCAATGGAAAATTTGTACAACAAAGTAGCTAGATCGGCTCCTAGCCTTGTCTCCTAGCAAGATATAAGTAGTATTCTAATTGATCGAACACTTTTACTGCGACAGATTCTTAGTTAAAGCTCGAATACCTAGTTGCAATGCACTTGACAGTTTCCTTATGGCACTGCCCACGTAACTTAAGATGCCTTAATCATCTGCTAATTTGGCTGAGGTGGTTCTTGTAACTCTCGCATCTCTTGGTTCGAATGCCTGTACCTGTATTATGATATGCCAATATCCAACCAGTTCATCTGTATTTAACATGATTCTCACTCGTGATTTCCTTGATAAAGTAATGCTGCTTCGTTGTGTTTCCTTCCTAGGTATCATGATGCTTTGTTGTGCTCTATTCTCATTCTTTTAATCACTCTTACATTAAGAAAAATTATTTATATTGTTTTTACATATCTTGGAAGTTGGAAGTATTATGCAAGAGTCTATGAAGATTAAATTTATCCTTCACGCCTGTTAACTTGGGTTCATAAATAGTTTATATGGCATTTGGCCCATCGTAAAAATAATACAGTCCGGGGTAGTCTATAAAAGAGATACCGAATTTATTCACAATAGTATTTCTCATTTCTGAAACTAAGATCTAAGGAAATAAAATTCATTTTTTTCTTTGTTGGATCAATTGAAATGTGCTTGAACTTGTGATAACCATCTTCAACAGGATTGTCAGAGTATAACTTTCACTTTCTTGGCGGTGAAATTTAAGCCTCAAGTGATATTTTTCATCTGATCCACGATAGAATGAGATGGCTTGCCGCTTGCTTTTGGAGAGTCTTTCCCAAGTACCGAAAATCTTAATATCTTTAGACATGTCAGTTAACTCTTCACAGTATGCCATTGCAAGGACGATATTATTGTTATTTAAGTGAGCCTCCATCTTTTAGTAAGCTTATAAATTTTTGGGCTAAGATATGCTTTCATTGCTGTGTAAGCTTGACTAATTGAATGATATCTCCTAATGAATTTCATCCTTATTTGGATATATGAATTTGCCAATTAAAAGAAAAGTAAAAGGCTTTTATATCAATATCTCCAGCAAAATGATGTTCTAACCTTGCCGTTAGATTTCACCATAATAGTATGCTTGAATTTCTAGTCTGGTTCACACATGTGCAATTATAAACATTAAATGACTTTTGTACTCAAATGTACGACAACAACGGTATCCAGTGATTCTAGTCTTTTTTTTTTGCTATGCAAAGAAGGAACGATAAAATATCTTTTAATTCTATCCAGTGATTCCAGTCTATTGTTACACCAAAAGTAGCTTATGCATAAAATATCTTTTAATTCTATCCTAAAGTACGTAAGTTTGCGATTACAATGTCAATTTAGTCGTCCAGCGGACGACACCCTGAATTTATCTCTTGACAACTATATCTCAGCTCATGGACACAGCAAGGCATCATTATTTTCTTGGTTGTTCTTAGCCGTAGTCCATGTTAGAGTGCTCCATAGAAACTTATACCAAACAAAATTAGAATTTAAAATGGAAGCCATAAGCAATTAACCTCTATCTTCCCAACTTGATCTTGAACACCGTCAACCAAGTAAATGGATTAGGATGAAAATTAAACACGGCACACATGTATAACACTGATTAATCCTATCATTATTAATTCATTATTGCTTTAAAAAATTAATTCGTCAATCTCAAGAAAACTTTACAAACATTCAGCCCAGTCACGCCCTACATATATAACTTGATACATGCACAGGCGCAATAAGATAATTAAGTAGCGGTTGTGCTAGACACACCGTGATTTTTTTCACGGTGATATCACCGGCAGAGAGAAACCCCTGAGACCCACTATATAGGGGTGGGGTTTTGATTTACGGTGGACCCCTTCATTTTTGTGTCTATCGGTGATATCACCGTGAAAAAATCACGGTGAATCTAGACTTTCCGATTAAGTAGTGACATCTGACATCTTTGAATTGACCTGCAGATAAATTTTAGTTGAGACGGAGAAAATAAAAGCTAGGTATTGCCGAGCAGGGTTAAGGTCAAGTGAGTATATATGTTAAATGGCTAGGTTAAGATTAAGGTTAGGTTAGTGTTTGACAGTTGGTGCGGGGTATAATCTTTAGTGAAAGAAAAGTTGTTGTTCTTCCACGTCTTTGCGTAACTATGACCGGTCCGCATAGTGGCGCACAATGATGTTGCGTTACGGAGAATGTAACCTGGCAGATGGAGCTGCACAATCTGACGATGTAGCGCCAACATGGCTGAGACAATAAAGGTTACTTGGCACATGCAACATTATGAGATAGTGTTGCATATCCTTATTCAGAGTTAGCCTAACTCAAGGAAGGAATAAAGGATGAGATGCAAAGTCATGGGATGACTTTGGCATAGTCTTAAGCTTTGGCCAAGGCTTGGGTGTGCATGTGCATCAATGGTGATGCCAAACATGCCATTGGTGATAGTTGCTCGTTAGAAGAGATGCAAGTGATGCATATGAAGCATGAAGATGGTGCTAATCAAGTCAAGACTCAGTTGGCATAGTATTTGGATGTTGGCATCCAAATGAGCTAAGTGCACGATGCAGGCCATAATAGTGCAACGCAAGCTATAATGGTGCAACACAAGCCATAATAGTGCAACGCAAGCCATAATGGTGCAACGCAAGCGATAATAGCACAACGCAAGCTATAATAGCAGTATTTGGCAGAGGTGCAAGCTGTGTTGCATGTTGCGATGTTGCGGAACTTGAGTGCAAGTGCCAGATGCGAAGAGTGTGTGCATCACACGCATGCCAAAGTGGAAGAGCAAGTTAGAGACGGTTATAAAGTGCTTTATAACCGAGTTTGGCATATCCTAACCGTTGAAGACATACAGTGTGGCGCCATTGTGCAAGCCGGCACCAAAGCTAGCGATTAAAAAGTGGAACGGCGGTTAGGAACTGCCCATGGACAGATGGTCGTTCATGGGGCGTGCAATGAGTTGCATACGGATTAGCCACAGCTTCTTGGCATTATAAATAGCCGGATAAGCTACACAAATCAGTGTTGTTCAATAGTTCAAGTGTTGCGGAACCATTTTGCAGTAGAGAGTGAGTTTGCTGTAGGATTAGAGAATAAGCTTGTAAGTCCATTGGTTGGACGTTTTTGTATCTTCCCCTTAAGCTAATAAAAAGAGAGTTTGTTGGCTTATACGTTTGGCATTGGTTCTCTGTTGATTTGATTATACTCCCCCAATTCTGTGAAGCACAAACATGGCAAGAACCTCTTTGTAGTATGGGCTACATTGTTTGGTAGAGAAAATCTGAGTAAGACTTCCGTTGCATACTCTTGGTAGAGTTGGCTGATTGCATTGGTGCAATCTTATAAGGCTGAAATACAAGTGGGTGATAAGAGATCACTGAACCACTGTATTGCCGGGTTATACCTTCGCGAAAAATTGCTTGGAGCATTTGAAGGCGTGACAGTAACCTAGGTCTCAGTGCTCGAGAGGAAAACAGAAGCTAGCGGGGTTTGGTGATACCAACAACAAAGTAAGGAAAATATGGGCAGCTAGGGGTCATAGTGATTATTGAACATAACCACCGGTTAGGGACGTAGCAGAGCTTTGTTAGATGGCGGGGAGGATATATGGTTAGGTTAAGGTTAGTCATATATAGTTGGGCCGTGGCGTAATCTCTACCGTCCAGAATTCCGAACGATCTCGGCCGTCCTTTGTCCATCATAGACACCACATTTCCTTAGAACATTGATAACTAATAAGCGATCAACACTACACCGTTAGCGATCTAAACTAGACCGCTCGGTATAGTCTTGACCGAGACTCGACCGCTCAGTAGGAACTTGAACTGGCATGGCTAAATGGCAAATTTGCCACTTGGCCAGGCCATTTTGCCAGCTCCATAGTGGGTGCAAAAATGGCAAACTTGAGAGTTTTCCATGCCCATTGGACTGACCTTATACCCAATAATAGGAAGAGAAAATGGGTCAATTGCTCAAACATTCATAAAACATGGTTCTAATGGAGGAGTAAACATTATGTATGGGTAAAATGGACAGCAAAAATTCAAGACAATTATGTCCCTTATTTTCAAGTTTTTTCTGATCTTTTTCACTCTCCAACTTAAATAAATCACAAAAGACTTCGTAAATTTCAAAATATATATCAAATTTTAATAAAATTTATATTTTTGGAAAGGATTTTAGATTATTCAAAACAATATCCATTGTTAACAGTAAATTCAAAAGTTTTTTTTTCCGAAAAATAATAACTAGGATGAAACTGGTTGCTTCCTGACAAAAACTAATATTGAAGAAATTATTCAAAAATAGTCGTGATGAAATTGGATGCATCCTTATTCAAAATAAAAATAAAAAAAGATTAAAAAAATAGGTAGGATGAAGTTGGTTGCATGCTATCTAAAACTAAGATAGAAAAAATTCTTCGAAAAATAGTTATGATGAAACTGGTTACATCTTGGATTAAAATAAGATAGTTCTTTTCAAACCGGATGCACTCTTACTTAACTAAGAGGAAGAGGGTCTACTGTGGATGCTGCTGGAGTCCATGGTCCTAATACATGATCAATAACTTCCACTGCTCCTTACTGCAACTACAACTAGTACTACATGCGCACAAGCTAATCCTTAATTGCCCGCCTCCGTTTTGAAACCCCATTAAACAAGTATGTAATTAAGGATTAGCCTGTGCGCCTGTAAACCCCATAATTTGTAAACCCCATTTTGTAAACCCCGCTTCTAGCAAACTAATCCTTCTTAACAACAAACTACCTCTTGTTGTGTTGTTACTGGTGTAGCCACCTATTCGGAGAGGAGAGTAACCTAATTAGGCGATATCTCTTACTACGCTCGCCTTAAAGTCTTCTTTGGGATTGAGAAGCTCTATTAGTACCGTTGGTGGGAAACTAGATGATTGCGGTTTATCTTTTGTTTTCATTGATTTGATTGACTAACGGTGGTTGAACTTTGATTGCACATAGTTTGTTTATGCTTGAGAATCTTCTCTTCTGATATTAGATTCACTCAGACTAGTTCAGAGTTTCGACAGGGATCTTTAGACTGTTGTTAGTTCTAAAGACGATCTTGTGATAATCCATTGTTAACAGACTCTGTTCTATGCGTGATTGATCACAAGAGATTCAAGTGATTGCGTGCAGGCGTTTATTGAAGATCTAAGAAGATTTGAAGACGAAGAAGATATTGGAGATTTCTGATTTGTGGGTTCATAATCTTTGGTGTGCATAATACTTGTTTCGGTAAAAGAGGATCCAATTAATAATCGGTTTATCCTTGTGATAGATTGGATTGATTAATTGAGTAGATCAACATCAACACAATTCTTTGGATTAATAGTGTTGTTGGCTTGATCTTAAACGATTACTTCGGTAATTGAATATAAGATAGATCTAAGGACCCGACGAATGAGTTTATGTTAAGATAAACAGAAGAGCCTTTGTCCGACTCATATCACTTGGTTGAATAGAGTTGATACCAAATAGATTTGTTGTTCCTTTACTGTTTGGAATACGAATCAAAGGAATTGTTCCAAGTACGTGACTTGTTCATAGGTCGGAGGCGTGGGAATACAGACAGAACTAGGTGAACTATAGGTTTAGTTTCTTGGTCTCAACTATACGAAGTTATGTGTGATTTTGTGTAGCGGCTTAATCCCGAGAGTATTCAATTATGGACAAGGTTCCGGGGTTTTTCTGCATTTACGGTTTCCTCGTTAACAAAAACTTGTTGTTTCATTTACTTTATATTTCCGCATTATAATTGTTTTATTATAATTAAAGTAAATCACACAAAGGTTAATTCCTATTTACTTGATAAGTGAATCCTATTGTGTTTGGTTAAGTCCGAACCTTTTTATCAAGTAACATACTTCGTTGTTGTATTGTCTCGATCTCGTATCCATAGACGATCACACGAAGTGTGAACCGATTAGTTGTATTGTCTTGACTCAGTCCATAGACAATCACTTTCGGAGAAAGGACTTATAGGTAGGAAAAGTTTTAGCTTGAGGTATATTTGGGTACCCTCGCCTTTTCAATGAAGAATGAAATTATCTAACCTGAAAGTAGATTTTATCTTATCTCCAGAGTTGCAAAACATAAGAATAGGAGCATGGTTTGATATTGGCCTCTTCAATCTCTACTGAATAGGAGCAGTACAATGAGCTTGAAAATCAGCCGAGAGGAGAAATCTCTCCAGCCTTATCAACAGAGGAGGATGTTTAGAGTTTGTCCATGTGAATCTTCCACCAGACATTGGCAAATCAATAAGAGAAAATCTATGAACGAAGGACTTGAAAGAGTTTATATTTGCAATTTCCCCACCCTCCAAATTTCTATCATCAACACTAAGAGTAGCAATGAAATCCCCTCCTAACAACCAAGGACCATCAAAAATTAATTTAATATCCCTTAATTCCTGCCAAAATTGTCTATAATAACCAGAATCAGAAGCACCATAAAAAGAAGTGAAAAAGACAGACAAAATCATCAACTACATTCCTAAATTTGATTGACAAAGAAAAAGCACCCAACAAATGCTCTTCCATGGTTAAGACACCTTCTTTCCACATCACTATGATACCCCCTGATGCACCTTCAGAAGCTAAAAATATATAGTTACATCCATTGTTCCCCCAAAGAGACCGAATGAAATTATCATCCACAACCTCCAATTTTGTCTCCTGGATTGTTACAATTGAAGGATTATTCTTTCTAATTGCACTTATAATTGCAATAATCTTTGGGTCTTGACCCAAACCCTTGATTTTCCAGCTTAAAATTTTGTGATCCATTAATCAACAGAGGAATCCCTAGAAGTAATAGGATTGAATCCTTCTTCCACATAAAAGTTTTCATCCTCAATAGAACATTTTACTGCCTCAACATAGGAATCCCTAGAAGTAATCAGGAGTCGACCCCTATCAGTCTTTATTTGGAAGGTTTCCAACTAAATTATGTTCTGATTTTTACACTCCAACTTTCACCTTCCTTTAAATCTAGAAATAATAACCAACCTTGACACCTAAACGGCAATACAAACCGACGGTGAAAGGAAAAAAATTATAAACACGATTTCACATAATAACGGGTACTTTAATATAAATGAAAAGATCAATTTTATCTTATTTAATCTTCTTATTAACTTATATATACGGTTTCTCCTTTGAGTGCCATAGGTAAGTTCTTGCTGGTGCAGTCGTCTAAATTCATCACCCACTAAGCACACCTAAAATGTAAATGTTTTGTGTATTGATGGAGAATGTCACGATAGACCAAACTAATAAATATTTCTTACCTTATTAATTCACTACACCATTTTAAGGAATTATCAACGGAGCCTGGACGTTGCTGACCGGGGTCGCAACGACAGGTTGATGTTTCAAAACACGGTGTTGCAGTTTTTCGCAACGGCATAAGCTCCATTGCGATTCTTGGTCAGCAACGGAGATTCGCAACGTCTTACCGTGCCAGTTGCTACTTTGTTTATTCGCAACCAAGGTATGCCGTTGCTAAGCCGTTTCTAATTACAGAATACCCCTACCCGGAACTGTGGTTACGGTTCTAATTTAGCAACGAGAACATCGACGTTGCTAATCTTTTGCAACGAGAGAAAAAAAACGTGTCTTCATTGACCTGGTCAAAATCCAGTCACCTTCATTTACCCCACTGCAGTTACCCAGTTCCCCATATTCAGCATTCCACAGATATACAAACTTTTACACATTCATTCACTTTCATTTCCACATTTACCATTATGAAAAAAGAATTCTTCAATTGAAGTTAACAAAAAGTATGAGTATTTGATACAAACTATGTCATTCATTTAATGGACATACACAGAAACATACTTGGTTCCTAAGTTCAGTTTGTAGAAAGTTCTGAAATTCCTAAGTTCTTCTAACTTAAATCTCTATAAGGATATACTACATTATAACTTACAAATCTTGCAATGCTAAGGGACCTAATGGATGCTGCTTTGTTCTCCAACCTTTCTGATTTCACAACAGAGCATCATTCAATTAACCTGCGAACAAATCGTCACAAATTCTTCCACTCAGATATCGCAGCGAGCGTTTATAGAGCCAATTTAGTGTAATAATATAATGGATAAGTATATAATAAGACAAATAAGACAATGCCATAAAGTACTAACCTATGCACGAAATACTACTGTACATGTTTGATTCTTCTACAACTTCTTTTTAACTATACAACATTTCAAGATAAGAATACTAATCATTTTAGAAAAATATTTACCAGATGACGAATAAATCAATATTCTTTACAAGGCAGGGTAATGTACACTGATAAATAAACAACTTCCTAATAAACCAATCTCAATCAGGGTTGGAATGAAGAAAGAAGAAAACTTAAAACTAAAGTCTCAACTTCGAAACTGGTGATGAAAATTGGAATTTTCCTAATCTACCTAGGTGGCATAAAGCATGTTTGTATAGTCACTAACTCAAGGACTAGGCATTATAGTCTTATATTATCATGGCTGTAATGGATTGATCCATTTTAGAAACATGGCATGCTTACTAATAAATTATTTGTTTTTGAATCTAATTTTATGTATTGATGTCGATCGCAATCAATGTATGTAATCTCGGTTGTAGCATTCATCTTTCAATTCAAAAATAATTTTCTTACAATAAATTTCTCATAAAATAAGATTTTTATTGCTCTAACAAAGCAATAATGAGATTCTATGGAAGTTAGCAAGTTACTAGAGACATAACGATAAGCATGAAGTGGGATTACGCAACATTAACCTAAAATAGTATGAGATACGTGCATCCATGAAAGCCATTTCGACATAAAGTAGACGTATGTGACTTAATATTCTTATTTTCAGAATCGAATAATCAATAAATCAAACGAACCTCCTTCCCGTCATAGTTAGAGACAATGGTGTTAGTCACTCCATCCGTTGCAAATTTGCACTAAGTGACTTGATCTAGATTCCTTTATCTCATTTGCATAAATAATTCCCGATCAAACAGGCAAAAAGGGAGTAAGAAACTGATCATTGCAAGTAAATATCGGAAAACATAAATCAAGGGGGAAGCAAAACTACCGACAGACACTGCAAATTCCGATGCATACAACATACTAAGTAAAGGGCGACTCTATAAAAAATTCTGTAAAAAGAATGCATGCCATAATTGTATATGCACACGTCATTAATGTTACTAGATTGAAAAAAGTTTCACGTAGTACATAATCCGTTTACTAGGTAGTAACCTACTCTAACTTATGGTATTGTCCCTCTATTCTGACACTAGCGTCTCATTAGCAAGAAGCACGGGGCGTGGACAAATTCAGAAACTAGTTTTCGACTAGTCAAGATGTGAATTTTTGACAAATGGTAAGATGCACCAGAAAAACCTCAATCCTTGGCCTTGGGTATGTTCAATTTTAACACCAATCCTTACCATCAAAAATTAGATTTAGCATATTAGCATGTTTCATACAGTGGAAACCTAAATAGGTAAGGAAATGAAATCGTAAAATTAAATGTGAACAAAAAAAAATGAACAATTTGGCACTAGTTCATTCGTAGAGAAAGTAAGCCATTTAATAAAACGTATCAAGCTAAAATATTCGATTGATAGGCACTTTACTGGAATCGTGAGTGACTAGCACATACCACTGTTTTTCATAAGAGCTGCAATATAGGTTGTTTTACTACCAGGTGCATCCCTGAAAAAGATGAAAAAACAAAGATATGGCATCAAAATTTAAAGATCAAATTGGTGGTTGAACAACAAGTGATGTATATGATATAAAAAGTTCTACGAGACATGAACAGACCAAGAAGACTACTTTTTTTTTTTACAGAACTAAACATTGGAATTTTGAATAAGCACATTATTATAAACTAAAGGAATATGCGTATGAGGTCCAAACTTGAGAAGTATGCTCAACTGTACTAAATTCTGTTTAGTATTAGTCAATGGTGAATCAGTATGAAAATGAAAATGAAAATGAAAATTGCAATAAACCGTGAAGCATCATACTAAAAATGACAACATTTAGTTACAAGATATTCAAAAGAATTCTCATTTCAAAATTTTATTCCAATGGTTCTCATGTGGATAATTGAGAGCTGGAATATGTGGAATATAATAAATATAAAGAATGAAATGAGAAGACCCAAACACATCGTGATGCCACCTAAACTGATTGATGCAAACAGTAATTTTTCAAAGTCAGCTGTCTATGCAGATACATAAACTTCAAAAGCGCAATGCAATTAACCATGTGAATTCAAAAACAGACGGAAACACTTTTATTCAAAGAACTAGCATTCTTAAACGTGTATTAAAAGAAACATAAAGAAGCAAATAGTGGCACCTTGTCATAAACTAATCGCTTTTCTTCATCTTTTAAAACCTACAAACATGTTAGATAATACTTGTCATCATTTTCTGGGTATATATATGAGTTCATCTAATATAAGGGAAACACAAAATTACGTCACGAGACAAAAATACCTCACAGGCTTCATTAACTTCTTGATACTTGGCTTTAGCATACTTGTTTACATCTGGATGCAATTTCTTTATGGCCTTAAACAACATCCAAACACATAAATTAAATCAAGAAGGAAAAGCTTGACAGTATGAAAAGGAAAAGCTTAGTGAAGATCATGAAAATAAACTTTACAGCATAATAAGCTTTCTTGATGTCAGCTGCAGTTGCATCCTTGCTTACTCCTAATACTTCATAGCAGTCTCTCTTCAATACATTATAGTAGTCTCTCCTAGTCCTAGACATACACATTGAACCTAAAAGAGAAAAAAGAAAACCAAAATAAAAAAAGAATCCAAAATTTGCATTCCAATTGTTATGAAGCAAGAAACTATAAATTAATACCAGTTCCATGAATTGATCTCTCTGCGGACCAATTTCCATTAGTAACTCCACTTAAACCTCCACCTCTTGGTTTTACTGAATTTGTAATATCACAAAGCAGTAATATATGCATCTAGAGAGACCCTTGATAGCAAAATAAGAACAATCAAAGAACTCACACTGACTATGCCAACCTTCCACTTAGTTTCTACATTTTAATCATCACAAAGACATATTCAATCTCGCATAAATAAGCACTTAACACCTAAAACTTTATTTGACACTCACACCATTTAAGAAAAATATAACAGGAGAGGAACGAGAACTTTTACCCCTTTTTCTCTTCTCTCAGGCTTTTTATCAAATAATTGATGGACATCTGTTTTGGTGTCAAGAGGTGCGTTTTTCCTGGTTGCATGGAGCTCGTCTTATAGCTTCTTCACTTTGCTGAGAATAGAGTCAATGGCGTCTTATAAAAGGAGAGTATCATCTCTTGAATAACATCTTTCAGATCATCAACTGTGAACAAGTGGAAAAGATATGATCACCACCTCAATTGGCATTAAGACTAGCAATTGAAATTTTAGTCTTTAGTGAAATCATATTTTACTTTGCAGCAACATGAGTAGTATCAAACCCGCCTACGATATTACAAAACCAACACTAAAATTTATTAATCCTTGTAATAGCTAAGTAGTCAAAATAAGACTCCTATCTGTTGTTGTGGATGAATTACTTTCATCACTACCTCTTTCTTATGATGATTTCCACAACTAACAACACCAACAATATCTGAGTTGAGTACAAATTCTCAAGAAATGTGAGAGTTGAGTATAAATTGAAAACAAGATGATGCCGCTGATGATGGTGGTCATTCTCAAAAAAAATAAAAAATATGATGCTGCTGATGAAAGAGAAAAAGTATAACAAACCTAGCCCTAATTGCAGACAGTTTGAAATTGGGTATACTTTTTTATTTTTTAGACAAATATGAAGAAATAGAAAAAAAAACAGAAACCCAAATCTAACGTATCATGAATTCTTAGTTCTTTACTCAAATCGGAAAGAAATAGAAAAAACAGAAATCCTAAATCTCACGAACCCTAAATCGAAAAAATTGGACCCAAATCAGAGAACTAGAACAAAAAGATGACCTTATTACCTGATTATCAGATCGATGCTTTCAAATCTCGCAGATGACCTAAAATCTCAGATCGATGCTTCCAATTGCAATATAAATTCCAAATGAAATCCATTAACAAACAAAAACCTAAAACAACCATATACACAGAACAAAGAACAACTATAAACCTCAATCCATTACCTAATTGGATTTCTTCAGAGCAGGAGTTCTTCTTCAGATCGGATGGGGAAGAGATGAAAGAGAGTGAAAAAAACTTATGTGGCTGAGTAATGAGATGGAAAAAAAATCGAGAAGGAAGATAAGGGGATAAGCCCGACAACACTTCTTAGGGTGGAAAAAAAGGAAGAAGACTGACCAAACTTTGACTTGGGCGTAAATACAAGTCCTAGTGTCCCCAACCACACACGCACTTCACATGATTGAACAACCGGAAGTTGCTATTCGCAACCGAAGATTTGCGGTTGCAAAATTCGCAACAGATATTCACCGTTGCGAAAAATTAGCAACGGGGATTAGCAACAGAAATTTCGCAACGGCACTAGTGCCGTTGCAAAACTGGGTTGCAAATCCCTTAAAATGGTGTAGTGATTACAAACATGATTTCATCGATTTGAAATAACTTAAAAGACTTATGCAGGAGATCTCTAATGTAGTGGTTGCTTTGGATATAAAGTTGTATGTTAAGTTAAAATTTTCTTCCTTCTTTTATCGGTCTTTGTTACGTTAATTTAGGAGAAATAAGGGCAAAATGGGAGCATAAAATCAGAACACAATTTGGCCAGAAACTATCCAAACAAAGAATTATATATGTCGACTTCTGTTTGGTCCCTCATGCCCCTTCGGATATTTCCTCCATCAAAAAATTTCTCGTTAACTGAGCGAAGAGTGTGTGTTATGAGAAGCCGTTTGTGTCTTGTTTACGAATGTTTTGATATCGACTTGCTGGCAAAGAATTGTGGTTTTTAAAGAAGAATATGGAAGAGTATGGGAGTAGTTACAACAGGAAAGAGGAATATTACAAGTTCCCGAGTTGGATTAGAGGGTTTAGTCTATCGGATTTACCTTGCATGATCCATTAATTATTTGCCCTTACGACAAGCGGTGAAGTTTTATTTGTGCACCAACGAAGCGTTTGTTTTTGTCAATCAAATTTTTTTAATTCATTCAAATCAAAATAGTGATTACATGTTCGCTTACAAGATTAACAAAGACATCAAAATACATAAAAAATATCAAGATAATCAAGTCCCTAATACAATTAAGGATATCAACTACAAGTTGATCGCGAAGAGAAAGAAAATAAACCGCAAAGGTACCCAATTTTTGATTATGGATAAGGGAGAGATGATGGCATATTACGAAAATAATTCCGACTATTTGAATTGATTGTATTCTTGCTTGAAAAGAGATGCTCCTGGAAGGAAGGAGTATTTTGCCCATAAACTTGTAGATCGAATCGTTGATGTTTCTGAATCAAGAGTAGCAAGCCACGAACCAGCCATCAAAGATCGAAGAACTCGTTCCACAACGACGAAAAAAAATCGCCCCAAAACAGCGAAGAAACATGTCAAAAGACACAAAAAATGACGTAGAAACATCTTATTCGATAAACAATTACCTAAAAGTACTAGAAAAGAAAAATAAGCGTCTTTTGTTATAACCTAAAAACAAAAACTTCAAAGGAACAATCAACGGGTCATCCATAATAATAACCCCTTCATAAAAGGAACACCAAGCAAAAAATTGGGTTGTCTATGGAAGCTTGACTGCAGCTATGGGATAAACAAATCTTTCATACCACCGCTGATTTGGTTCTTGATCTTGAGATATCAATCCTATTTCGTATGTCGATGAGGGCCTCTAATCTGATTTGGCCAGAGCTTTTTTTAAACAAAAATTGAGACATCCAAGGAAAGATATCATTACAAGACCTATTAGTGGTTGAACTTCGGAGTTTTTTATTCCTCTCATCACCTCCTCAACACCCAATGGATTCTCAGCCACCGCGCTCCACCACTAACCAGGATGTAGATACCTCGGCAACTGAACGGCTTCAACCATTACTTCACTCCATCAACTCTGAAAAGTGCCATGGATCCTGTCAAAATTCCTCATGCGTGTCCCCTTTGGAAAATTCTTTTCCACTTAAAAACAACTCTCATGAGAAGATTGCAAACCTTTCCAAGGATTCTCAGCAGACTCCGATCTCCTTTTCTTCTTCTGCTTCGAGCAACTCAGAAAGCTTGCCCAAAAGAGGAAAAAAAACAAAACAAAGCTTTTCGCAAAAAACCCGTCACCTACATCATCACTGGAATGATTTCAATAACCCAAAGCCTTTGAACAATCTCCAAAAAGATTTCGAAAAAAAACCTTCGATACCTAAAAAGCAAAAAGATATCCAAATACCTATCTTCAACCTAACGAAAAGGATGAAGAATCTGATGCAGACCCACAACGAGCGCAGCGTAACGGTTAAAGTAGTAGGAGGGTATCAAGACTTTGGTCAAATCAAAAGATTACTGAGCAACAGATTATTTCTGATCCTGGTTCATCATATTGAACCTAATGAAAATTTCCAGGTAATTCAAATGTCGTTAAAGTTTAAAGCTGATAAAGATCTTATTCTTGCTAGACAACCTTGGATAGCAGGGCCGCATGTCTGCCTCTGTGAGGATTGGAATTTTTTTGTACAACACCCCCATAGGTGCTTTAACTTCTCTCCTTTTTGGCTACAAGTACTCAACCTACCTAGAATGTTCAAAGATGAGAAAACCATTAAGGATTTGATAGAAGGATCTAGAACAGGAACGGTACTCGAAGTAGATTTAGAAAGTTCGCCTCCTAGAACTTTTGTTATGATGGATCTTCACAAACCCTTCATGCCGGGGGTGATGCTTAGTATGGGTAAGGGGGTTTGGGTTCAGTTTGCCTATGAAGGTATTCCTGTGCTGTGTTTTGTGTGTGGTTTCCATGGACATGTTTTCCGCGACTGTAACAAATCCAATACTGTGAGCCGACTCATCCAACAAGATCAAGTGCAAGACTTTCCTTATTCAAAACTGAATGCTAAAATGAAAGCCTCGACCCCTAGAGAAGCAAAAACCATTTTCATGCAAGAATATCGAACAACACAAGCTGCTGTTAGAAAACCATCCTCATCAAGGTTTCAAAAGGCAAATGAACACACCACTGAACCTTTCAGCTCTGCTGAAAAGCTTGAAAAAACTTTTCACCAACAAGTGCAGCAAGAGGTGAATCAGGAAAGTAGGGTTTCTGAAGCGGTAACCATGACACCATTACCGGCTACTCTATCGGAGGAGATGACTCAACGTGGGCTTGCATGGAGCCCGATAAATCCGCAAAAGAAAGCTGAAGAGAAGATTCCCAGGCACCAGACAAACCAGCCGCCTAAAGAATGCAACAAAGAGTGTGCCCATGCACAAAATTTTGCAAAAGCACCTGTTGAGATAAAGAATGTCGGAACAATTATCCAAGATAAGGGCCCACTTCCCTCCAAGTCACCTATACAGTCAACACCACCGGTTGGATTATAAAATCAATCCAAGGACAACCCTAATCGAGCTGGAAACCCACCAACGGTGAAGCCCAACTGCAAAGGGAAAGAAAAATCCCATCCTGAAGAAGGACATCGATCAATGCTGATCTCAGGAACCAGCTACCATACCCGACTCCGAAGCATCCCCACAACCCAAAGCCAAACCCGGTATAAACCGAATGCTAACTTTCTTCACTCCTGAGTATACTAAAGTGCTTTTGAATGAAGTGCGAGAATAGGGGGCATGCAAGTGAACTTACTTTGGTTGATATGGATAATGGCAAGCCTAAGTAACAGATGACTAACAATAGGGATCCACAAGCCTATGTTAGGGAACCGAGAAAGGCCCACAACAAGAATCGATTTCTGTGCGAATTTACAATTGCAGAAACATCGAACACCTACAAGATTTCCGCACACTTGATGATCCCTAACACTCCAGATTTTGCAAAGACACCCACCGCCGCAAAGTTCGTAAATTTGTATCTATCTCCCGATTTAGAAACAAAACAGAGCACTAGACCAACTACTCCTTTGTTTGAGATCCCAACTCTACGACAAAGGAAACCTAGAACTTCTAGAAGCATTTTCCAGCAAGCAAGAAATGGCAAGACGGAGGTTCGTTCTTCGACCACAAAGGAATACCCAAAGAAGGAGCAACACATAGGAAACAACAAAGTTATACCATCAACTTCTTACAGGCCAGCTTGGAGATTATCTGTAGATGCTCAGACTATCGCAGAAGCTGAAGACAAACTTTCGCGTGGTGTGGGTATGAACCAACACACGCCTCCCAAATGAGTTACCTGGCCTGGAACTGTCAAGGCATCCACAATGCCTTGACAGTCTCTACATTACGTGACTACACACATAAATTTAGACTTGCTTTTATTTTCTTGTCCGAAACTTTAGCAACTGTTGCGCATATGTCCTTTTTAAGTACTTCTTTAGGTTTTTTGGGTTCTTTCTCTGTACCATGTGTAGGACATAAAGGTGGCCTCTGCTTGATGTGGACATCCCACCTTAATGTCTCGGTTTTAGTTGCTACTCAGAATATTTTGCATGCGTACATCACACCGTCTCAACCTCAACTGTTTACACCGTGGATGTTTACTGGCATTTACGGACCTCCACAACCAACACCAAGAATGGCTTTTTGGCAAAATTTTGACAACATCATCCCTACCCCAACTGTCCCATGGCTGATTATGGGAGACTTCAATGAGATTGTCGATCAACATGAGAAGAAAGGAGGGAGACCTGTCACCAATAGTAAGGTCAAAGTTTTCAATAATTTCATCAATTCTCACGGCCTTATCGATTTGGGTTTTCAGGGTGACAATTTTACTTGGACCAACAATCAGACTGATGGGAATTTCATCATGGAAAGACTAGATAGGGGCCTGGCTACACAAGATTGGCTAGACAATCACCCACAAGCTTTGCTAAGACATTTACCAAGAATTGGATCAGACCATGCTCCACTTCTACTAAATGAAAAAGCAATGCCAAGAAGACAAGGAAAAAACTTTAGGGTTGAACACCTTTGGTTTCTCCACCCACAAATGAAAGAAATTATCGTTACGGCCTGACAAGAACATTTCCCACTTGAGGATGATGCGACAGGGGGCCAAAAGCTCATAACCAGAATGAAGGCGACTGCTGAAGCACTACAAAAATAGGGTAAACAAACATTTGGATCACTTCCTGAACTGCTCAAAGAAGCGGAGTTTCAGATACAACTGGCACAATCCAAGTGCGCAACAACAATAGGAGTAGAACTGATATTTTGGCTACAACATGAAAATGAGACTCGCAACTCACACCTCATGTTACTTCACTGTCATGATGAATACTGGAAACAAAGAGCGAGAATAGAGTGGTTGAAAAATGGCGACCTCAATACCAGATTTTTCCATACCAAAGCTACAATCAACAATCGAATCAACCACATTCACCAATTACAGGATGCAAATTCGAGATGGGTGTACAACCAAAGGCAAATCTCTGACATGCTGATACAACACTATCAACAACACTATCAACAACAATACATAAAAACCCCTACTACTTTGGACATGCAACTTTTTGCTAATGTGACCCCCAGAATATCTCAATTCCACTGATCCCAGTTATTGAAACCACCTTCCATTGAGGAGATTCATAAAGCTTTACAAGGTATTGGATCTGAAAAGGCCCCAGGGCCAGATGGCTACACAAGTAAGTTCTTCAAACACTACTGGGATACTGCAAAATCCCAAATTATAGAACTTGTGACCAAATTTTTTGAGAATGTAGAACCGCCTTCAACTTTCAATCATACAAATATCACTCTCATACTAAAAACTGAAAATCCAAGTTCAGTAAATGATTATAGACCCATTGGCCTTTGCAATGTGGTCTATAAGATTATATCAAAACTCATTGTAGACAGAATGAGACCAATACTCCAGTTCATGATCAGTCCCTACCAAAGTGCGTTTGTGCCAAACCGTGCTATCCTTGACAATATAGCCATTGCCAATGAGATTTTCCGCCACATCTGCTCCACACCACCCACCAAAAATCCAAAAATTGCTTTGAAACTTGATATCAAGAAAGCTTACGATAGCCTCGACTGGGGATTCGTAAGGCAAACCTTAGTCTCTCTGGGATTCCCGGCCAAATTTGTGGAATATTTAATGCTCTGCATAACTTCTGTGACATATGCCATAAACATCAATGTGAATCCGCAAGGACACATCAGGCCATTAAGGGGACTCCGGCAGGGAGATCCGTTGTCACCTTACATCTCTATAATGTGTGCGGAAATGTTTTCCACCAACCTTGCAATCCTGGAAAACGAAGGCAAGCTGAAAGGTTTAAGTATCTCGACGAAAACTCCACCAATCTTACATTTGATGTATGCAGATGACCTGCTTATCACATGCACTGCAGACCAGAATACCTGTGATAACCTGAACGTTGTACTACATAGCTATTCAAACTCAAATAGGCCAAGCTATCAACCTCCAAAAGTCTCATCATCATTCATCATCCACATACAAAGCACGAAGTTACATATTGGCTAACTCGGATGTTCAATATACCAACTACTCCTGATCCACCTAAATACATTGGTGTGAACTTCAAAGTTTGTAGGAATTCTTCTCCTATTTTTGCGCAACTGCTGCAACGACTGGAGAGGAAGGCCAAAGGGTGGATGGCTAAATATGTTAATCAAGCGGGAAGATGGGTACTTATAAATTCAAGTCTGCTTCCTACAGCAAATCACATTATGCAAACTCAGTTGTTACCGACACATGTCCACCACAAAATTGATAAGATTGCGAGAAATTTCTTTTGGGGACATGACAAGGAGACAAAAAAACTGCATATGGCGAGCAAGGAGAAGTTACAACTGCCGAACAAATAAGGAGGTTTGGGTATTAGGAATGCCAGAAAACACAACTTTGCGCTGTTGGGCAAAAGAGTTTGGCAGATACATGCTCAACCAAATACTATCTGCAACACGGTTTACAAGACTAAATACTTGGGACAACATCCAATTTCAATAAGAATACCAACCCCACCGATGGCGGCAAGCCCTGCATGGAAAAACATAACAAAGATTGCTCCTTTTGTGCAGGAAAATTTGGCCATGCAGATTGGTGATGGAAAGTCAACCAAAATTAATGATGATTGGATCCCCATGCAGGCAAGGATGACAAACCTGGGAGATTTTGGTAACAATTGGGTAAGTACCTTGATGACACCACACACTTTTAATTGGAACACCGAATTACTGCACCAGACCTTCCCAGCAGACATTGCCGGTGCAATCAGAGCAATCCATGTCCCAAACCCGGCAGTTCCAGATAAACAGATTTGGCCTCATGCCAAAAAGGGGCAATACACTGTCAAGAGTGGATACGAGCTACTCATGAAAACTCAATCATCCACACCAACCCTGAATCCACAGATGGGTACAAGAAACACGGAGAAAATGTACAAGTCGATTTGGAAATCAGACTGCCCCCAAAAACTAAGACTGTTCCCATGGAAAGTCAGTCACCAGGGCCTCCCAACTTTTGATGCTCTGCATTTTAGACACATAATCAGCACCAACATGTGTCCTATCTGTCATATACATCTGGAAACAATCCAACACTGTCTCTTTGAATGTCCTAGGGCCAAAGAGACGTGGCATCTATTCTGCAAGCACGTCAACAGCAATGCGAACCAACAGAATGCTTACACCAATATTGTGATGCCACCTCATCCACTACCCAACACCATTTGCCAACAACAACGCACTGCCGGGTCTAACAATCAACTATAAGGAGGGAGAACAACAACAACTCTAGTGTTACAACCACCATCAACCTTTGTAGAATTTCTGGTAATACATGCACAAAAGAAAGCCTCCATGCTGTGCTGCTATTTGTTGTGGAATATTTGGTTCACAAGGAATGCAAAGGTATACAACAACAACACACAAACGCCAATGCAAACATTCCACATATCCCTACTGCTGAGTCAAGAATACAGATGGGCTATGCAACACAATATTTGCACACATAACAGCACCGTACAACACACAAACAGGGCATCTACGACTCTATGGATTAAATGGAATGCCCCAAGGCGGCAATGGCTGAAAATCAACACCGATGGAGCCAGTAAAACAGATGACCAAGGAACACCGACGTGGCTGGTGCGGGGTGGATTTGCGAGACGAACACGATATAGTAATCATGGCAATGTCGGCACCCATTGGCAAGACAACAACGCCGGTGGCCGAGACGTGGGCCCTTCTTCTAGCGACGAATGGCAACAACCAAGGAATAGAACAACATACACTTTGAAACGGATTCCTCGGCATTACACATTGTTGTCGAAAGATCTTGCGGGAGGTACCATGGGTCATACAAAATATGCTGCATGAAATACACCATCTCCTAAGGAAAATACGATGTGTTCACATCACACACATTGATAGGTGTCTAAAATACCTAATTTACTATCTAGTAGTTACGCTTTCTTTGCTATTTTTCTTGTGAATTATGTACTTTACGCGTGTTTTTGAGTTATTAGGTACTGGAGTCGCACGGAGGAAAAGAAGCGAAATCATCCAATTTGAGCAAAAGGGCAAAATTATCATTTTATAAGCGAGACACTAAAAGGAGCTGAGCCAAGGTTAAGGGGCAGCTTTATTTTGGAGAAGCACTAAAAACGGACCAGATGAGGTTAAGGGGATGTAAATTGGTTACCCCTTATCAAGGTGACCTGGCATCGAATATAACCCACATCTATTCAACCCTAAATTGAGAAATCAATTCTCAGACGCATCTCAATCACTTTCACCTGAACCAGAAAGAGAATAGATGTACACCAGCCATGAGAGATCGAGAGCATAAGCTGTTGAAGGAAATAGAGATCGAGAAGGGAGAATTGAGGGGGTGGTGCGTGAGATCAAGAAGAACAAAGAGTGAAGGGTTTTAATGGAAGTCTCTGTCGAGATGAGGATAGTATCAGGGGTGATGTTCATAGGATTCAATGGAATTGAAATGGGGTTTGAGTCTGATTTTCTAAAGGGAGATGAATTTGTCTGTGGTGATGAATCTGGTGTAACTGTTGGTGTCATATGAAGCTAAGAAGAGGTTGATATGAGTCGTTACAGAATGAGAAGAGAAAATAGAGATAAGGAATTTGAGGAATGGTTGAAATGAAGAACTGGTTTGATTATGGAGATAGGGTTCCTTGTAGATGGTGAATTGAAGAACAGAACCATGGTGGTTGATTAATGGCAAGGTCTTGTTCAAATGGAAATCACTTTGGGTTGCTGCTGGATTTAAGAAACAAGGGTCTGGTGGTTATGAAGATGTGACTGAAATGGAGTACCAGATTATTTGAGCTGAAATGATGATTGACTGTTATGGGTTCAACCGATTCTGACATCGAGTTGTAGGAAGAACCACAGATGTTGTAGCTACTAATGATTGAAATGACTTGGTTGGCCTGATATGCAGCTGAGCAGCAGGTTATGGAGAGATGGCTTGAACTGGTGCTGTTGACATGGATCAATAGTAGTCTGAATTGGTGGTGATATAATGAAATGGAAGGATGTGGTGATTTGCAGATGGAACTATGGCTGAAGGGGGGTTTTGCTGTGGAGCTGTTCTTGCAGATGAAGACTACAAGATTTGATTCTGGTGCTCGAATGGCCTGAGCTTAGTTAATGCAGCTGTAATGGGAGTTCTTGAATGGATGTGAGGAATTGCAGAGCTGTAGATGCAATTGCAAGACATGATGTTGAGTTCCAGGCAATGATAGAATGGATTAAGAAGGTCTGTCATCGTCTCATGACGGCTGAGATTTAGCAAATGGAGTTAGTCGATGATGTGAAACTGCAGGTGATGGTGTTGCTCAAGTAGATGAATGTTAGGGAGTCTGGTTGTGCTGTGTTATACAGGGAGAGAAGGAGAATGGTGGAGATGGAATTTGTGGTACTTGGCGATAACACCGCGGCTTACGCCGAGGTTGATGGACAAAGCATTGCAATCACATTTGGATGGTCTCTTGGAGCCATGTCTGCAAATTTGAGATTTGGGGTTTGAGAGTGAGAAGACGGTGTAGGCGATATTATTGGTTTGTAATCTGTTATTGCAGTCATAAGCTGCAAGGGACTAGTAGTTGCGAGTGGTTTGAGCTGGTTTCAAGGCTATTCAGAATATGTCGCTGCTGTTGTTGCAGGGACTATGGACTAACCAAAGCTGCAGTTGGGGGAGGAAGTTAAGTCTGTGTTGCAGACAAAGAAGTGGAAATGGCTAGCTAGCTATGGCACTGTGGTGGTATTTGGGCACTGTCAAGGGAAGAAGCTATAGAGATGGGTCCAGCTGAGCTAATTTCCAGCTGAAATTACAAGCAAATATGAGCTGAAGCTGCAAGAGAGCTACATATGGGGAGTTATGCACAGTTTTAGATGGTTTTGAAATGGTATGAAGTGTAAGCTGCAGCCATGAAGGATACATGGCCATCATGGTTTTGGTGCACAAGGATTGTGCATCACAAGTGCGAGCTCGCAAATGACCTAGGCCAAAGCCACTCGGCCAGTAGAGAGGTCGACTAGCCGGGTGACTTGCATCGATTCATGGCCTTGACCAGGTTTGACTCATCCGAGTTCACTCAGTTGACCAGAACGAGTTGACTCGATGATTCGGTCCTGACTCGTTGACCGGTGACCGGGCGGACTTTGCCGGTCACCGGAACTGATTTCGCCACTTCTCGGCCGATTTTCACCACAATACCAGTTTTCCGGCGAAGTATTTTTGGACTTATTTTCTACATGGGTTTCTCTCTCTTATGGGCTTGGTGGATTTTTATCTAATGGACTTTGAGACTTGACCTAATTTTGGAAGAAAGGAAAAGCTATAAAAAGAGGAATTCTACAACTTTTGGAAGACATCTTATTCTTGGGGAACTTGGAGAGCCACTTTTGTTTACGCAACTAGGGTTTGCTTTCGTTCATCTTCTTCTTTATTTCAACTTATATTTTTGTGATGAACTCCATAGCTATGAGTAGCTAAATTTCATATTATTGGTTAAGGATGTAGTCCGATTTCTAAAACTTTTGTTTGCTTTATGTATTAGTTTTCTCTCTTGATTATCGTTCACATCTCTCTTGTTTTTAAAATCACATGATTGATGTATTGTGATAGGATTATGATGTTTGATTAGTTAAGTGGCCAATTAATTGAACTTGCATCTTAGTCCATAGCTATTTTAGGGTTTTTCATCGAGCGATAACCCTGAATACAAGTAGCATGATATGTTTACGGTTTATAGTGATACACTCTCGTAATCATATGTAGAGTTTGACCATTGTCCGAATTGTTATGAGCAACGCATGAAAATTGCATTGATTAGCCTATTTCTGATGCTCCTAGGAATTGAACTTGATAAGCGCAAGGCGTTAGGTTATTCTTTAGGTAGAATTCACATACGCAGCTCTAATGTGTGTGTTGATGAACTTAGGAAATTAATAGATTATCTTGCTCTCTTGATTCTCTAGGCTTTTAATAATATAAGAGATTAAATCGTAATTCTAATCATATATGCAAGCACATGTTTAAGATTGAAGATGAATTCCTTGACCAATATCTTTCTTTATTGATTACTTTCTACAATTTACTTTGTTTTTAATTTGCTTTTATTGCTTACATAAAAATCAGAAATCCCCCCAATTGGTTACTTTAAGAAATTGAATACGTAATAACTACAATCGCCTCTCTGTGGAAACGAACTCTTTCTTATCATATACTTTAGGAAAGTGAAATTATTTTTGACGCATACGACAGCGATCACACATATACAAGGAAGCGAATCAGACGGCAGATGGACTGGCGGATCTTACAGCGAAGAAACAATTACAACAAGGAACTGGAAGCAACAACAACTCAACACTAATATGGGAACATATTGTACCTGAATTCCTTAATGTAATTGTGATGAATGACTCGGTGGAGACTCGGTACCCAAAAGAAATTCAACTTTAAGTAAATAATGAAACTTCCTCTTTTTTTTTTTAAAAAAAAAAAAAAAAAAAAAAATTCTAAGGAATTATGGATGCTGTCTAAGGACAACATATATTGGGTGGACCCTGTATCGCACATCAACAACTTTGTTTCATTGAAAACACTAGGAGAGAGCAATGTAAATACGTTTTGAGAAGTAAAGATGATAGTCTCGTATCTCAAGGCCCGAGAAAAGCCAAGAGGTTGTGCAAATGTGCTCCAGTGACCTCCGGTCGATATAAAGGGATATCTCGGGAATCTTAAGGATTTGTTAGGATTTCTTATTGTTTTTTTAGGAATGGTTTTCTTCTTGAGAAATCCTCATGGAAATCCAACGGATTGGGTCAAGCATCACAGGAGGACATGTTTCAGTCAAACATAGTTTGACGGACAGAGTTAAATGGGTTCTCCTGTTTCTTTTAAAATCGGTTGGAAATGACTTTGTAGTCCCTTAGGTGGTTAACTTAACTTTTATCCTGGCTACTCGTTCCTTCATTTTCGTTTCTTCTTGGCTGAAAATCGCTGAAAATGAGAGTCCCACCTCACGGCGCGGACTCTAGGGAGTAAAACCTAATTTTTTCTTCACCACCAAAGTCATCATCTTCCAATTTTTCGATTAATTGAGACAATCATACTTGATTGAATTCAAAACCCACGTTTATAAGTAAAGGAATCACTAATTTTAACCATGAAACACGGTCAAATTGAAGAAATTTTAGTAAGAACGCAATTGCATCATCAAGCAATCGGAAACCATAGATTTTCTTCAATGTCGGGTACAAAAGACTCGTTTACGGGTAAGGTAATTCTATAGCTTGTATTTACTAAATAATTTAATATAGTTTTAGTTTGAAATATGTTTGATATTATGGAGGATGCAAACATGACTCTTGGAATTCTTTGATCGATGGACAATGGGTAATGTTAATTGTAGTTTGTGGAGCAATTGAACTATCTCAGAAGTTGTTTGGTGAAATGCATGACAAGGTCTTTTTTTTTTTCATTGATAGTTTTGATTAATGAGTACTCAAAATGTATAATTAGGCTCCGTTGTGTTATAAATTACACTCAAAACCTAAATGGTTGTAATAAGCAATTGGAAGCGGGTGATGTTTTCAACTTAGTATGGTGGTTTGTTATATTTTCTTTTATTTTTTTGAGCTATGTCCGAAATTGCAAATAATGCATTGTTACTGAAAACAAAAAAGTGCCTTTCGATACTTTCTAATGAATAAGGGCATTTTTGTAGTGCCACAATGGGCACATCTTGTGTGCGACTTGTAAAACAAGGGTAAATAATCGTTGTCCCACCCCGGGACAGGAGGCGGGTGTTCGGCTTTGGAGAAGGTAGCTAAATCCCTTGTGTTGATGGTAAGTGTGATTATTGTACAACTCTTTTTTTCTCTCGCCTTGCAATGTAGAAGAATCTACGAGTAATAAACTCTAATAACCCATTCATGTTACAAGAATCTCTGATAAACCATCATTTTCTTTAGTGGCCCTTCAGTGATAAGTTAGTTTAAACATTCTGGTATAAAAAACCATTACCAGTGTCAAACTGTTGGTATTCGTTAGAAAGAGTTGTTATCGCTTTGTTATTTCACTTCATGATGGTGACGTGGTTTAATACTACAAATGGTCAACCGGTCACTATATAAATCAACAAGAGATGTTCAAATTTTTAGAGAAGAAATCATTTGTTCTCTCTTACTAAGGTTATTAAATTTCCCTTCTTTCTTTTTGCATTTTTCACTTCGGGTATTCAAGCTGTTTGATCAAGCACATCTACCTGCACTTTGAAGCCTTACAATTCGAAATGACCCTGTTTACATGGGATTCTTTCGCTTCATAGAAAACGAAAAAAGACGCTAGGAAGTGCAACTACAGTTTGGAAGTATGAGCAAATGGAAGAAAACACACATGGGAAGGTACACACAAGCATACGGGATAGTCACACCGAAAATCGGAGACGACCGGGGTGGCAAGCGAAACATGGCATTTTTTTCTCCTGGAGGATAGGAAAGAGCAACGGAACCAATAAGTTGGGGTGTGCATGCCAAACCTTTATAGTATGATTCTTCTTTTTTATGTTGTTGGCTAACCCTTTTAGCTTTTCATGGTTTTGAAAACGACTTTTGTGAATTTCCATCTCATTTTAAAATGGTCTGGTTATTTTTTTGTTTATGCGGGCGCAGTTTCGAAATATTATCTCTAACGGGTTCCTTCGCTATCAATAGTTCAGTTGGACTACGCAGCAGAACAAATGGGTTAAGTGTCTCATTGGCTGGCCCCGACGATTGCATGGCTGGGGGAGCAGTTGCTTCTGTTATTAGCTTCTAACAAAATCCAAGTAAGACTTTACAAGGTTACTTTTACTCTGACATTAATACGTAGCAGAGGTGAATGTTTTGCCAAATACACTTTGCTGGCTCCAAATATTAATTTTATTAATTACCTACGTATAACATGGGTCAAGGCTACAATAACTTTTTAGCCGTTGGAATTAGATGCTCCACACATGACATACAGGTTTTTTTTTGTTTTTGTTTTTCGAAACAGGTTATGTTAGATTGCTTTGCGTGGTTAAGATCTCATTAACTTTGTGTCATGGATTGGATGAAAGATGGTTAAAGCTGTCGGTATTGCCCTGGTGTTCTCCTTGATAATCATTTTGTCAAAGAGATTAATGAACGCAATAGTGTTGTTGGTCTTTAATCATGTCTTTTTTCGCCATCGGCCCCCACCATGCGGTTATCTAATGGGGTACCCTTGGTCGACATTCACGGATCTCTAATGCTTCAGGGGACCCTAGCTTGTCATTTATGAATTGTCGTTCTTTTCTGGTTCTAATGCTTCTTGGGACCTTACCATTATAAGAACACGGTCCTATAAAATAAATTGAGATCCACGCTAAATAGTAGTATAAAATAAGTTGGGTCATCTTGTCCTTGGGCGGATAAATTATATTGGGTAAGTGATTCACACGGTTGTATAGATTTAATCAGGTTGAATTCCAGTTACAACTTACAACATATACCAAACTTTGGAATTTGAAAAACATTTTGTTTAATTGATATGTAGTACTATTTTACATCAAATGTGTTTAGGTTGGTGTATTTGCCGTATCAAATTTAGTCCTAACCATCGGAAACATCTAAATCCTTGAAGCTTGAACCCAATACCCAAATCCACACAAAATCAACATCCCCGACTACTGCTACCTACTTTCAACGACTCCGCTTCATCCTTTTTCCATTTCTCTTCTTGACAATTTTTGTTTTTTTCCTAGAAATTCGGGTCAAAATGATAGGTTTTAAGAGTTGCGTTTGGGGATTTAATGGTTTATTTGTTATTGGATTCTGAATCCAAAATGATGAAAAGTCTGGGTTTTGTTTGCTATGAGAACTGAGGATGATTGAATTGGACGGATGGAATGATTTGTGGATGTTTGAATGATGATTAGGCTTCTACTACTAGGTCTTAATATATTAATGGAAGTCGATCTGATTTGAGCAAGAAACTAGCTCTCTGTATGCATTTGAGGCAGGAAAATGTGCTTCCAGATCGTACTTCTTGACAGCTGAATCATTCAAAGCACCCGAAACAACGGAAACAACTTGACAGGGAAAGTTTATCTCCTTATACAAGTCCTTAAGAGTTTTTAATCATTTCCTCATGTATTTCCCAAGAGTCGGTAGCATTTTGAGAGGTAATGCAGAACTGTTCTACCTTCTCAAATTGATGAACCCGGAAAATACCTAAAGTATCTCGACCATGTGAACCAGCTTCTTTGCGGAAACAAGTAGAGTATCCTGCATATCTTAGTGGCAGTTGTGTAGGATGGGTCCAATCATCTAGATGATATGCACACAATGGTTGTTCAGCTGTGGCAATCAGATACTTATCATCATCTCCCTCACCTGTGACTTTGTAAAGCTCTTCATCGAATTGAGCTAGTTGAGCACATTTTGCCATTATATCTTTTCTCATGAAGAATTGAGTTTGTATGAGGGTATAATTTTGGTTTCCCAAGAATACGAAACCGAAACTATTAAGCGTGGTTTAAGAATCTGAAACCGAAACTATCCCAAAATTATTAACTAAACGATTTAAGAAGTAACCACGTTGACTTATTAACTATAGTTAAGGGGTAAAATTGGAAGTAAATTATGAAACTTAAGAAATGTGAACGGACAACCGATTCTTGTCCTTCAATTTTGGTTGATTGAATCGTTGCCCTTCTATAAAGATTGACCCAATACTTTGGATTTCCACGAGGTCTCCCCTTTCTTCTTTTGGTAGAGGTTTCTTATTCACATTATTACATTATTAAACATGGTTTTTTGTAGGGAGGTAATGTAAATTACCAATCTTTAAAGGGGAGGTAATGTAAACTACCCCAGAAAAATAAAAACCACGTGTAAATTAGTGATGAGTCAACTAACTTGGAGTTATTGACGAAAAGAGGTTTTGCTATTTTATTTTTGTATGTGAGGTAATGCAATTACCAATCTGTACAAGGGAAGTAATGCAAATTACCCAAAAATAAAATAAACACTACGTGTAAGTTAATGCTGAGTCAGCTAACTTGGAGTAGACGGAATTATTAACGAGAATAGGTTTTGGTATTTTTATTTTTGTATGGGAGGTAATGCAATTACCAATCTTTACAGGGTAGGTAACGCAAATTACCCCTTCTTTAGAGCGACTGCAGTGGTGCGACTAAACCCAAAGATCAAAGACCAAAAAAAAAGACCAAATTTTAGTTTGGTCCGTCGTGTGACGCAGTGGGGGGCGAGTAAATTTAGTCGAGCGGGGAGTATAAGTTACTTTGGTGTGGGCGTAAACTTTATCCCCGCCTAACTAAAAAAAAAAAAAAAAAAAAAATGGGGCGAACATATAATGTCCGCCCCACACCAGGATCACATATAATGTTCGCCTGAACAAAAAAAAAAAAAAAAAAATATGGGGCGAACATTTTACCCCCGCTTGGTGTGGGGCGTAAACTATATCCCCGCCGGGTGCGGGGCGTAAACTATATCACCGCTCGACTATATTTGGGTTTAGTCTTTGGTCCCGACCAAATATACTCGCCCACTGTTCATTTAGTCTGGTATTTGGTCGATGGTCCGTCCCGCTACGCCTGGTTCTGAGACCAAAAAAATGGGTATAGTCGCCCACTGCAGTCGCTCTTAGAGCAACCACAGTGGACGATCAAACCTATAACTATGGTCCAGACACGAGACACAACGGGACGGAGTAAAGACTAAAAGCCGGACCAAAACCAAATTCCAGACTATATTTAGTCCGGGACAAAGACCAAAACTATATATAGTCGAGCGAACATATAATGTTCGTTTGTCACCGGGCGGGTATATAATGTGATCCTGGTGATGCGGCGGGCATATAATGTGATCCTGGTGTATACTTTTTCCCAAGCGACCAAATTTACTCTTCCACCCTAGTGTAACACCACAGACTAAACTTAAATTTGATCGTTTTTTTTTTGATCTTTGGTTATGATCGCACCACTGCAGTTGCTCTTAGAATCCAAAAAATAATAATTTCTTTTACTTTTAAAATTTGAAAAACAATTTGTAAAAAATATCCAAACATGCTCGGGGGACTATCTCCTTCTAAGTGAAAGAGTCAGGCACTGAGGCTGAGGCTGCCAATGAGATTTGGGTGATATTAACAATTTTTTAAGTCGCATTCAAACAAGTCCACTCGAAATCATAAAAGCAAGAAAAATGATGGTGGCGTATTCCTCTATCCGTAACCCACACCCCTAGTCTAGTAAAGATGTGTAGATGACGACATTATTTACTGCTAGGTTTGTACCGTAGAGACCTATTTACAACTCCCAACCGCCACACTGTAGCACCGTCAAATCCTAAGCGCGCCTTTTCTTTAAAGCAAAACCCCCCCTCCTTCTCTCACTTCCTTCTCCCTCCTCATACCCAAACTTCTTCTTCCTTCACTCACCATGGATCCTGTTGCCGCTGCAAGTCCGTACAATCTATATCCTTATCAGAGTTTTGTTTCACACTGTTTTCTCTATTCATTTCCACTACATTGGTTACTAAATCTGTTCATTTTTTTTTTTTTTTTTTTTTTTGTTTCTACAGCTGTTAAATTTCTCGATGCTGCTTATGATGGCAAACTCAAACGACTCAAAAGTAAGCATCATTATCTTCTTTGATTATGATTTTTTTTTTTTTTTTTTTTTTTTGTTGTTCTTGTTTTGGATCATCAGAATATGCAGCAGTACTAGATCAGGTACTTGGAACTGGAGTACCAACAATAATGGAGAATACAAAAAATGATGAATTGGGTAGACGTGCTATTCATATGGCTGCTTTTGGAGGAAGAGTCAATGTTCTCAAGTACTTGATTGAAGAGATGGGAGTTGAAATTGATGTCAAAGCCGCAGCAGGTCTACTTTTAATTCTCTTATTTCATTAGATTTCATGACTCTTAATGTTGATTACTCTTTTTTATTCTAATTCTTGTATGCTTAATTTTTTTTTTTTTTTTTTTTTTTTTGATTTTCCCCCTTTATGTCTCTGTTAGGGTTTTAAGAATTGAATTGGTGTAATTTTTAGGGGTTTTCTTAGATGATGTAATTATATGATGTCCAAGCATGCTTGTTTTGTTATTTGTTGTGCTGGTTTCTGGTTTTTGTCTATAATTGCAGTCACAATGTGAGGGTGTCTTTTAGATTGGATATTAGATGTTGACGAAGACATTCATTCGGTGATTGTACTTTGTTGGTGTGGGCATTTCACCATATGACCGTGTGACCAAATTTATTGATTATGGCCATAGCTTAAGTGCTAAATGAAATTAAAGATGAAAATTAAATAAATGCCTCGATGTTCCTGTTTAACGATTCGTGCTGTTCTGTTCTTTTCTTGTTTGTGGCTGTGATGAAAAGGAGATGGGTGTTTTAGATTGAGTAGTAGGTCTATGTTTAAAACATCGCAGATTGGGTTAATGGTAAGAAAATGCGGTGCGAGTATATGACCATACTATGTTCATTTTGGCTTATGGAGCTTTAGTACTGACTGAAGTTGAAGTTGGTATTCTTAAAAATCGGTAAACACGAGGGAGTGTTATTATACACTTTGTGGTAACGTGTTTTGCAGGTACAACTCCCCTATCTTGTGCAGCCGTGGCAGGGCATTTGGACGCTGTGGAGTATCTTCTTGAAATGGGTGTCAATCCTGAAATACTAGATGATTCTAATAAAGGTCCTTTGCACCTTGTTGCTATTGAAGGTAGGTTTCAATTGATCTGCTAACTTTCTGAATGTGGTATTTGGACACTTATGAATAGCCTAAATGAGGCCCTAATTTTTTCCTTGGGATGCAGGGTGTATAGACATTATACCCTTGTTACTTTCAAAAGGTATTAGTGTGGATGTTACAGATGATTTTGGGGCACCACTGCATCATGCTGCCGATGCTGGAGATCATGATACTGTTAAAGTTCTTCTGGATCATGGTGCCAATGTGAGTAGCATTTTACCTTTTCTTCATGAATAAAGTGGTTTTTCTGTATGGTATCCTAAGTTTTATCCTGATTCGACGTGAACTGTTTGATCACAACATATGTTTATATTTAATTTTGATTTAGAACTAGTTTAAGCTAAATCCCATATACACAATAGATTGTGTAGTTAGCTCTTGTGATAGCTGAAAGCTTACATTTCCTATCGTTGTTGAGTTGTATCTTTGCCTAATGTTATTTCATAAGTTTATGCCTTTCAGATTATTTGTTAGAAGGCTAGTTTAATCATAATACACCTCCTGGCGACGTACACATGAAAGCAATAATAAAATAGAATCATTCCTTTTGCTTCCACCGTTTCTCCTTCTTTTTCTTGAAACATGGGGATCACTGAATCTACGTTCTGTGTTTGCAGCCTAATTTGGTCTTCCATGATACATTTACTCCACTTCAGGCATCTATCCGTTCCCAATCCTGGCGATGCGCGGAGCTATTACTTAAGGTAGGCATATTTTTCTCTTTGTTGGACTATTAACATTTTCTTGTAATGGTTTGTGTGATTCACATTGTTACTTTTCAAATTATGTACAGTTTGTTTAAACTTTCTCCTTTTTTATCCATTCAAGCTAGATTTCCTTAATTTCTGGTGCATAAAAGGAAAAACTTTTCATGTTCATCCTGGTTCCATTTCTTTTAAGTGGGTCTTTACGGAGTGCGTATTAATGGTGATGCTGCTTTTATCAAACATGATTATCCAATTATCCAAGGATTGTCTAGAGTCCTTTTGAAGTTGTAGGGTGCCTCAATAGTATGTTTATTGACCATTTTCCGGTTTGTACTTTGTAAACATATCCAATATAACTTTAAGTTTTGAATCTTTTGCCATCTCTGTAGGCAGGTGCAGATCCAAATGGTGGACCAGATGGAATAAAAGTTCTGCCACTTGCAGCTGAAGTGGGCGCAAAAGAATTTATCTCTACTCTGGTCGAAGCTGGTGCAAATCCATATATAACAAATATAGTAAGGGGGGCGACACAAATCATCAAGCTACTGGTTGAAGCTGGTGCAGATCCCAACGTTACAAATCTAGTAAGATATTTATACTTTTGGTCCCTGTTTATATAATGAGTGGTTTTGTTAGTACTTGATGAGTGTCTCATTCTAATTTATAAAGCTCCATGGGCCACTTCGATTTGACCAATTAAAGGGATTATCTTGCTAACTGCATCCCTGTGTTAGAAATCCTCTGTCTAGTTTTTATCGCATTTTCTAATTATGAATAGAAGCAGTGGTACACTCTGAGGTGGTTCATTGATATCACCTATGTTGTGTGGCTCATGAAAGTCTACTCTGTCTTGTCGCAGCAAGGACTAAAGCCAATAGAAATTGCAGCTTTTCACAATAATCGTCGGGGTGTTGAGATTCTTCTTCCTGTGACTTCTCCTATTCCATCATATGTTGATTGGAGCTTAAATGGAATAATGAAGCATGTAGATTCTAAGAAGTTTGTAAAAAAGGTAATCATAATATTTATTTTTTTCTTTTGAGGTACAATTGAATAGTGTCTGGAGTCGGGACATTTGGAGACCAAAATGACTTTTACTATCACTGGCATACTGTATATCAACTATTACGTGAAGTTCTGGATGGATATTAGGTTTGTTGTATGTATGCCCATACCATTAACATTCCTATCGTTTCTTAGTGGTTGTTTTTGTTTGAATTTAGCAGGATTCAACTTTGATGCAGTTTGAGCTCATAATTGTGTAGTTCATAGAAACTTTTCAAGTGAATGTATTGTACTAAATCTTCATTATTGACGGATGACTCGTAAAGTAAAGGAGAGTTCTCTCGAGGCAAAATCAAGGGGCACAAGTGCATTGCTTAAGAAGGAGTATTGTCTGGCAGTATATTGGTACTCACAGGTATCTTTTTCTTAACCAAAATTGCTATAAGGCTAAGTGTGTAAATGGAATTTAATTTAATTGATTCCACGTATAATGTATTGGTGTTTGAGCATACATACCAAAAGTGATACAATCTGGATTATTTGAGAATATCAGGGAACATCTGCGTTAAATAATATGCCTCTGTCAAACCAAGATCTAGGAAAGAAAACATGTTCTAGGAAAGAAAACATGTTCAAGTCTTCATCTTTCTGTGAGTATGTTAAAAATGTATATTTATATGTTCCTTTATCTGCTTATTTCAAAATCAACCGTCAAGTTTCAGAACAGGGGATTTTCTTAAGTCTCAACTACACAGTTTTGCACAAGAGAGAAAGCTTCTCTGTTCCTTTCAAGTCTCAACTACACAGTTTTAGCCTATTTGTTTCAAGCTGTCTTGTGTTTTTCCCCAAAATGGGTTGATCACTCTAGTGATTTGTTTTCAGGCCCTCGAATTTGCACCTGATGATGCAGCTGTCCTATCCAACAGGAGTTTGTGCTATGTGTATTTGATTAAAGGAGATCTTGCTTTAGAAGATGCTACTCTATGCGTGCCCAAGAGGTATTATAGGGCAGGCGAAGAACTCAAACTGCTGATACTAGTGTGGTTAAGATGGTATAGTCTGATAATCTGATCTTCCCAGATATTGCTGATTTGCTTAAAACTTCTTTCCTGTTAAAATTGATAAATGGTGGTAAATCTCCCATACATGGTTTTGAAACCCTCCACGATTTCACAAGATGAAGCATGTAAGCTCTAGAAGAAACAATGTTGCTTAAATAGAGAGACATTCATAATACTCGCAGGCTTCAGTTCCGTAAAATGTTGACTGAGGTCTTCTTTGTTTCGAGTCGCTCTTGTTCCCGTAAAATGTTGACTGAGGTCTTCTTTGATTCGAGTCGCTCTTGTGGTTTTTTGTGATTTCTCTCAAATTGTTGGGCCTGTTCTAATATATTTCTCTCCTCTTACAGGGAGGCTACTGTAGACAGGTTGAAGGGGAGATGGTGAGTTTCTCTCAAATTCTGTTACCTTTTCTTGGTTCAAACTTTTAGTCAACTCCGGTAAAAAGTTAGAAACTTGCTAACGATCTTTTGAACCATGTAATTGCCCTTGATAGTTCCTTTTGTTTAAATTCAAGTCTCGGACAAGTCTGAAACATTGAGCTTTAGAATGCCACTTTTAGATCTGTAGAAATAGTTTGTTTCGTTATAAAGACCATATAAAGATTTATGTAATCTGCATACATAATCAGGATGTTCCTTATCTTCAAAACCAGAAGGTTGTTTCATGTAAACTTCTTCTTTTAAATCCCCATGAAGAAAAGCATTACTTACATCTAACTATTTGATATTTCAATTGAAATTAACAGCTAGAGAAAGAACAAGTCTAATGGTGGCAGGTTTGACAACAAGGCTAAAGGTCTTAGTAAAATCAAAACCTTCAACTTGATTATATCCTTTTGCTACTAATCTAGCTTTATGTCTCTCTATAGTACCATCTGGTTTGTATTTTATCTTAAAAACCCATTTACATCCTACTACATTTTGAGTAGGATCAGGTGGTACTTTTGACCAAGTGCCAGCATCTTGTAAAGATGTATTCTTTGTTTGTATAGCTTTTAACCAAACTGGGATTTTAGTTGCTTGAGTGTAACATGTAGGAGTAATATGATTAAAGTGAGAGATATGATAGGCAGATAAAGCATATTTAGTAGAAAAGAATACTTTGGGTTTAAAAGTACCAACCTTTGCCCTTGTAGTCATTTGATGAGTGTTCATGGAAGTATTATTTGAAGTACCAGAAGTATGTGTAGAGATATCATCATAAGTATGTGCAGAAATCTCATTAGAAGTAGATGTTGCTGAAGTAATAGAAGTATCAGTAAGCACAGAAGTATCTGTGATAGTTGTAGAAGCATCTAAAGTAGCAGGAGTACTCGAAAATCCAAGAGTATGAAAGACTCAGTGGTTTTCTGCTTAGACAATGTCTTATAAGGAAAACTCTCTTCATGAAACACAACATGTCTTGAGACAAACACTTTACCAGTAGATGGATCTAAGCACCTGTAACCCTTTTGCTGTGCACTGTATCCTAGAAAGACACATTGCACACTTCTAGGTTGCAATTTGTTATTATTGTGAGGCTTCAGCCAAGGAAAACACAAACATCCAAAAGGTTTGAGAAAGAAATAATCTGGTGGTTTGTTGAACAAGGACTGAAATGGAGTTGAAAAAGATAATGATCTAGTTGGTAATCTGTTAATGATATAATTGGCAGTGGATAAAGCATCAAACCAAAACTCAAAAGGTAAACTAGCTTGATATAGAAAAGTTCTTGTAATCTCTAGGAGATGCTTATGTTTTGATTCTGCCACACCATTCTGTTCATATGTGTGAGGGCAAGTAATCTCATGAGAAATACCACTATTGAGTAACAAATTCTTAAGAGCATTGTTAACAAACTCTCCTCCTACATTAGTTCTTATAATTTTGATGTTCATGTTTAACTAATTTTCTATATAAGCTTTGAAATGAGTAAAAACATCCTTCAAATCAGACTTGAGAGTTAAAGGATAAATCCAACAAAACTTTGTGTAGTCATCAATGATATTAACATAATATCTGAATCCATTTAAAGAAGAAACAGGTGCAGGACCCCATACATCCATGTGAAGTAATTGTAAAGGAGATTTTGTTACAGACACATACATATTGAATGGTTGCTTATGACTTATACAAACTTGACATTCAGTACAAGTAAGATTCTTGTCTGAGATATTAAGAGTCCTAGCTAGCCTATTGAGAGATTGAAAAGATGGGTGAGCTAATCTTCTGTGCCATATTGTTGAAGTAGCTTTATTGCATGAAAAAGCTGTTGAAGGAGTTGAAGAAGTAATGTTGCCTTGTAATGGATATAGACCATTCCAACTGGGACCTTGAAAAAGAGTCTGTCCTATTTTCATATCCTTAACAGTAAAATCATTGGAGGTGAAAGTTAGGGAGCAATTGTTGTCTCTAGTAAACTTATGGACTGAAATTAAGTTCTGTGAAGCTAAGGGAACATGAAGAATTTATTTGAGAGTAAAGCTAGTATTAGGTACTTGTACTAAAGGAGAGCTAGTTTTATGAATTTGCATACCTTCACCATTAGCAGTAGTAACTGATTCACAACCTCCATAGGTAGATGTAGAAGCAATATTAACAACATCAGCAGTCAAATGATGTGTTTCCCCTGAATCTACATACCAAGGATTTTGACCCATAATATTTGCAGAAGCAAGCATAGCTTGAAGATTTCTCCCTTGATATGAGAAATTCATTCTATTCCAACATTCATCAGCAGCATGACCATATTTGTGACAGATTTGACAGGTTGGTCTTTCACCAGAAGAAATATTAGTAGACCCAAAAGAAGCAGGTCTTGGAACAGTAGGATAAAAAGCATTTGTTGTTGTTGGAGAGGGTAAAATACCAGTACCTCTACCAAAACTTCTACCAGAAAAAGAAGTACGACCTCCCCTGTGAAAACCTCTAGAACTCCCTCTACCATTGTTATTACCAGAAGCATAAAGTGCTTTATTAGTTGATTCAAGAGAAGAACTCGCAATTTTACTGTTAATTACCATCTCTTCACTAAGCAACAAATTGTGTAATTCAAGACTAGACACATGCGGAGTTCTCATTCTTACAGATGCAACAAAGGAACTATAATCAGCATTCAAACCGCCTAAAGTAACCACTACAATTTCATCATCAGATATGACAGATCCTGTAGCAGCTAATTGATCAGTAATAGTCTCGGCCAAAAGTTAGGGTTTTGGTTTTGTTTAGGCGCGACTAAACTAGGGACAAAGGTTGCCATGCGTTGGATGGTAACCTTGGACGGCTAAGATATGCACCTTAGATGAAAAAGTGGCAGTTGATTGTTGCAAGCCTTCGTTTTGGTAGCCGCATAGGGAAGGCCGGCATGGCATGGCGCGGCAAGGCGGTTGGCATGCCATGGCGCGGTTTGGCATGGCCAAAACTAGGGTTTTGGGCCAAAGCTTACCATGGGTTGTTTGGCGACCTTGGACGGCTAGGATTTGCATCTAGGATGGAAGGGTGGTCGTTGATCGTCGCACGCCTTCGTTTTTGGTAGCCGCAATAGGGAAGGCCGGCATGGCATTTCGCAGCAAGGCGGTTGCATGCCATTGGAACATGTGGCATGCCTTGGCGCGGTTTGGCGTGGCCAAAACTAAGGTTTTGGGCCAAAGGTTACCATGCGTTGTTTGGCGACCTTGGACGGCTAGGATTTGCATCTAGGATGGAAGGGTGGTCGTTGATCGTCGCACACCTTCGTTTTGGTAGCCGCATGGGGAAGGCCGGCATGGTATGGCGCGGAAAGGCGGTTGGCATGCCATTGGCACATGTTGCATGGCATCCCTTGGCGCGGTTTGGCGTGGCCAAAACTAGGGTTTTGAGTCAAAGGTTACCATGCGTTGTTTGGCGACCTTGGACGGCTAGGATTTGCATCTAGGATGGAAGGGTGGTCGTTGATCGTTGCACACCTTCGTTTTGGTAGCCACAATAGGGAAGGCCGGCATGGCATGGCACGGTAAGGCGGTTGGCATGCCATTGGCACATGTGGCATGCCTTGGCGCGGTTTTGGCGTGGCCAAAACTAGGGTTTTGGACCAAAGGTTACCATGCATTGTTTGGCGACCTTGGACGGCTAGGATTTTCATCTAAGATGGAAGGGTGGCCATTGATCGTTGCACGGCTTCGTTTTGGTAGCCGCATGGGGAAGGCCAGCATGGTGGGGCCAAGGCAAAATGGCGCGGATGGCTTGGCATAGTGGGGCCAAGGGTTTGGCACGGACGGCTTGGCATGGTTGGGCCAAGGCAAGGTGCGGTTAGCTTGGCATGGTGGGGCCAAGGGTTTGGTACGGACGTCTTGGCATGGTGGGGCCAAGTCAAGGTGCGGTTGGCTTGGCATGGTGGGGCCAAGGGTTTGGCACGGACGTCTTGGCATGGTGGGGCCAAGGCAAGGTGCGGTTGGCATGGTGGGGCAAAGGGTTTGTCATGCCATTGGCGCATGGTGCGGCTAGCATGGTTGGCATGCCTTGGAGCGGTAGACGCGGCTGGCATGGTTTGCCATTGGTGCGGCTGGCATGGTTGGCATGCCTCGGCGCATGGTGTGGCTAGCATGGTTGGCATGCCTTGGCGCGGAGATGTGGCTGACATGGTTTTCCATTAGCACAGTGGTGCGGCTGGCATGGTTGGCATGCCTTGGCGCGGAGATGTGGCTGGCATGGTTTGCCATTGGCACAGTAGTGCGGCTGGCATGGTTGGCATGCCTTGGCGCGATAACATGAGAATTAGGGTTTGGCATAGATGATGTCGGTCAATGTTAAGGGTTCTGCCGTGGAACATGACCCATGTAAATAAAAAGGTACCCTGATAATTCTTGCGTAGGCATGCTGATCGATTCAATAAATGCGCTAATGGTCATAGTGACGTCATGTCAGATGTGCGGTTTTACGATTTTAACCCTAAGCTAAAAACCACCATCAACAGCAGTGTCTTCTTATTTAGGGGATTTCCAATTTTGGGTTGGTGTACCAGTAGGTGGAGAAAGTATTCTTCACGCGGTAAATAGTTTGTTGGAGTTGAGAGGGAATTCGAATAAGATGTCAATGTTGCTTATTGACTTTTCAAATGTGTTCAATATGGTTTGCGGGTCTCATCTCATTAGGGAGGTCCGACTTCATTTTCCAGGTATTTCTCGTTGGGTGGAATTCTATTATTCCAGATCTGCTATGCTTTTTTATGATCAGTATATCTTGTCTTCTGACATTGGTGTTCAACAAGGAGATCCACTCGGTCCCCTTTTGTTTTCTATGACACTTCACCCTCTTGTGAAGTCCATTACTTCTCGGTGTAACCTCGATTTGCATGCTTGGTACCTTGATGATGGCACCATCATCGGCGACACCTTGGAGGTGGCCAAAGCTTTGAGGATTATTGAATCCGAAGGACCGATTAGGGGCTTACATCTTAACATCAAGAAGACTGAGGTTTTTTGGCCTACTTTTGATCGACGAAGCATGGATGAAGGTGTTTTCCCAAAGGATATTGGTAGGCCTAGCAAAGAAGTTAAGCTTCTGGGTGGACTTGTGAGTTTGGACTTGGAATTTTTAAGTGATATGGTGTTGAGTAGGGTGAACAAGACTATTCAGCTAATGTTTGCTATCAAAAAACTCAAAGACCCTCAGAGTGAGATTTTGTTACTTCGTAAATGCGTCGGTGTATCCAGATTATATTTTGTTATTCGTACCATCAACCCTTCAACTCTTCAACAGGCCTCAGACCTTTTTGACGATCATTTACTTAAGTATTTGAGGCTTTTAATCGCGGGAGCTGGTGCTGGTTTTGGGCCGTTGCAACAGATTAGCTACCCTACCGATCCGAGATGGTGGGCTTGGTATTTACATCATGTCAAACACTTGCGCGTACTGTTATCTTGCCTCTCAGAGTCAGACTACTTCAGTGAGGAAAGTGATTCTTAGTAGCTTATTCTCAACCGATAATGGTGTTGCTTATCAGTTGGCTCTTCAGAAATTCATTCAGTTATATGGTTTGCCTTCCGCTTATTGCGTCGATGACACGGCCCCCTTCTATGCACTCCTTGGCAGTCACTTATTTTGATGCAGTTAAGAAGAAAATCTCAGTCCAATTTACACTTTCTGCAAGAGATTCCATAATTTGGCAATGTAACCAGGTTAAACATGCTCAAGATTATCTTTTGGCTGCTCCCATCAGTGGTTTGGATCAATGTCTCAGGCATAGACAATTTAGAGCAGTAGTTTGTTATCTCCTTGGCATTCCTTTGTTTGTTGAAGACGGGCTGTGTTCTTGTTGCAACAAACCTATGGACATTTTTGGTGATCATGCGCTTCATTGTGCTAAGGATGTTGGGATTAAGTTTCGTCATGACGTGGTTCGCGATGTAACTGTAGATATGTGCTACAAAGATGGTGTTCTCGTGCGTAAAGAAGCTTCTTTGGGGTTGGTGTCATATGATAACAAGGATTACGCCCTGCAGATATTCTAGTGCTCAACTGGGAAAACGGCCAAGACGTGTGTATGGATGTTACAGGTGTTTCACCCTTCACTGGCAGTGGAGTCCGTGCCCTCGTCCCAGGACATGCCATTTATAAGGCAATTTCACGCAAGCGTACTTAATACTTGAATGAATGTGCTTCACATGGTTATGGTCTTGGTGTTTTAGCTTTCACCACTTTAGGTGAACTTGGTGAAGATTTTATTTGTTTTTTAAGCTTCCAAAGAACTGTTTAGTTAATAATGATGCTGGTTGTGGTCTACGTAGGTTTATTTTTCATAGATTGATTGTTGCTATTCAAAAAGGAGTAGGTGCCCAGCTTGTTGCTCGGCTGCCAACTAAAAACTCCGTTGTTTAAATGGTATAATGAAATGTTTTATAATTATTGTTTTAAATACAATTTTATTATAAAAATTCAAATTCTGGTGTTATTTTTTTTGTATTTTTTTTATTGCCTCACCAATTGATATGGCAAAAAATTTAATATAAATAATTAAAATTTAAAAAATACATTATAATTTTATTATAATAAATTATATTTCTAATTTTAATATATTTAATAAAATATAAGTCATATTTTTTTTATTTATTATTATTAGATATAGTTGAGCTCCAATAACGTATACTACTACATTAATTGAACAGGTTGCCGTGTTAGCCCTACCAGCGAGCCTCATGAATAACCAGCCAAGGGAGCCGAAGCGGATAGGGGGCTGATTATGTCGCAAGGGGGGCAAGCTAACTCTACCTTCCATGTCAAATTCTGCAATATTGCGTCATTGATGACTCGAATCTGGGACATCCTGGAACTTGAGCTCATAGAATCTTTGAAGAACGGGGATGACCAACTGAGCTAGCTACCTATTATATAATTATTTTTATTATTTAATAAAAAAAATTATGATTATGGTTTGCTTAAAAAATATTATTATTGTATTTATTATTTTAAAATGAAAAAATATAGAAATAAAATAAAAGTTAGGAATATAATGTTAAGTGTGCAATATTCTAGGGTAAAACTTATCTTTATAAGGAAATAACAAGGTTAAAATAAAGAATCAATTAAATCGAATTACGTGGGTCCACAACTTCCACTTTTCCAGCTTTTAAAAGTTAGCACTAGCTTTTAAAAACAGGCCTAAAATGAAAGTGCTTCTCTCCAAAAGCATTTTAAATTTTTTTTTACCAAACACAATTTTTGATAAAAGTTTGTTACAAAGTGCTTTTGGTTGAAAAAAAAAAGGAAACCCAAACGGGCTTAAGTTGCTTGGAAAATGAATTGGTAAGAACTTAAAAGTTAGCACTAGCTTTTATCATGATATTTAGTAATAGTCTTCGATTTTATTTTATTTTATTTTACACATTTATTTTCTCATATTTATTTTCGCACTGCTTTTCACACTCTCTCTTTCGTTTCGAGAAATTTCAAAACCTAGAGATTTCTTTTAATCTCCGAGAAATCCCAGAATCAAAACCTTGTAATCAAGATCTTCACTCGATTGTAAGAAAGAGAGACAAGAGTTAAATGACGATTTGAATTAGAAAGGGGAAAACGAGATTTTGGAAAATCTCATCTGATGTTGGATTATGCCAAGGGGGTTTCCATTAGAAAAATCTAAAAAGATCTGGTCCGATGTCTGATTATTGAGTAGGGGGATTTGGTATAAAAATCTACTCTTCTTCTTCTCGATCTCCGAAATTAGTTATCAATGAAGCCATGTTTGGTGAGTATATGTATCCGACTATTTGTTACTAAGCCTGAATCGTACTTTGGTTTAAACGAGTCTCATGATAATTACAAATTGGAAACTCTATGTTTATACTTGATACATCCGGGGTGATACTCATGATTAATTGAAAACCATAATTATTATTTTTTAGGTAAACCCCCTTTTTGATGATTTTCTTTTGTATTATGTAGTTTTAATGTAAGGGTGTGTTTTGATTTCAGTTTTAAAATTTATAGATTTGGTGATTTCAGTTTAATGTTGGTTAATTTGGTGATTTTGTTGAAGTTGTATAGATTTTGATGACTTCAATTTGATGTTAAAAGTCTTTCAAAAGTGAATGATTTGCATATAGAGTTGGGTTTATGGCTTTGAAGAACTCTAAAATGAAAGTGCTTCTCTCCAAAAGCATTTTAAATTTTTTTTACCAAACACAATTTTTGATAAAAGTTTGTTACAAAGTGCTTTTGGTTGAAAAAAAAAAAGGAAACCCAAACGGGCTTAAGTTGCTTGGAAAAATGAATTGGTAAGAACTTCCCATATGGCTTGTCTGTGAGGAAAAAAAGTCTTTATACACGTAGGATACACATCCAATTTTCCTAACAACTTTCTCCAACCCTAACCTCCTGAATTAATGGGTAAATGACATGGCGTGGAATTTCCTCCAAAACAACTTCTTTTACTTTATCTTCTTTGAAATCTCCATAAACAGATGATGATTATATGATGTCACTAATTACACTCAATCTTTATCAATATGGAAAAATAAGGTTACCGCAAATGGTATCACCATTGCTCAACTTTCCCCAAAGAGATTTTTCTTTAGAGAACATATCAACGTGTATATCCGTCCCAAATCGGATGTTTTGGTGTAGTGCATATCAGGCTAGAAGAGAGTCAATGTGGTACATATACAATTGAAAGAAGTAGTATTGACTTGGCCGTTTTTCTGGTTCCACTATTCTGTATATTCTTCTCCACTGTAATAATGCAAGGCATCTAAGTCCCGTCTTACTGGAGTTTTTTTTTTTCTTCTTCTTCTTCTCATTGAGCGGCGGGAATTGAACTCCTACCTTGTAATTTGGGAGTTCAACCCCTGGCCAACTGGGCCAATCCAAGTTGGTTGATGGTGTCTGTCTTTCTCTGTTCATTTCTCACATAAATTCAACATTATATTTCACTTTGAACATATTTGTACAAGCTAAAACTAGAATCATTTTTTGGGCACCACTCCATTTTCGAGGGGGACCATGATTACTAAGACTATCTTGGTTACACTTATAAGGGGTGTCCTAAAGTGCGGAAATGACTAACCTACCCTTTACCTATTCTAAATCAATAACAAAAACAAAATCAAAATCATATCATCACCTAGCCGAAATTTTGACTTTAAAAATAAAAAAAAATCTCATCTTCTTCCCTCTTTCAACCATTACCACACTTACATATAGAGAATTCGAAGAACACTTCGGCTATGAAAAAAAATGTGTTCCTAACCAAACTCATAATTTCGGTTTACTCGCAAACTGTTTTTCTTAACCGAACTTCTCTCTGTATAGGCAAATGTTGGGTTCGGTTGAGTCGCATTTTTTTTCTTAACCGAACTCCTCTCTGTATATGCAAATGTTGAGTTCGGTTAAGTCGATATTTTGTCTACTAAACCGAACATAAAGTTCGGCTATATAGACAACTTTGCGAGCGCAACGAACAAATATCTTCCAAAGTTCTACACGGAAAAGGTAGCCGAACTTAATGCCCAGGTGGTGAAAACTCCATTAAAGCCAAGTTTGGCTGCCTGCGTTAACTGAAAAAAATAGTTGAACTACACTTACAGATAAGTTCGGCTACTTGTTCTTCAGATATTGTAACCGAACTTTTTTAACTTAACCGAAATCAATTTGTAAATTTTTTATTTTTAGGAATGTTTTGGCCAATTCAAGCATCATTAACTTAATTTGAAGTATCTCTGAGTACCCAAAACATCATACTCTGGTTGTGGCTCATTAAATAAAAGATCTAATTTTTTTTCCAAAACCCTCTTCTTTTTCTTCCCCCTCTCAATAATTCTTCTTTTAAACAAAAATCAACTAATTAATTTAATCACTAATCATTGATTAACTTAACTTGATTCACTAATCATTACCTAACTTAATTAGAAACGGTGGTTTTGACATTTAGCCACTGCGATTTTCCACCACATCTGCTCCACACCACCCACCAAAAATCCAAAAATTGCTTTGAAACTTGATATCAAGAAAGCTTACGATAGCCTCGACTGGGGATTCGTAAGGCAAACCTTAGTCTCTCCGGGATTCCCGCCAAATTTGTGGAATATTTAATGCTCGCATAACTTCGTGACATATGCCATAAACATCAATGTGAATCCGCAAGGACACATCGTGCCATTAAGGGGACTCCTACAGGAGATCCGTTGTCACCTTACATCTCTATAATGTGTGCGGAAATGTTTTCCACCAACCTTGCAATCCTGGAAAACGAAGGCAAGCTGAAAGGTTTAAGTATCTCGACGAAAACTCCACCAATCTTACATTTGATGTATACAGATGACCTGCTTATCACATGCACTGCAGACCAGAATACCTGTGATAACCTGAACGTTGTACTACATAGCTATTCAAACTCAGCAGGGCCAAGCTATCAACCTCCAAAAGTCTGTCATCATTCATCATCCACATACAAAGCACGAAGTTACATATTGTCTAACTCGGATGTTCAATATACCAACTACTCCTGATCCACCTAAATACATTGGTGTGAACTTAAAAGTTTGTAGGAATTCTTCTCCTATTTTTGCGCAACTGCTGCAGCGACTGGAGAGGAAGGCCAAAGGGTGGATGGCTAAATGTCTCAATCAAGCGGGAAGATGGTTACTTATAAATTCAAGTCTGCTTCCTACAACAAATCACATTATGCAAACTCAGTTGTTACCGACACATGTCCACCACAAAATTGATAAGATTGCGAGAAATTTCTTTTGGGGACATGACAAGGAGACAAAAAAACTGCATATGGCGAGCAAGGAGAAGTTACAACTACCGAACAAATAAGGAGGTTTGGGTATTAGGAATGCCAGAAAACACAACTTTGGGCTGTTGGGCAAAAGAGTTTGGCAGATACATGCTCAACCAAATACTATCTGCAACACGGTTTACAGGACTAAATACTTGGGACAACATCCAATTTCAAGAAGAATACCAACCCCACCGATGGCGGCAAGCCCTGCATGGAAAAACATAACAAAGATTGCTCCTTTTGTGCAGGAAAATTTGGCCATGCAGATTGGTGATGGAAAGTCAACCAAAATTAATGATGATTGGATCCCCATGCAGGCAAGGATGACAAACCTGGGAGATTTTGGTAACAATTGGGTAAGTACCTTGATGACACCACACACTTTTAATTGGAACACCGAATTACTGCACCAGACCTTCCCAGCAGACATTGCCGGTGCAATCAGAGCAATCCATGTCCCAAACCCTATAGCCGGATAAAATGATTTGGCCTCACGCCAAAAAGGGGCAATACACGGTCAAGAGTGGATACGAGCTACTCATGAAAACTCAATCATCCACACCAACCCTGAATCCACAGGTGGGTACAAGAAACACGGAGAAAATGTACAAGTCGATTTGGAAATCAGACTGCCCCCAAAAACTAAGACTTTTCCTATGGAAAGTCAGTCACCACGGCCTCCCAACTTTTGATGCTCTGCATTTTAGACACATAATCAGCACCAACATGTGTCCTATCTGTCATATACATCCGGAAACAATCCAACACTGTCTCTTTGAATATCCTGGGGCCAAAGAGACGTGACATCTATTCTGCAAGCCCGTCAACAGCAATGCGGACCAACAGAATGCTTACACCAATATTGTGATGCCACCTCATCCACTACCCAACACCATTTGCCAACAACAACGCACTGCCGGGTCTAACAATCAACTATAAGGAGGGAGAACAACAACAACTCTAGTGTTCCAACCACCATCAACCTTTGCAGAATTTCTGGTAATACATGCACAAAAGAAAGCCTCCATGCTGTGCTGCTATTTGTTGTGGAATATTTGGTTCGCAAGGAATGCAAAGGTATACAACAACAACACACAAACGCCAATGCAAACATTCCACATATCCCTACTGCTGAGTCAAGAATACAGATGGGCTATGCAACACAATATTTGCACACATAACAACACCGTACAACACACAAACAGGGCACCTACGATTCTATGGATTAAATGGAATGCCCCAAGGCGGCAATGGCTGAAAATCAACACCGATGGAGCCAGTAAAACAGATGACCAAGGAACACCGACGTCGGCTGGTGCAGGGTGGATTTGCAGAGACGAACACGATATAGTAATCATGGCAATGTCGACACCCATTGGCAAGACAACAACGCTGGTGGCCGAGACGTGGGCCCTTCTTCTAGCAGCCAGAATGGCAACAACCAAGGAATAGAACAACATACACTTTGAAACGGATTCCTCGGCATTACTGACATTGTTGTCGAAAGATCTTACTGAGGTACCATGGGTCATACAAAATATGATGCATGAAATACACCATCTCCTAAGGAAAATACGATATGTTCACATCACACACATTGATAGGTGTCTAAAACACCTAATTTACTATCTAGTAGTTACGCTTTCTTTGCTATTTTTCTTGTGAATTATGTACTTTACGCGTGTTTTTGAGTTATTAGGTACTCTGGAGTCGCACGGAGGAAAAGAAGCGGAAATCATCCAATTTGAGCAAAAGGGCAAAATTATCATTTTATAAGCAGACACTAAAAGGAGCTGAGCCAAGGTTAAGGGGAAGCTTTATTTTGGAGAAGCACTAAAAACAGACCAGATGAGGTTAAGGGGCTGTAAATTGGTTACCCCTTATCAAGGTGACCTGGCATCGAATATAACCCACATCTATTCAACCCTAAATTGAGAAATCAATTCTCAGACGCATCTCAATCACTTTCACCTGAACCAGAAAGAGAATAGATGTACACCAGCCATGAGAGATCGAGAGCATAAGCTGTTAAAGGAAATGGAGATCGAGAAGGGAGAATTGAGGGGGTGGTGCGTGAGATCAAGAAGAACAAAGAGTGAATGGTTTTAATGGAAGTCTCTGTCGAGATGAGGATAGTATCAGGGGTGATGTTCATAGGATTCAATGGAATTAAAATGGGGTTTGAGTCTAATTTTCTAAATGGAGATGAATTTGTCTGTGGTGATGAATCTGGTGTAACTGTTGGTGCCATATGAAGCTAAGAAGAGGTTGATGTGAGTCGTTACAGAATGAGAAGAGAAAATAGAGATGAGGAATTTGAGGAATGGTTGAAATGAAGAACTGGTTTGATTATGAAGATAGGGTTCCTTGTAGATGGTGAATTGAAGAACAGAACCATGGTGGTTGATTAATGTCAAGGTCTTGTTCAAATGGAAATCACTTTGGGTTGCTGCTGGATTTAAGAAACAAGGGTCTGGTGGTTATGAAGATGTGACTGAAATAGAGTACCAGATTATTTGAGCTGAAATGATGATTGACTGTTATGGGTTCAACCAGTTACAGCATCAGAGTTGTAGGAAGAACCACAGATGTTGTAGCTACCAATGATTGAAATGACTTGGTTGGCCTGATATGCAGCTGAGCAGCAGGTTATGGAGAGATGGCTTGAACTGGTGCTGTTGACATGGATCAATAGTAGTCTGAATTGGTGGTGATATAATGAAATGGAAGGATGTGGTGATTTGCAGATGGAACTATGGTCAAGGGGGTTTTGTCAGGTGGAGTCGTTCTTGCAGATGATGACTACAAGAGTTGATTCTGGTGCTCGAATGGCCTGAGCTTAGTTAATGCAGCTGTAATGGGAGTTCTTGAATGGATGTGAGGAATTGCAGAGCTGTAGCTGTAATTGCAAGTCATGATGTTGAGTTCCAGGCAATGATAGAATGGATTATGAAGGTCTGGCATCTTCTCATGGCGGCTGAGATTTAGCAAATGGAGTTAGTCGATGCTGTGAAACTGCAGGTGATGGTGTTGCTCAAGTAGATGAATGTTAGGGAGTCTGGTTGTGCTGTGTTATACAGGGAGAGAAGGAGAATGGTGGAGATGGAATTTGTGGTACTGGCGATAACACTGCGGCTTCTGCCAGGTTGATGGACAGAATTGCAATCACATTTGGATGGTCTCTTGGAGCCATGTCTGCAGCTGAGATTTGGGGTTTGAGAGTGAGAAGACGGTGTAGCTAATATTATTGGTTTGTAATCTGTTATTGCAGTCATAAGCTGCAAGGGACTAGTAGTTGCAGGTGGTTTGAGCTGGTTTCAAGGCTATTCAGAATATGTCGCTGTTGTTGTTGCAAGGACTATGGACTAACCAAAGCTGCAGTTGGGGGAGGAAGTTAAGTCTGTGTTGCAGACAAAGAAGTGGAAATGGCTAGCTAGCTATGGCACTGTGGTGGTATTTGGGCACTATCAAGGGAAGAAGCTACAGAGATGGGTCCAGCTGAGCTAATTTCCAGCTGAAATTACAAGCAAATATGAGCTGAAGCTGCAAGAGAGCTACATATGGGGAGTTATGCACAGTTTTAGATGGTTTTGAAATGGTATGAAGTGTAAGCTGCAGCTGTGAAGGATACATGGCCATCATGGCTGGGTGCACAAGGATTGTGCATCACAAGTGCAGGCCTGCAAATGACCTAGGCCAAAGCCACTCAGCCCAGTTAGAGGTCTGACTAGCCAGCTGACTTGCATCTGATTCATGGCCTTGACCAGGTTTGACTCATCCGAGTTCACTCAGTTGACCAGAATGAGTTGACTCGATGATTCGGTCCTGACTCGTTGACCGGTGACCGGGCGGAATTTGCCGGTCACCGGAACCGATTTCCGGCCACTTCTCCGGCCGATTTCCGATCACAATACCAGTTTTCCGGCGACGTATTTTTGGACTTATTTTCTACATGGTTTTCTCTCTCTTATGGGCTTAGTGGATTTTTATCTAATGGACTTTGAGACTTGACCTAATTTTGGAAGAAAGGAAAAGCTATAAAAAGAGGAATTCTACAACTTTTGGAAGACATCTTATTCTTGGGGAACTTGGAGAGCCACTTTTGTTTACGCAACTAGGGTTTGCTTTTGTTCATCTTCTTCTTTATTTCAACTTATATTTTTGTGATGAACTCCATAGCTATGAGTAGCTAAATTTTATATTATTGGTTAAGGATGTAGTCCTATTTCTAAAACTTGTGTTTGCTTTATGTATTAGTTTTCTCTCTTGATTATCGTTCACATCTCTACTGTTTTTAAAATCACATGATTGATGTATTGTGATAGGATTATGAGGTTTGATTAGTTAAGTGGCTAATTAATTGAACTTGCATCTTAGTCCATAGCTATTTTAGGGTTTTTCATCGAGCGATAACCCTGAATACAAGTAGCATGATATGTTTACGGTTTGTAGTGATACACTCTCGTAATCATATGTAGAGTTTGACCATTGTCCGAATTGTTATGCGCAACGCATGAAAATTGCATTGATTAGCCTATTTCGATGCTCCTAGGAATTGAACTTGATTAGCGCAAGGCGTTAGGTTATTCTTTAGGTAGAATTCACATACGCAGCTCTAATGTGTGTGTTGATGAACTTAGGAAATTAATAGATTATCTTGCTCTCTTGATTCTCTAGGCTTTTGATAATATAAGAGATTAAATCGTAATTCTAATCATATATGCAAGCACATGTTTAAGATTGAAGATGAATTCCTTGACCAATATCTTTCTCTATTGATTACTTTCTACAATTTACTTTGTTTTTAATTTGCTTTTATTGCTTACATAAAAAATCAGAAATCCCCCCAATTGGTTACTTTAAGAAATTGAATACGTAATAACTACAATCGCCTCTCTGTGGAAACAAACTCTTTTTTATCATATACTTTAGGAAAGTGAAATTATTTTTGACGCATACGACAGCGATCACACATATACAAGGAAGCGAATCAGACGCCAGATGGACTGGAGGATCTTACAGCGAAGAAACAATTACAACAAGGAACTGGAAGCAACAAAACTCAACACTAATATGGGAACATATTCTACCTGAATTCCTTAATGTAATTGTGATGAATGACTCGGTGGAGACTCGGTACCCAAAAGAAGTTCAACTTTAATAAGTAAATAATGAAACTTCCTCTTTTCAAAAAAAAAAAAAAAAAAAAAAAAAAAAAAAAAAAAAAGAAAATTATGGATGCTGTCTAAGGACAACATATATTGGGTGGACCCTGTATCGCACATCAACAACTTTGTTTCATTGAAAACACTAGGAGAGAGCAATATAAATACGTTTTTGAGAAGTAAAGATGATAGTCTTGTATCTCAAGGCCCGAGAAAAGCCAAGAGGTTGTGCAAATCTGCTCCAGCAGCCTCCAAAGGTCGCTGATATAAAGGGATATCTGGGAATCTTAAGGATTTGTTAGGATTTCTTATTGTTTTTTTAGGAATGGTTTTCTTCTTTTGGTAGAGGTTTCTTAATCACATTATTACATTATTAAACGTGGTTTTTTGTAGGGGAGGTAATGTAAATTACCAATCTTTAAAGGGGAGGTAATGTAAATTATCCCAGAAAAATAAAAACCACGTGTAAATTAGTGATGAGTCAACTAATTTGGAGTTATTGACGAAAAGAGGTTTTGCTATTTTATTTTTGTATGTGAGGTAATGCAATTACCAATCTGTACAAGGGAAGTAATGCAAATTACCCAAAAATAAAATAAACACTACGTGTAAGTTAATGCTGAGTCAGCTAACTTGGAGTAGACGGAATTATTAACGAGAATAGGTTTTGGTATTTTTATTTTTGTATGGGAGGTAATGCAATTACCAATCTTTACAGGGTAGGTAACGCAAATTACCCCTTCTTTAGAGCAACCACAGTGGACGATCAAACCTATAACTATGGTCCAGACACGAGACACAACGGGACGGAGTAAAGACTAAAAGCCGGACCAAAACCAAATTCCAGACTATATTTAGTCCGGGACAAAGACCAAAACTATATATAGTCGAGCGAACATATAATGTTCGTTTGTCACCGGGCGGGTATATAATGTGATCCTGGTGATGGGGCGGGCATATAATGTGATCCTGGTGTATACTTTTTCCCAAGCGACCAAATTTACTCTTCCACCCTAGTGTAACACCACAGACTAAACTTAAATTTGATCGTTTTTTTTTTGATCTTTGGTTATGATCGCACCACCTTGCTTTGCTCTTAGAATCCAAAAAATAATAATTTCTTTTACTTTTAAAATTTGAAAAACAATTTGTAAAAAATATCCAAACATGCTCTATCTCCTTCTAAGTGAAAGAGTCAGGCACTGAGGCTGAGGCTGCCAATGAGATTTGGGTGATATTAACAATTTTTTAAGTCGCATTCAAACAAGTCCACTCGAAATCATAAAAGCAAAAAAAAAATGATGGTGGCGTATTCCTCTATCCGTAACCCACACCCCTAGTCTAGTAAAGATGTGTAGATGACGACATTATTTACTGCTAGGTTTGTACCGTAGAGACCTATTTACAACTCCCAACCGCCACACTGTAGCACCGTCAAATCCTAAGCGCGCCTTTTCTTTAAAGCAAAACCCCCCCTCCTTCTCTCACTTCCTTCTCCCTCCTCATACCCAAACTTCTTCTTCCTTCACTCACCATGGATCCTGTTGCCGCTGCAAGTCCGTACAATCTATATCCTTATCAGAGTTTTGTTTCACACTGTTTTCTCTATTCATTTCCACTACATTGGTTACTAAATCTGTTCATTTCTTTTTTTTTTTTTTTTTTGTTTCTACAGCTGTTAAATTTCTCGATGCTGCTTATGATGGCAAACTCAAACGACTCAAAAGTAAGCATCATTATCTTCTTTGATTATGATTTTTTTTTTTTTTTTTTTTTTTGTGATGTTCTTGTTTTGGATCATCAGAATATGCAGCAGTACTAGATCAGGTACTTGGAACTGGAGTACCAGCAATAATGGAGAATACTCAAAATGATGAATTGGGTAGACGTGCTATTCATATGGCTGCTTTTGGAGGAAGAGTCAATGTTCTCAAGTACTTGATTGAAGAGATGGGAGTTGAAATTGATGTCAAAGCCGCAGCAGGTCTACTTTTAATTCTCTTATTTCATTAGATTTCATGACTCTTAATGTTGATTACTCTTTTTATTCTAATTCTTGTATGCTTAATTTTTTTTTTTTTTTTTTTTTTGATTTTCCCCCTTTATGTCTCTGTTAGGGTTTTAAGAATTGAATTGGTGTAATTTTTAGGGGTTTTCTTAGATGATGTAATTATATGATGTCCAAGCATGCTTGTTTTGTTATTTGTTGTGCTGGTTTCTGGTTTTTGTCTATAATTGCAGTCACAATGTGAGGGTGTCTTTTAGATTGGATATTAGATGTTGACGAAGACATTCATTCGGTGATTGTACTTTGTTGGTGTGGGTATTTCACCATATGACCGTGTGACCAAATTTATTGATTATGGCCATAGCTTAAGTGCTAAATGAAATTAAAGATGAAAATTAAATAAATGCCTCGATGTTCCTGTTTAACGATTCGTGCTGTTCTGTTCTTTTCTTGTTTGTGGCTGTGATGAAAAGGAGATGGGTGTTTTAGATTGAGTAGTAGGTCTATGTTTAAAACATCGCAGATTGGGTTAATGGTAAGAAAATGCGGTGCGAGTATATGACCATACTATGTTCATTTTGGCTTATGGAGCTTTAGTACTGACTGAAGTTGAAGTTGGTATTCTTAAAAATCGGTAAACACGAGGGAGTGTTATTATACACTTTGTGGTAACGTGTTTTGCAGGTACAACTCCCCTATCTTGTGCAGCCGTGGCAGGGCATTTGGACGCTGTGGAGTATCTTCTTGAAATGGGTGTCAATCCTGAAATACTAGATGATTCTAATAAAGGTCCTTTGCACCTTGTTGCTATTGAAGGTAGGTTTCAATTGATCTGCTAACTTTCTGAATGTGGTATTTGGACACTTATGAATAGCCTAAATGAGGCCCTAATTTTTTTCCTTGGGATGCAGGGTGTATAGACATTATACCCTTGTTACTTTCAAAAGGTATTAGTGTGGATGTTACAGATGATTTTGGGGCACCACTGCATCATGCTGCCGATGCTGGAGATCATGATACTGTTAAAGTTCTTCTGGATCATGGTGCCAATGTGAGTAGCATTTTACCTTTTCTTCATGAATAAAGTGGTTTTTCTGTATGGTATCCTAAGTTTTATCCTGATTCGACGTGAACTGTTTGATCACAACATATGTTTATATTTAATTTTGATTTAGAACTAGTTTAAGCTAAATCCCATATACACAATAGATTGTGTAGTTAGCTCTTGTGATAGCTGAAAGCTTACATTTCCTATCGTTGTTGAGTTGTATCTTTGCCTAATGTTATTTCATAAGTTTATGCCTTTCAGATTATTTGTTAGAAGGCTAGTTTAATCATAATACACCTCCTGGCGACGTACACATGAAAGCAATAATAAAATAGAATCATTCCTTTTGCTTCCACCGTTTCTCCTTCTTTTTCTTGAAACATGGGGATCACTGAATCTACGTTCTGTGTTTGCAGCCTAATTTGGTCTTCCATGATACATTTACTCCACTTCAGGCATCTATCCGTTCCCAATCCTGGCGATGCGCGGAGCTATTACTTAAGGTAGGCATATTTTTCTCTTTGTTGGACTATTAACATTTTCTTGTAATGGTTTGTGTGATTCACATTGTTACTTTTCAAATTATGTACAGTTTGTTTAAACTTTCTCCTTTTTTATCCATTCAAGCTAGATTTCCTTAATTTCTGGTGCATAAAAGGAAAAACTTTTCATGTTCATCCTGGTTCCATTTCTTTTAAGTGGGTCTTTACGGAGTGCGTATTAATGGTGATGCTGCTTTTATCAAACATGATTATCCAATTATCCAAGGATTGTCTAGAGTCCTTTTGAAGTTGTAGGGTGCCTCAATAGTATGTTTATTGACCATTTTCCGGTTTGTACTTTGTAAACATATCCAATATAACTTTAAGTTTTGAATCTTTTGCCATCTCTGTAGGCAGGTGCAGATCCAAATGGTGGACCAGATGGAATAAAAGTTCTGCCACTTGCAGCTGAAGTGGGCGCAAAAGAATTTATCTCTACTCTGGTCGAAGCTGGTGCAAATCCATATATAACAAATATAGTAAGGGGGGGCGACACAAATCATCAAGCTACTGGTTGAAGCTGGTGCAGATCCCAACGTTACAAATCTAGTAAGATATTTATACTTTTGGTCCCTGTTTATATAATGAGTGGTTTTGTTAGTACTTGATGAGTGTCTCATTCTAATTTATAAAGCTCCATGGGCCACTTCGATTTGACCAATTAAAGGGATTATCTTGCTAACTGCATCCCTGTGTTAGAAATCCTCTGTCTAGTTTTTATCGCATTTTCTAATTATGAATAGAAGCAGTGGTACACTCTGAGGTGGTTCATTGATATCACCTATGTTGTGTGGCTCATGAAAGTCTACTCTGTCTTGTCGCAGCAAGGACTAAAGCCAATAGAAATTGCAGCTTTTCACAATAATCGTCGGGGTGTTGAGATTCTTCTTCCTGTGACTTCTCCTATTCCATCATATGTTGATTGGAGCTTAAATGGAATAATGAAGCATGTAGATTCTAAGAAGTTTGTAAAAAAGGTAATCATAATATTTATTTTTTTCTTTCGAGGTACAATTGAATAGTGTCTGGAGTCGGGACATTTGGAGACCAAAATGACTTTTACTATCACTGGCATACTGTATATCAACTATTACGTGAAGTTCTGGATGGATATTAGGTTTGTTGTATGTATGCCCATACCATTAACATTCCTATCGTTTCTTAGTGGTTGTTTTTGTTTGAATTTAGCAGGATTCAACTTTGATGCAGTTTGAGCTCATAATTGTGTAGTTCATAGAAACTTTTCAAGTGAATGTATTGTACTAAATCTTCATTATTGACGGATGACTCGTAAAGTAAAGGAGAGTTCTCTCGAGGCAAAATCAAGGGGCACAAGTGCATTGCTTAAGAAGGAGTATTGTCTGGCAGTATATTGGTACTCACAGGTATCTTTTTCTTAACCAAAATTGCTATAAGGCTAAGTGTGTAAATGGAATTTAATTTAATTGATTCCACGTATAATGTATTGGTGTTTGAGCATACATACCAAAAGTGATACAATCTGGATTATTTGAGAATATCAGGGAACATCTGCGTTAAATAATATGCCTCTGTCAAACCAAGATCTAGGAAAGAAAACATGTTCTAGGAAAGAAAACATGTTCAAGTCTTCATCTTTCTGTGAGTATGTTAAAAATGTATATTTATATGTTCCTTTATCTGCTTATTTCAAAATCAACCGTCAAGTTTCAGAACAGGGGATTTTCTTAAGTCTCAACTACACAGTTTTGCACAAGAGAAAAAGCTTCTCTGTTCCTTTCAAGTCTCAACTACACAGTTTTAGCCTATTTGTTTCAAGCTGTCTTGTGTTTTTTCCCCAAAATGGGTTGATCACTCTAGTGATTTGTTTTCAGGCCCTCGAATTTGCACCTGATGATGCAGCTGTCCTATCCAACAGGAGTTTGTGCTATGTGTATTTGATTAAAGGAGATCTTGCTTTAGAAGATGCTACTCTATGCGTGCCCAAGAGGTATTATAGGGCAGGCGAAGAACTCAAACTGCTGATACTAGTGTGGTTAAGATGGTATAGTCTGATACTCTGATCTTCCCAGATATTGCTGATTTGCTTAAAACTTCTTTCCTGTTAAAATTGATAAATGGTGGTAAATCTCCCATACATGGTTTTGAAACCCTCCACGATTTCACAAGATGAAGCATGTAAGCTCTAGAAGAAACAATGTTGCTTAAATAGAGAGACATTCATAATACTCGCAGGCTTCAGTTCCGTAAAATGTTGACTGAGGTCTTCTTTGTTTCGAGTCGCTCTTGTTCCCGTAAAATGTTGACTGAGGTCTTCTTTGATTCGAGTCGCTCTTGTGGTTTTTTGTGATTTCTCTCAAATTGTTGGGCCTGTTCTAATATATTTCTCTCCTCTTACAGGAGGCTACTGTAGACAGGTTGAAGGGGAGATGGTGAGTTTCTCTCAAATTCTGTTACCTTTTCTTGGTTCAAACTTTTAGTCAACTCCGGTAAAAAGTTAGAAACTTGCTAACGATCTTTTGAACCATGTAATTGCCCTTGATAGTTCCTTTTGTTTAAATTCAAGTCTCGGACAAGTCTGAAACATTGAGCTTTAGAATGCCACTTTTAGATCTGTAGAAATAGTTTGTTTCGTTTTCTCCTGCTTACTAGATGTTGGACCTTTTTTAATATGAAACAAAAACAATAAAACTTGAGTTGGGAATGAGTAGCTCTAGATCTAGTCATGAACGATTGAATAAGGCGAAGCCTAATATTTCGACCAATTGCTCGCCTGATTTAGGTTAACAAAAGATGACAATGAAATTAAAAGGGGTGTAATTAAAGTTTACCCATTTCCTTACCAGTTCCATTAGCAATAAAAGAGTGCTGTTTTTTCTCCATGTACACCAAAACAATGAAGTGTAACTACCATAATATCTTTACTACCCTATCACTTATTATATCCAATGTGCTGTTTGCTATGTACAACATATTAGGAGGTTAAAAGGAGATGCAAGATTGCAATGCCTGGTGCAAAAAAGTGACGGCCACTTGCATAACAGTAAATAACTGAGCGATTTGGCAGTTGTAGCTTGAAGGAAATACAGATATGTCTTTTCTGCTTTGGTAGCTTGTAGCCAGCGGCCTCTTGCAGTCTTCAACCCCTTTAGAATCAAATATCTGCAAATCTTTCACAGACTTGCTTAGTTCACCTTTGCAGGTCCCATCCTTTAGAAACTTGGCCAAAGTAGTACACCTGTTGAAAGAAAATATCAATCAAGTTCAAGAGTTACGCAAACCATGAGAAGATATTCTACTGTTGATTTTTCTCATTTCTATTTTGTTCATTGTTTTTCGACACAACTAAAGAACATTTTGCAGGCTGGCTTTCCCTCCCTGTGAAGGTGCAGCCACAAGCCAGGAACTATGTCGCTCCCATTGTTCACCTAGCAACTACAGACACGAAAAACCTGGGAAGCCAGAAATTTTTATCTGACAATTACGGAAAAATCGACCACTGAGTGAGGTTGTGTCAATCCCAACTCCCCGTACTATATGCAGAATTTACAACCACAAGTGTTCAGTAGAGATAGGATGTGCTATACTTTGACTGGGATGCGAGAAAAGAACAAATGTATGAAAAGCCTCCCTACAAAATTTTGATTCCGGCGAATAAAGATAAGTCTTTAGACATTGTGACAAGTAATACTATTGCGTTAACTACTGCCAAAATGAGAGGATACTTCTCTAAGGGAAAGCGTAGAGAATCCTTAACATACCTGCGCGCATCGCTGTAATGGAATAGCCCATTGGCTGATATTTCGGATATATGCTGTCGATTGAGAGCACATACAGCTTTCATACAGACCTCAGAGTCCTCTTCAAATGAAGAAAGCATGTCGGCCTCAAACTTCCATTTTATTTCTTTGCCTTCGCTCCTATTCCTATATTTCATCGCCATCATGTCCATAAGGGTCCTAAGAGAACCTTCTAATAATACAAGGGGCTTTTAATAAAATGCCCATGTGGTGAAATGCTATTAACAAAATGCCCACGTTTTTTTCAAATTTAATTAAATGGCCACAGTTTGACCTTTTCCATCCCGTTTTATTGAAAAAACGGCTAACGTCCGTCACTGCTTAGGTGGCAAATATTCTGTCCTACAAAAAGACAATTAAACCCTTAAACCTAAAACTACCTGAGTCGAGTCAATGGAGAGAACAACGAGTTGAATCGGTTCCGAATCTGCCGCCTGTTAGAGATTCATCTTCTTCCCCAATTTTTTACAAATAACCCTAACAAATTATTCAAACCCCAAATATATGCAGCAATCTTATAGAAACCCATAAATCCATTTCGACATCCTAAAACAGAACCAAATCAATTATCCAAGCGAATACATCGAATGTCACCGATTAAACAAAAATTGATGAACAAAACTGTTAAAACCAAACTAATACACCCTTTTGAAGACCATCACTGCCCGGTACTGCCTCATAAACCCACGAACAACCTATCAACTCCTTGAAAACACCCTGAAGCTTCTTCTTGCTTACGCATACACCCTCAAAAACACTATAGTACTTCTTCTTAATGTAACATCCCCACCTGTTGTTACCACTTGCAATCACGGGAAACTCCATTTTGTCACAACCAACCCTTCATTACTACCGCCATAAATGATCCCATGTTACAACCACTACCACCGTCATACACTCATACTACCTAGTACCAAAAGTCAAAACCATTATCAACTTCGCGACCCTAATCTCCTAATCCAGCCTTTGAGAAAATTAATCAAATAATTGAACAGTAGTACCCAGAACAAAATCAAATCATTTAACAAAAATTCAAAGATCCATTTCGGATTAATACTTCATCGAGTTCAAAATGTAAGATAGATAATTAAAGAAATGATTTCCAGATCAATAAATTAACAAAAGTCACTCACTAAAACCAAATTAAACAAAACCTAATTTGTTGTTTCTAGTAGATGAAGGAGGTAATTTCTGTTTTTGATAGGAAAGAAAAATAAACAGAGAAGATGAACTTGCGGCGGAAAGAAAGAGGAAGAAATGTGCTAGAGAAATTAAGGTTGAGATTTTATTTTTTTAAGATATCGATTCAGAAGGGTAGTTAGGTAAAGACGACCCATCTTTGTGACCTTTTCAATGCCAATTGACCCATTTAGTGGATCCTGACGGTTTTATTAACGGCGTGGGCATTAAATTAATATCGAAAAAAAACGTGGGCAGTTTATTAAATCGATTTCCCCACATGGGCATTTTCTAAAAATTCCCATAATACAATATCCATTTTGATATGCAGGAAATAATTGACGATGAGGATGAAAAATTGAAAGATCTTATTGAGGAACTTGGGCATGATGCGTATAAGGCAGTAACAAGAGCGATGGAGGAGATGAATGAATACAATCCCAGCGGCAGGCAGACAGTGCAAGAGCTTTGGAATTTTAAAGAGGCAAGGAGAGCCACACTTAAAGAAGCAATCTGTTGTCAGTTGAGCCTCGCCAATGAGCGAAAGAAAGAACTAGAAAGGAGTCAAAGGACTATAAATGCTGTGATGGATCAGGTATCATCATCCCATTTTTAGGGAATTAGTATCTGACATAAGTTCATCTAAGTTTGCTTCCCCTAACCAAATGTGAACTGGCAATTGTAGGTTCGTCAGTTGGTAGGAGAAATTGGACAGGCTCGAGTATAATGCAGGCAGTCTTAAGAGCCGCACGGCATAGCTCACTTTTTGTTTTTTGTCATGGTGCATTGGGATGTTGTCCCGATGTGCATGACATCCTTGCTCATAACATCCTGCCAAGGTTACCAGGGAAGTCGATATCACGATTCAGGTGTATGTTCGTATCGCTTAGTAGCTAGTAATCTGGAGCGTAGTATTTTTTGGTTTACTTGAAAGTTCCAAATACAATTAGAAATCAATTCTGCAATGGAAATTTATATCCATTCATTTCATAGTCTAGCAACATACATATATAGCAACTAGAAGATTTATACAAGATAACATGGTGATGCACACATTAGAAAAAAATAAAAAATAAAGAGAGAGAGAGAGAGAGAGAACAAGCAAACCAATAAGAAAAAACCCCAAACCCCGTTTTCTGTGTGTTTTGAAATCAAACTATGAATCATCTTCAGCTGAAGGTCTAACTTCTTACACGCATCCTTTATGCAACTTTCATCTTACGATCCTATTAATGAAAAGAGATTTGGTTGCTACTTAGAAGTCCGGGTAGTTAGAAAAATAAAAAAAATTCCGATCCCAACGAGATTCAGAATCAAATCATTCCGAGAACCGAAACCCATTTTCCAGTAGCAAGTATCGGGTTTGGGTAGGAGACAAGCTCCCAAAATATAGATCATAGTTTTTACGCCGGCCTGACCAAGCCTTGCACAACCCGTAGGCAAATTTTTTATTAATTTATCACTTATTACAATGACAACTGCAACAAAGATGGCAAGTAGATTTGCAGCCATATGATAGATGAAATGCACTAGAGGATCATAGATCATTGATTTTGTGCACATGTTGTCGGGTGATGTCACTAGTACAAATCTTCGCATAGGCCACGGTTGAACACCTTGCTTAAAAAAAAAAAAGCCTTGTCCATAGGCCTGTGCCCACGTGCTTTTTTGACTCCAAAACCTTTGTATCAGGTGGCATAACGGATACTTAAATGGCTACGTAAAATTTAAGTGACTATAAACTGATTTACCATGGCGAAAACCTTTGTAACCGCGTCTATATGATATTCATCTTTTTTTCTTGTAGATAAGCATTTTACCTATTACCATGGCCATAAGATCCTTATAAACACGCTATTTGATTTAAGTGCGGATAAACTTTACCTTAAGTCATGTGAATTTTATTTTAGTCATGGCCTTTGTCATCAATCGGACACGTAAAATTCATTTTATCATGGTCAATTCATGAGTTACAATTACCCTAGAGCCACACTAATTTTTCTTAACCACGGCTATCTCTATCATTCAGACACACGGATAATAATTTTTAACAAGGCCAATACATGACTTATTGTCACGTTCAATCTATAGTACCATGGCCATCCATAATTTCGGACAAGTAATAAACATTTTTACATGGCTAATTAAACTATCAATTTTTAGCACCATGGCTACAAACTTACCAAAGACACATCAAATATTTTCAATGTATCTATTGTTCACCTTTCCGACACATGGATAATAAGATAAACCATGGTGCTAGACCTTTTAATACTACATAAAACGAATTCAATATGGAAAATATTAGCTTTTAGCCACTCGAAAATTGCAATTTTCATAGCTCAATTTATACTTAATTAGGCCATGGTTTCAAATCTAAATGGTGTCCGTATTTTATATTCAACCACGTGAATGCAGTATTTGCCACATATATCGAGTCTTTGAGGACCTATAGCCACCTATTTCTATAATGTATATCAAGATTCACCTTAAGATAATTAGGCTATCAGTTGTGTAATAACCTTAAGATAACAAAATTTTCAAAGGGAGATTTAAAAGTTTAAACATCCAAATACAGTCCACGACCATTTCTCTTAATGATTAGGTTGCAGTCTTGGGTCTCTTGCTGGATCTCCAAGACTTCAGTTCCCCACTCTTCGTATCTAAAGGTTTCTTCTTGTTTCTCTTCTTAGTCTTTGTGTCAGCATCATATCCATCATGTCTGAAAGCGGCTGGTTCTGCTGCAAGCAATTAGATGTATAAGGCACCAAACCATGCTGCTGATCAAGATGCATAAGGTAATAGCTTAAATGTTCAACTTTAACCGCCTCAAAATATATCAATAGTATTATACCTATAGTTATATGCTTAAGTGCAAATCGTGGAAAAATATGTGCAACAGGGTAAAATATAGTTATCTCATATTTGCTAGTGTTGGTTTCAAGACAAAGTGGACGCAGAAAAATTAGTAATTGTACTCAGGTATTACACATCGCATAGCATTCAACTACATTATAGGACTAACATTCTGTTGAGTCAAGCATGTTCTGAGCTGAAGACAAAGCTACACAAGCAAGTATGTGCATATTTGAGCTAAAGCTAATGAAATAAAATTACTCAAGGAAATATTATGATAATATTCTAAGTAAAACTGAAAACTTGTCTATTTAAACCAGCTTTTTAGCTGAGTTTTCAGTATTCATTTTTAGCTCCACATATTTATTATAACAGATAAACTAAATTAAGGAATAAAGCAACTCACAGTAGAGCAAGAGATCACAAACTCTTTAGGCCTTGCTACAAAAGATTTTTCTGCATCCTCTACTATTCGGAGATGAGTAGATGTGACTGGAAATCATTAGGCCTTGCTACAAAAGATTTTTGCTACAAAAGATTTTTCTGCCAAATGTGGAACCATAGAGGACGCTAATTTGGTTTTTTGTAGTATCAAGGAAAAGGATGTCATTACTTGGGGCTCCATGGCATCTGGTTTTTGCCATAATAAGAAGTTTGTGGAGGCTTTGAGTTTGTTCAAAGAGATCAGAGCCAAAGGTATGACATCAGACTCGACCATCATGGCAAGCGTAGTCATTGCCTGTGCTGGTCTTCTGTATGTGAATTTGGGCTGTCGAATCCATGGTTACATTACCAAGAATGGCACTGGATGTGATGTGTTTGTAGGTAGCTCTCTCGTAGATATGTACGGTAAATTTGGGTTGCCAGAGATGGCTGGAAGCTTGTTTACAGACATGCCAGAGAGAAACTTGGTGGCTTGGAATTCGATGATTTCCTGCTACAACAGAAATAACCTTCCTGAATTGTCCATTAATCTTTTCCCTCAGATTATGCATCACGGGTTGATGCCAGATTCTGTTTCCATCACAAATTTACTAGTTTGGGTTTCCTCACTGGCTGCATTGCAGAAAGGTAAAGCTGTACATGCGTATCTAACGAGACTTGAGATTCAGTCGGATATTCAGGTGGAAAACGCACTTCTGGACATGTACATTAAGTGCGGAAGCTTACAATGTGCACAGTTCATCTTCGAAAACATGAGAGACAGAAGTCTAGCTAGTAACATGGAATTCAATGATCTCTGGCTATGGATCCCATGGAGATTGTTTAAAAGCTCCTAAACTATTCGATGAGATGAAAGGGTTGGGAGTTGTTCCTGACGATATAACTTTTCTCGTCTTGATCTCATCTTGCAGTCATTTAGGGTTGATTGATGAAGGCCAAAGGTTATTCGAGTCCATGAAGCGAGATTACGGGATTGAACCTAAAATGGAGCATTATGTAAACATGGTCAGCCTTTTAGGACGTGGTGGTCGTTTGAATGAAGCTTACCAATTCATTCAGACCATGCCTATTGAACCTGAGTATGGTGTTTGGTTGAGTCTGTTATGTGCATGTCGAACTCATTGTAACATAGAACTTGGAGAATTAGCGGCAAATGAGTTGTTGAAGTTGGATCCCGATAGAGGGAGCAATTACGTTCAGTTGTTAAATTTATACGGAGATGGAGAGCTGTGGGACAAGGCAGCCAACTTGAGGATGAGAATGAAGGAGAAAGGACTGAGAAAGAATCCAGGATGCAGTTGGATCGAGATTAAAGAGAAAGTAGATGTGTTCCACTCGGGGGATTCATCTTCGCGGTGGACATCAGATGTTGTCAGATCTCAGTAGAAGCATGGAAGATGACAACTCTTCAGAGGAAGCAGGACTTCAGTTTTGTGTTTAGGAAATCAGAATAGCAATACAGAATTCGGCGTACATAGTCAGATATCGAGCCTACGTAGGTAAATCCAATACAAACATTATCGCATTCCCATGTTTTACATTCTTACCTACAATAGAAGGCTAAAATTTCCTTGGCATGCATCTTAGTTTATCCTCACTGCAATCCAGCAATTTTGAGGTCCACAGTCTTAACATGAAAGCTTCTTTTGATTTTTTTCTCGATCCCACACTTTAGGAAGAGCTGCAATCACACTTAATTGGGAAGGCACGCGTACAGTACGAGTGCAGCCTTTAGGGACTTGGCAAAGGTTTCAAGTTCTTTGAGCCCTTCCTTGGGAGATTTCGCTTCCCCTAGCAATCTCACTAAGGCACTACCAACAATCACTCCGTCCGCTCCCCATTCTGCTACCTATGTACAATACAGTACACAACGATTCATTGATTAATATCATCATTAGCAGATGCATTTGGCATCATTATGTACATATATATATACCTGTTTCACATGCTCTGGTTTTGATAAGCCAAAACCAACCACCACGGGCTTAGTTGTAGCCTGTAATAGTACTAGTAGTATTAACAATAGCGTATTCATTGAGATGGTGATCATCTGAATAAAAATCATATTTAGTGTTAATGGTAGGTTACCTCCTTAATTTCTCGAATTAAATCTTGAACTTGTGAATTTACCGTTGAACGGGGGCCGGTAACTCCCTTTGAACTAACTAGGTATACAAATCCTTGTGAAGCTTCAGCAATGGCTTTCATTCTCTCTGTTGGTGTATCGGGTTTTGTAAGCAACACCTTTAGATGCAACACGAACACTCCAAAGTTAAGCGCAAATTAAACAGCAAATGCAATCTAAGGTTCAATTGAAGCTGAGAAAAACAGATTCATTACTAGTTCAATGTTGTGGTGTAATGTTGCATCTCTTCTCAAAATTCCAGTTTCCTCAAACGGCACATCTGGAACCAAAAGACCTGCAAGAACCTATTCTCAGGTACGTACATACTAAAAATGGCAAAACAGAATGAAAATAAAAATAGTAGTCCGACTCGGAGGAGTAAATTACGTACCATGCACACCGACACTCTTAATGGTACTCATGAACTCCACAATTCCAACGTCAAGTACTGGTTTGTAATATGTTAACAAGGTAATCGGACATGATATTTGTGGAACAACCTGTAAGTAATTTGTTCATCAAATCAAACAATTCATACATTAAACCGAATCTTGGACATGTATTTCCGAACGGTTTAAATTGGTGATTGCAACGATAAGGTCACACACCTCTTTTAGCATGGAAATGATGCCATCAAAATTCGTTCCATTCGCTAAAGCACGCCTTGCTGCTGCCTGAATCAAAAACAAAATTCATGTTACACCGTAATCAGCGTAACAACTCTCTAGCTGTATGTATATACATGCAAACCTGGTTTATTGGGCCATCGGCGAAAGGATTGTTGAATGGTACACCTAATTCAATGATATCAGCGCCACAAGAATCAAGAAGTTTTATAGCTTCAGCTGTTGTTTGAAGATTTGGATCCCCAGCAGTTATGTACGGTATGAATGCCACCTTCATCAAAATTCATATACACAGAGAAATGTATTAGTGTTTATACGTGCTCATAAAGTGAACTGCTAATTAATTAATTAATCAACATACGCTTATACATACTTTGCCTTGTCTTCTTAGTTTGGTGAAGGTCTGAGAGATACTACGACTAGTTGTTGATAAAACAGTGTTATTATTATGATAGAAAAAACAATCTTCATGAGTTGAACTACTACTCATAACCAGAAATTGTCGACTCTGATTGTTGTGACGACAGTGAAGTTGTTTATTCTTGTAATATTGATGCAGAGGTGAAAAAATATAAGTAGTTTTTCTCAGTGAGAGCTCCATATTTATATATAGAATAAAAAAACAAAGCTGCTTCAGTTCTAAATTTTTATTGCAAGACTTGAATGTTCTACTAATGTAACATGAAGATGATCAAATAGAGATATTTATTGAAAGCGTACGACTACTAAGTAACACACAAGGTCTGTATATATGGCTCGTGAGAAATGAATAAAACTTGGTCATCAGACATATCATGTCATGCTTTAATAATTGACATGCATTTTTTTTTTTTTATGGAAAAATCATATATTAGAGCTAGCAAATGTAATACAACACATTTACAAAAACATCTTTATCAAACAAATTATGGTCCATGCTAGATTTGTGAACTCGTTGATGTAGGCTTTCCGACATGTGTTGTAACCTTTTTAGTCTAGCCTCCTTAGCTATGTAGTCTGCTGCCTTGTTGTTTTTTCTCCTTATGAATTTCACTTTAGCTTGGGGGAGCTCGTCCAGAATTATTCTTAATTATTTCCTGCAAAGTATTTTCTGCCGCCCACGGATATTCTGAAGTCACCCTGTTTAATTTTTCTGCCAACGCTTTACAGTCAGTTGCAATGACCACGCTTGATAGTATGTTATCCTTTAGCCACGCAATTGCCTTCAGCAAGGCTTTTGCTTCCGCATGAAAAGCTGACATAGCCCACTCCGAACCCGCCAAGAGGTGCATGAAACTCTATTCATCTACAGAACACAAGATGAAAGCATATCCCATCGAAGAAGCTTCTTTTTTGTAAGATGCATCAATGAATATTATCCAGTCCGAATTCAGGTTGGACCAAGAATTGTTGACTGATATTTTCTTTTGATCCTCCTTATTACTTTGAATGGTATTTGACGGGGTGGAATTTAAGAAACCATTTATTTGTCCTAATAAATTGACTGGGTCTGGATGAATTTCTTCAAAAACAACCGAACATCTGTATTTCCAAATGAACCAAAGTGTTGTGGATATTTTTACTGGAAGATGTTTTAGATCCGCTTCCGTAATCCACCAATTAACCCAATCAATAGCCAAGCTGTGAGAATAAGCGATGATTATATTATGTAGAGATAGACCAAACCAAACTGCTGTTGCAAAAGGGCACTCGCAGAAAAGATGAGTCTCCGTTTCTTGCACTTGATTATTACATAACCGACAAATCGGGTCAATTTCCTCATTGTGAGCACCTAATGTTGCCGACGTCGGAAGGACTCTTTGCACTATTTTTCATATGAAAAGCCGAATTCTAGGGATAGCTTGGATTTCCCAGATCTTGCTCCACGGGAAATCTGGGTTATCATAATTGTCGGGATCCTGATTGACTAGAAATGTATAAACATTTTTAGCCGAGAATTTTCCGGATTGATGGTGTCTCCATCGAATAATATCTTGTTCGTTATTCCTGGGGTTTAAAGCTTGGATTTTTTCCTTATCCTCTGGGTAGAAAAATTGGTTTAGCTTTTCGTTGTCCCATTTATTCTGATCTGTAATTATTTCTTGAACTCTTGTTGGAGCCTGTTCTTGACTGTTGGTTTTCTTTTTGGATTATATCAGTATTGGGTATCCATCTGTCTTCTTATATTTTCACCGAAGCTCCGTTTTTGACTTGCCAAATAAAATTACCTTTTATTAGCTCTAGCCCTTTTTGAATGCTAGTCCAAATCCGCAATAGATTCGAAATTTTGGATTTTTCTAGGTGGTGGGAATTCGGAAAGTATTTTTCTTTTAATAATTTGACCCATAGTGGGTCTTGTTATGTGACCAGTCTACTAGCAAGTTTGGTAAGGAGGGCTAGCTTAAAGTGACGTGGGTTTACTTTAGAAGAAAAAATCCATCATATTCATGTATTACAAATCAGCTATGTACTAATCGAATATGTGGTACAGTGGTCCTTAAGGATGGTGGAAGCTGCATTAAGTGATTGCCGGGGTTTGATTGAGGATGCGATTGAGACGTCCATATCGCCTATATATCGATGGAAAGGAAGAAGATGACTATCGAAGAGATTGTTCATGGTACATCGTAATCGAAGTAGATGGTGAACCACCGATATAAAGACCTTTATACGTTAGTGACAAATACAGCTAACATTTTATGTTGAAAATATAAACTCGATTGGTGCTAAAATTAAACTAGAATAGTCTAGACATAGCTGGCACGTCCTAGCTAGGAAAGATAGTGATCAAGAATCAGCTAGACTAATAGTCTGGAGATTTCCGTGATGTAAAGAAAGCAGAGTTGGTACTACTATAGAAATGTGCGGAGTAGTCTAGACTAGAATTGTCCTTGATCAAAGTCGGTAGTAAATAATAAATTAGCTAGTGAATATTCTCTAGAGCCTATAGTGTCGTTTCAATGTTCCCTATAATAGTGATTTTGGTAGAGTTGTAATTGAGTGGAAACACAAGTGGTAAGGTGTAAAACTTTAAAAGAGTGTTTGTTGTAAGAGAAGAAAGGTCTTGTACGACCAAAAGAGTTTTGAGTGTAATAAAAGCTTTTTGTTTCCCTTTGTGAGCCTATTTTCTATCTCTCTTAAACCCATTCAGTCGTTTAGCTCCTAAATCATTTCCAACAAAGTGGTATCAGAGCTACAGATCTCATGACTATCGAGATGTTTTCCTTCCAAATTTCAAAACTCACCAAAGATAATTATTAAAATTGGAGCATTTAAATGAAGGCGTTACTAGGCTCGCAAGATGCATGAGAGATAATAGAAAAAGGTTATGTCGAACCGGAGGATGAAGCGGCGCTACCGCAAAATGAAAAGGATATGCTACGTATATCCAGAAAGAGATATAAAAGAGCTCGTTTCCTTATTTATCAAGGCATGGATGAGTCGTCCTTCGAGAATATATCAAGAGCCTCTGATGCAAAGCAAGCATGAGAGATTTTGCAAAATTCCTACAAAGGCGTGGATAAAGTGAAGAAGGTGCGGTTGCAAACTTTAAGAGGTGAGTTTGAATCTCTCTCCATGAAAGAGTCTGAATTAATATCAGATTATTTTTCAAGAGTTTTAGTTGTCGTCAATCAACTGAGAAGAAATGGTGAGGTCATGAGTGATAGTCGTGTGATTGAAAAAATATTGCGGTCACTCGTTCCGAAATTTTATTATATCGTCGTTGCATTTGAGGAGTCCAAAGACGTCGAATCCATGACCGTAGATGAGCTCATGGGATCGCAACAAGCCCATGAAGAAAGAATGAGAAAGAGAAGCAAAGAGGGAGCAGTAGAACAAGTTCTACAAGCAAAGCTCACTTTGAAAGACAAAGGAGAGAGCTCTAGTAATAATGCTAGAGGAAGAGGACGCGGCTACTACGACGGAAGAGGAAGAGGCAAGCAGAATAACGATGATCAGAGGGGCCAAAGGTCAAGTTTTACAAGAGGTCGCGGCAGAGGAAACAATTCATGGCACAACAATAACATGCCAAGGTATGACAAATCTCAAGTTGAGTGCTATAATTGTCATAAGCGTGGTCATTATGCTTCGGACTGTCGATCTTCTTCAAATAATGTCGAGGAGAGAGCAAACTACGCTAGTAAAGAAAATCAAGAAGACCAGACCTTGTTGGTGGCGTGCATAGGAGGTGACTATGATGAAAATTATACATGGGTGCTTGATACGGGAGCAAGCAACCATACGTGCGGCACCAAGGAGAAGTTCGTGGAGCTTGATGAATCAGTTTCCGGTAACGTGACGTTCGGAAATGGGGCGAAAACTCCGGTGAGTGGTCTTGGAAAAATCTTGATTCGGTTAAAAATGGAAGTCACCAATTTATTTCTAATGTTTACTATGTCCCTAACGTAAAAATGAATATATTAAGTTTGGGACAATCCTTAGAAAAAGGCTATAGGATGAAGATGGAGAACCTTAGTCTTTTCATAAGAGATAAGAGAGGAAAAATAATTGCCAAAGTGCCAATGACGGGAAATAGGATGTTCTATCCGAACATTCAAAATGACGTTGCAAGATGTCGATTGCTTGTGTGAATGACTCGTCATGGATTTGGCATCTTAGGTATGGACACCTCAATTTTGGAGGATTAAAAGTACTGTCCAAACAAAATATGGTTAGAGGTTTGCCAAGCATAGACCAGCCAGATCAACTTTGTGAAGGATGTTTACTTGGGAAACATTTCAGAAAAAGTTTTTCTAAGGAAACGTTCTCAAGAGCCAGAAGACCGCTGCAGTTGGTTCACACATGTGTTTGTGGATCAATAAAGCCAAGCTCGTATGGTGGAAATAACTATTTCCTCATATTTGTCGACGATTTTAGTCGAAAGACATGGGTTTATTTCTTGAAACAAAAATCAGAGGTTTTCTCCAATTTCAAGAAATATAAATCCCTTGCGGAGAAAGAAAGTGGCTTTGAAATTGTGGCTATGAGATCAGACAGAGAAGGTGAATTTACCTCGAAGGAGTTCGAGTCTTACTGTGAAGACAATGGAATCCGTCGGCCTCTTACGGTTCCATATACACCTCAACAAAATGGAGTTGCCAAAAGGAGAAGCAGAACAATTCTCAACATGGCCCGAGTATGTCAAGACAAAGAGAGTGCCCGGGAGTTTTGGGCAAAAACAGTTGATTGTGCGGTTTACCTGATAAACCGATGTCCCACAAAAAGCGTGTGGAACATGACTCCTTTAGAAGCATGGAACGGAGTAAAACCGGGCGTCTCACACTTACGAGTATTCGGAAGTATCGCATATGCTCATGTGCCGAGTCAACTGAGAACGAAGCTGGATGACAGGAGTTCAAATTACATATTTATCGGTTATGACTCTCGATCCAAGGGATACAAGTTGTACAATCTAATCAATAGAAAGGTCGTCACAAGCAGAGATGTGGAGTTCGATGAAGAAGGCATCTGAGATTTGGTATTCAAGAAAAGGATTATAATTTTCTTCCTATATTAGAAGAAGAAGAAGAAGAAGAAGAAGAAGAAGAACCACCAGAACCAGTTGCTCCAGCTACTTCACCACCTCAATCACCTCCAGCAATGCATCATAATGATCCATCATCATCAGATGAAAGTTCAAGCGAAAGTCTCTTACGGACGAGGAGTTTAAACGATATCTATGGGGACAATATATCTCTATTTTGTCTCTTTGCAGAAAGTGAACCAATAAATTTCGAAGAAGCCGTCGAAAGCAAGAAATGGAGAAAGGCGATGGATGAAGAAATCAAGGATATTGAGAAAAATAACACCTGGGAGCTTGTAACACTTCCGAAAAGACAAAGAGCGATTGGAGTGAAATGGGTGTACAAAGCCAAGAAAAACGCTAAAGGGGAGGTTGAAAGATACAAGGCAAGATTGGTTGTAAAAGGTTACAACCAAAGAGCGGGCATCGATTATGATGAGGTATTTGCTCCTGTCTCCCGTCTTGAAACTATTAGACTAATTATTTTTCTAGCTGCCCAAAATAGATGGAAAGTCCATCAAATGGACGTCAAGTCAGCCTTTCTAAATGGGCATCTTGAAGAGACGGTATATGTCGAACAGCCACCGGGGTACGAAGTAAAAGGACAAGAAAATAAAGTCCTGAAGTTGAAAAAGGCTTTATACGGCCTAAAACAAGCGCCGAGAGCATGGTATAGCAGAATCGAAAAGTACTTCCAAGAAAATAATTTCAGTAAGTGCCCGCATGAACATGCTCTCTATGTGAAGGTGAATGAAAAAGGAGATATGTTTCTTGTCTGCCTATATGTGGATGATTTGATCTTCACCGGCAATAACCCAATAATGTTCGAAGAATTCAAGAAAGCGATGACGAGAGAATTTGAGATGACGGACATCGGTCTTATGTCATACTATCTCGGGATCGAAGTAAAACAATTGGAAAATGGAATTTTTATATCTCAAGAAAGATATGCGAAGGAAATCCTTAAGAAATTTAAAATGGAGGAGTGTAATCCGGCAATTACTCCCGTGGAATGCGGAATCAAGCTATCAAAGATCGATGGAGGCGAGAAGGTCAATCCAACTCTTTACAAGAGTCTTGTTGGAAGATTGAGATACTTAACTTGTACAAGGCCAGATATTCTCTATGGAGTGGGGCTAATCAGTCACTACATGGAGGCATCTACGACTACCCATTTGAAGGCTGCCAAGATAATTTTGCGCTACTTAAAAGGTACTATTGATTTCGGTTTATTTTACTCGTCGTCAGACAAGTACAAACTCGTTGGATATAGTGATAGTGATTGTGCTGGAGATTTAGATGAAAGGAAAAGTACTACTGGATTTATATTTTTCCTCGGAGATACGGGCTTCACATGGAGTTCGAAGTAGCAACCAATCGTCACACTCTCCACTTGCGAAGCTGAGTATGTCGCAACAACATCGTGTGTTTGTCACGCTATATGGCTAAGGAGTTTAATGAAGGAACTTAAAATGGAGAAGGAAGAACCGACTACAATATTTGTAGAAAACAAGTCGGTTATGGCTTTAGTAAAGAACCCAGTGTTCCACGATCGCAGCAATCACATTGACACACGGTACCATTTTATCCGCGAGTGCATATCGGAGAATAAGGTACAACTGAAATACACTAAGTCTCAAGACCAGGTTGCGGATGTATTCACGAAACCACTAAAGCACGAGGTCTTCGTCAAATTACGAGAAATTCTTGGAGTTACTTCAAATCAAGTTTAACAAATCAAGTTTAAGGGCGGTTGTTGAAAATATAAACTTGATTTGTGCTAAAATTAAACGGGAAATGGGTCATTTGTCCAAAAAATTTAAAACATGATTCAAACGGGCGAGTAAAAATTATTATGGGTGAAATGAAGACAAAAAAAATAGCAAGGATGAAACTGGATTCATCCTGGCTTAAACTAAATGTCTAAATGTCCGGAGATTTCCGTGACGTAAAGAAAGCAGAGTTGGTACTACTATTGAAATGTGCGGACTAGTCTAGAATTGTCCTTGATCAAAGTCGGTAGTAAATAATAAATTAGCTAGTGAATATTCTAGAGAAGGCTATAGCCTATAGTGTCGTTTCAATGTTCCCTATAAATAGGGCAGTAGTGATTTTGGTAGAGATGTAATTGAGTGGAAACACAAGTAAGTGGTAAGGTGTAAAACTTTAAAAGAGTGTTTGTTGCAAGAGAAGAAAGGTCTTGTACGACCAAAAGAGTTTTGAGTGTAATAAAAGCTTTTTGTTTCCCTTAAACATTCAGTTGAGTGTTGTGAGCCTATTTTCAATCTCTTTAAACCCATTTAGAGCAACTGCAGTCATACGACTATAACTAAAGACTAAATACCAAATGAAAACTAAAAAAATGAGTTTAGTCAGTGTTGAGACGTTACGGTGCTGGAATAAATTTGGTGGAGCGGATGTATAAGAGTTCGTCTGATATGGGGCGTAGGTATAAACTGTGTTCGGGTGGGACGTAACTTTAACGTATTACGTTTGGTGTGGGGCGTAATATAGAAAACCGCCCGAAGGAGAGGCGTAACTTGAAACTACGCCTGACGGGACGCAATTAATAAATACGCCTGGTGGGACGCAATTAAAACACTACGCCTGATGGGCGTAACACTGAACTACGCCCAATGGGGCGTGAATTGCAATTACGCCTGATGGGGCGCAACTGGGAAACCCGCCTGATGGGGCACGAAGGTATAACTCATTTGAAGAGACCCGAAACTGTAACTAACTGTATGGTCTGCGTATTGCATCTTCTTTTTTGATACGTTACGGAAACACAACTTAGCAAATTCGGTGGTCTGCGTATTGTAACTAGCTGTATGGTCGAAAACTTAGCAATATGGTCGAAAACTAACTGCGTATTGTAATTCGGTGGTCTGCGTCTGTGTTTTCGACCAACTTAGCAAATTCGAGCAAGTCGTTGCTTGCACCATGTTTTGAGATATTGGGAGTAACATGGGGCGTATATACAAATTGCGCCCCATGTAGTTTTGAGATATTGGGAGTAACATGGGGCGTAGATACAAATTGCGCCCCATGTAGTAACTGGCGGTATTAATAATTGCGCCCCATGTAGTAACAGGCGGTACTAATAATTGCGCCCGTAGTCAGGGCGGACTTTAAAATTACGCCCGGTCAGACGTAACTTGTAACTACGTCTGGATGAGGCGCAATATAAATGTGCCGCTTGGTATCAGGCGCAAATGTAAACTACGTCCCATCGAGCGGAGTCTAAAGTTGCGTTTCAACCAGGCGTACATTAAAGTTACGTCTCACTACCAAACGCAAATTATAGTTCCGCCCCAATCAGGCGTAGTGTCAAATTACACCCGACCAAAACTAAACCAAAGACCAAATATAGTTTGGTTTATAGTTTTAGAGCAACTGCAGTGGTGCGACCATAACCAAAGAGCAAAGAGCAAAAAAACCCAAAAATTTGGTTTACTCCGTGCTGTGACACTACGGTGCAAACTAAAATCCATCAGGCGTAGTTTCAAACTACGCCCCATTTTTTTTTTTTTTTTTTTTTTGTTATGGGGCGTAACTCAAAGTTACACCCCATCATCAGGCGCAACCAACTCTACCCGCTCCATCAGGCGTAGTTTCAAACTACGCCCAAATTTTTTTTTTTTTTTTTTTTCCTTGTTATGGGGCGTAACTTTGAGTTACGCCCCATCATCAGGCGCAATCCCAACACCCCGCTCCATCAGGCGTAACTTTAAATTACGCCCGACTAAAACCAAACTAAAGACCAAATTTGGTTTGGTTTTTGGTTTTACTCTGGTCTTTGATCTTTACACCTTCTCCACTGCGTCTGGTTTTTGGACCAAAATTTTGGTTTTGGTCTCCCACTGTGGATGCTCTTAGTCTGGTATTTGGTCTATACTCCACTCCGTAGTGTCTGCGTTTTCGACTAAATATTTGGTTTTAGTCGATGATTGTGGATGCTCTTAGTCCTTTAGAGCATCCACAGTCGCAGAGTATAACCAAATTTTTTGGTAAAAAACAGACGCAGTGGAGAAAGACTAAAGACCAAACACCAGATTATAACTAAAACCCAGACCATATTTAGTCTTTAGTCTGGTCTTTAGAGCAACTGCAGTGGTTCGAGACTAAAGAGCAAAAAAAAAACCAAATTTTGGGTTTATTCCGTGTTCACACACTACGGGGGAAAGACTAAACCAAATGCCCCATTAATTTTTTTTTTTTTTTTTTTCAATGGGGCGTAACTCTTAGTTGTGCCCCAAATTTTTTTTTTTTTGTCTTCTATCGACGTGCGGAGTTTTAAATTACGCCTGTTCGGGCGTAATTTTAAGTTACGCCTGACTTTCTGGTTTTTAGTTTTAGTCTGGTCTTTGATCTTTACTCCTTCTCCACTGTGTCTGGTTTTTGGACCAAAATTTTGGTTTTGGTCTCCCACTGTGGATGCTCTTAGTCGGGCGTAATTTAAAGTTGCGCCTGATGGAGCGGGGTGTTGGGATTGCGCCTGATGATGGGGCGTAACTCAAAGTTACGCCCCATAACAAAAAAAAAATAAAAAAAATGGGGCGTAGTCTGGGATTACGCCTGATGGAGCGGGGTGCGGGGATTGCGCCTGATAATGGGGCGTAACTCAAAGTTACGCCCCATAATAAAAAAAAAATGAGTTTTAGTCTGCACCATAGTGTGCAACTAGGAGTAAACCAAATTAATTTGGTTTTTTTTAGTCTTTACTCTTTGGTTTTGCCCTCATGACTGCAGTTGCTCTTAGAGCGTCCACAATCGACGACTATAACCAAAATTTTGGTCGAAAAACCAGACGCAGTGGAAGGAGTAAAGATTAAAAACTAGACCAAAGACCAAAAACCAAACCATATTTGGTCTTTAGTTTGGTTTTGGTCAAGCGTAATTTAAAACTACGCCCGACGTGAGACACAAATATTAGTTGCGTTTGGAGTGGGGCGCAACTTGAAGTTACGTTTGAATGGGCGTAACTTGATAATACGTTTGAATTGAATTGGGGCGTAACTTTAAATTTCGCTTGGAGTGGGGCGTAACTTTAAATTTTGCCTGGAGTGGGGCATAACGTTCAATTTCGCCTGATTAAAATTTGGGCGTAACTTTAAAATTCGCCTGGAGTGAGGCGTAACTTTAAAATGTGCTTGGAATGGGACGTAACTTTAAATTGCGCCTGACTAAATTTTACTCTATAACCATAGCGTTAACCACGACCTAAACCCAAATTTTTGATTTTTTTTTTAGTTTTTGATCTTTGGGTATGGTCGCACCACTGCAGTTGCTCTTAGCTCCTAAATCATTTCCAACATTTTATACCTGATGACATTAAGATTGGAATGACAGAATTCGAAAGTTTAATGTTACCAATTACTGTTTCACAAAATTGGTTAAAAAGACCAAAATCAACATTTCTTGGGTGAAAAGGACAGTCAGATTTAGATACTGTTTAAATGGACAAAATTTTAAAAATAGGCGGGATGTAACCGGTTTCATCCTCCCATTTTTTAAATATTTTTCTTATTTTTATTTTACACAGGATGCATCCAGTTTCATCCTTGCTATTTTTTAAGTTTAAGTTTAACCAGTTTCGTCCATTTGAACCGTGTTTTAATTTTTTTGGACAAATGACCCATTTTCCGTTACTGTTTCGAAGCTTTCAATCGGTATAGGTTGACTTCCGTTGACTCTTCATCTACATTTTCGGTAGAAATCGACGTTCTTTAACTTTTTCATTCATTCTTTTGCCGTCTCTTCATCATCTATATATATATATAATGTCGCCTTAAAATTGATTAAGTACTGCGAACCTTCAGAGTAAAAAGATTTTTTTTTTTTTTTTTTTGAAGGTAAGAGTAAAAAGATTTATCCGTAGTTGAGTATCAAAATGCAAAGCTAATTCAGTTTTCGCCGGAATTGAAACACTTGACAATCAGACAAGGAAGAATTACAACTACTTGTTTACCGTTGATGATACATTTCTATGTAATACGATTACGGACACGTCTACTTGTCTGTCTTCGTACACAAGTAGTGTACATTTAGCTCGTGAAATGTCATGTCATGCTTTTATATCGTGTCCTATTAATTTGTAGGTACATGCACAGTTTTTTTAAAACTGTATTAATGAAATAACAGAGGACAAGAGATTTGTATTCTCATTTTTGACAAAAATATTGGAAATAACATTAGATTTTAAAACTCTTTGCTTAAAATTGGAAGACATGTAACTAAGATTCATTATCCGAGCTTCTTTAGCAATGTAATCCGTTGCATAGTTATATTTCCTGTTTATATACTTTATTTGGGTTTGTGGAAGATTTTCCAGTATTGAGATAGTATCCTGAATTGTATTATCCGCGTTCCAAGGAGAATCTTTACAAGTCTTGTTGATCGTTTCCACCAGTGTTTTGCAGTCCGTTGCTATCAAGACACTAGATAATATATTTTCACTTAACCATGATGCTGCTTTTAACAAGGCTTTTGATTCTGCATGAAAAGCTGAGGAGGCCCACTCTGATCCCGTTGCAATTTGCACGAAAGATTCATTGTCCACTGAGTAAAGTAGAAAGGCATATCCCATCATTGAATCTTCTTTTTTAAAAGCCGCATCAATAAAGATTATCCAGTCCGACTTTAAGTCGGACCATTTTTCCTTGGGGATATTTCTTTCTTTGTTCCTCAAATGTTTTTGGATCTTTCCTTGGGAATTTTGGTGCAAAAATTTATTGATTTGCTCTATGAGGTGATTCGGATTTGGGTTGGTTTTTTCGAAAACCACCGAACATCTGTACTTCAAAATAAACCAAGATATAATTGCGATTTTATCAGACCATTATAAGAATTCTTGATCCGTGATCCACTCATTTATCCAATTAACTATGGATTGCGAATCAATTCTCGTATTCACTGCTTCTAGAGAACGACCAAACCAAATGGCTCTTGCAAATGGGAAAAACTGAAACAAGTGTTGTTCTGATTCTCGCTCCTGTGAATCACACATTGGGCACTCTGTGTTTATGTCTGTATTATGAGCTCCGAGTCTTGAATTAGTTGGGAGGGCTTTTTGAGCTAATTTCCAGACAAATAATTTGATTCTCTGAATTACTTGTATCTTCCATATTTTTTTTCCATGGAAAGGTATTTAGGCTATTGTCTTCTTGGTTTTGATTTATAATAAAGTTATATACATTTTTTGCCGAGAATATTCCTGAGGGGTGATGCTGCCATCTGATTTTTTCTTGTTCTTGTCTTTTCGGAGAAATGACTAGAATCTTAGCTTTTATATCTGGTTCAAAGTAGGTATTGAGCTTGTCTTGATCCCAAGTATCTTCAGGAGTTATTAACTCATTTACCCTTTGCGGAACACGATCTTGAATATTAATGGGTTTTTGAATAATATCTATATTAGGCACCCATTTGTCTTCCCAAATTTTTGTAGAAGCTCCATTTTTTACTTGCCAGACAAAATTACCTTTAATGAGCTCCAACCCCTTTTTTATGCTAGTCCAAATCCATGATAATTTAGAAGACCTAGAAAACTCCAGAGGATGAGAGTTTGTGAAGTATTTTTCTTTGAGAAGTTGAGCACAAAGTTGATCTTGGTCTGAAATGAGACGACTGGCTAGTTTAGTAAGGAGAGCTATGTTAAATTGGTGTGGGTTCTTGATACCTAGGCCTCCTTGAGAAATAGGCTTGCATATGCTGATCCATGACTTTATATAGCCTCCTCTACTCTTGGGTTTATTTTTATTCCACCAAAAGTCTCTTTGGATTCTGTCTATTTGATCTAGCGTTTCTTTAGGAAGAGAGAGCACTTGCATCTGGTAAGTTGGAAAGCCTTGAAGGATGGACTTTATTAGAACTGTTCATCCATCTTGAGAGAGTAACTTGGATTTCCAACCTTGAAGAGTGGCGTAGTATTTTTGTAGCAGAGGTTCGAAATTTTTATTTTCTATTTTTATCAAAGAAAAGAGGGGTTCTAGATATCTATCATTTTTTGTCATTAAGGGAACTTTTAGAATCTTCGCAACGATTTTCCCATGTTTCGGGTGAATTCTAGGACTAAAATAGATACCTAATTTTTGGAGGTTTACCATTTAACCTGTAATCTCGCCAAATCTTGATAGAATGTTTAACAAATTTTTTTCTTCGCCTAGGTTAGCTCTTGTGAATAAAAATCAGTCATCTGCGAAGAAAAGGTGTGAAATATTCAAGGCATCTTTATTTATCTTGAGGCCCGAAATTTTCTTTTCGGAAACTGCTTTTTCTAGGAGTCTAGAAAGAATCTTCATGCATATTAAGAACAGGTATGGTGAAAGCGGGTCACCCTTTCTTAGGCCTGTAGAAGTGGAAAAATTCGGACATGGAGAGCCATTTAGAAGGATAGAAAATGAAGTGGCTGAAATGCACTGCATTATGAGGTTAACCCACAAAAGACCAAAACCAAATGCTGATAGAGCCGATTAGATGAAATTCCACTCTACTCTGTCAAAGGCTTTTGAGAGGTCTAATTTTAAAGCGAAGTTTCCCTTTGTAGCTTTTGAGTTTTTCATAGAGTGAATAAGCTCATGGGCAATGATAATTTTATCTGTTATTTGTCTCTCGGGAAGAAAAGCAGATTGATTAGGGGATATTATCTTGTTTAAGATAGGATTTAGCCTGTAAGATATAATCTTGGATATGATCTTGTATATTGTGTTGCTTAAGCTGATAGGCCTAAAATCTGTTGGGGTTTGTGGGGTGATTATTTTAGGAATCAAGGTTATGAAGGAATGATTTAACTCTGGGTTTAGGATTCTGGTTTTGAAAAATTCTTGAACAGCGTAGGTTATATTATATCCCAGTTGGCTTTAAGGAAGCTTGGTTGAAACCCATCTGGTCCTGGAGTTCCCCACTGATTCATCTTGGAAATTGTATTCCAAATTTCTTCTTTTGAAGGAATAGCAATTAAAGAAGAATTTTCGACCTCAGAGATGCAAGGTTCAATAAAACTTGATAAGTCTTCCACCGAGTTGTTCTGCGATCTGCCAATCTGAGTAAAATGGTTTACCAGAAGGGTATTGCTTTGATCTCTGTCTGAAAGCCAAAGACCCGATGGTTCTCTAAGAGAGTTTATAGAATTGATTCTTTTCCTATTAGAAGCTATAGCATGGACGTATTCCGTGTTTTGGTCATATTCCTTGAAAAATTTATCTCTTGAAATTTGATAATAGTAATCATTTTTTATTTTGTCCGATTTGCCTAATTCCGCTTGGAGTTGTCTAATTTTATCTAGATTTTTGGCGAAACTTCCAGTTATATGTAGGATTTCAATCATATTATTCAGGGATTTAATATTTTTATGGATGTTTCCAAACACATCTGAATTCCATTGGGATAAGTTCGAGGATAATAGTTTAAGCTTCGAATAGATATTCCTGTCATGTGTAGTGCTGGAGTGAAAATTCCAAGAGTTGGCAACTATCGAAGCTAAGGTCGTATGAGACAACCAAGATCTAATGCATCTAAATGGTTTTTGTAATTTTATTTTTCAGGATTTCAATTAAGAAGGAGAGGTGTATGATCAGAACCAACTCTAGGCAGATGACTCACCTTTGTGTCTGGAAAATTTTGCGTCCATTGGAAGGATGTTAAAGATTTGTCGATACTTTCACAAATATTGGCATCACCTTCTCTGTTATTAGACCATGTGAATGGCGCTCCTTCGTACCCCGCATCTTGAAGCCCCAAAGAATTTATTGTCCGAAGTATGAAAGATTTGCTACTTGAGCTAGTTTTATTTCCACCTTGTTTTTCATCTGGATCTAGAATAACATTTAAGTCGCCTAACCAAGGTTTGTTGACCTGTTGAGCAATGTTAGCAATATACAACCATTTTTCAAATTTAGCTTCCGGCTCAACTGCACCCTAAACACAAGTGATTAGCACCTTAGTTATTCCAATTTTTGTTTCAAAATGGCACCCGTTTAGGTTTGAAGAAATCAGATGCATTTCTATGTTGTTGTGCCACGCTATTGCCAGCCCTTTTGCAATTCCCACGGAAGGTACTATAAAGCAATCAACGAATTTTGGTTTTTCAGGAAATGTTCCATTCGAGACAGCGGCGCATTTGTCTCGGCAAGGAAGATTATGTCTGGTTTATAAAATTGATTGAGGTGGTTGAAGTGATCCTGAGTAATTGGAGGTCCAATTCCTTGGACGTTCCAAGAGAGAATTTTCATAATGTCACCAGGACAGGGGATGAAGTCTACTATATCTACTAGGAAGTTGAAAAGAGTATGTATTGGACATAAAAGAAATATATTTGACAGAGGTACTGAAAGCTCAAATGAATTAAACACAATTAAAAATAAAATTCAAGAGAGAGATGCTATTACAAATGAAGGGAAAGCCAAAAATCCATAAGTGGGATTACTAAAATAAGGGGGAAATGCGAACAGAAAAGAACAAATATTAATACTTTAACAGGATTAAAGGAACAGCTTACCGACCCAATTACCACATTAAGGAAACCGTTATATCTTTGTATTATCTGTTAAAAAGATGGCGAGGGAGAGCGAAAAATGCTTTCCAAGAAGAGAGCAACTGATGGGGTCAAAAAGTACCATAAATACCAATCAAAAGGTTACATCGCTAAGAAACTAATCAACCAAACTCATTATTGAGATAAGGGGACTTAGGGGAAACACTACCTAATTAATTAAAAATGTAATGTTTAAAAGTTGCATCAAAAAACGGCTATAGAAGAAAACAATGTTTTGAAAAGAATTGCCGGGAAAGATTGAACTTTCAAAAGAACCGAGCCAATGATAAATTGAGTAAGAGGAGAGAAACACTAAACCAAATATGTCTCGAAAGGGAAAAGAAACGATAACACTAAACCAAATTGAGCCATGAGACAATGCAAAAGCATCCCTTATAGACGCAAAACAAGGATGATTTTTGGGCATTGCTGGACAAGATTAGAAACGATAACCGTTGGATTCAACTATTTTACCAGAAAGAAACCTTGAAACCAGACGAGAGATAGTCTGACAAAACACCAAAATAGTAAGAATACAGCGACCAAAACTACGGACAGCCGACAGAAATACAGCAGATCCACTGGGTGATAACTATTTTACATGGGGAAAAACCAGACCTTAAGACATTGGTCTGACACAGTACCAAAATAGTTAGGCCGAAGTGAGGGAAATACTTAGGAAAGTCGACAACACTTTTATAAAGGCCAGCAATACAATCAACACTACTTTGAAATGTTAACCAATCAAGTAAACGAATGAAAATACTTTAAATTGATTTTGGGAAGGGCTAGGACGAATTCCGAAAATGAAGGAATACAATCAAATACTTTGAGTGCAATCATAACATGAAAAAGACTCATAGACAATAAACCAATAGTCTGAGAACAAGGGGAGTTTTTATCTAAAATTAGATAAAGAGCACCGGTAAGAATTGGAAAGAAGATACTAACCCAGAGACAAAACTAAACAATTTGAGAAATGGAACACTAGATAATTATAAAGAATGCAGCAAATAAGTCATTAGAAACAAATCAGTAGCATCCGCTGTTGCTAGAATAAAAGATGAGACAAGAAGAATCAAACCTCGAGGAAGGATAGAGAAGTCCCTGATTTATTGAATTGAGATGGATGATGAAAACCCCTATAGATCGAACTCCGATTCATGGATAATAGAAGTTCAAAAATTGAAACCCAAGCTTGTACAGTTACACACGAGCAGCAAGAAGAGGAAGGTGTAATTCGCCATATGAGGTAGAATAGAATCAGATACTACAGTAGATTAAACGGCCCCTAACGGGACTACGTGGTCGGTAAACCAAGAAATTAACCTGACATAGGAGATAGACAGATAAGATTAATAGATAATTCAAATAATTGAAAAAACAAATCAATCGACAGAAGATTTAAGGGATTCAAGGGATTTTAATCCTGTTAATTGAACATGCAGGATTTGGATCTCGAAACGCTGGAGGATTTGGTACATGCACAGTTAAAATTCCAAATTATCACATTTGATCTATCCTTCATTAGAGCAACTGCAGTGGGCGACTAAACCCATTTATTTGGTCTCTGAACCAGGCGTAGCGGGACGTACCATCGATCAAATACCAGACTAGTATAGTATTTCGAGAGTATATTTGGTCTGGACTAAAGACCATACCCATTTATAGTCGAGCGGTGATATAATCTTCGTTTCTCAACAGGCGGTTATATAGTGTACGCTTGTCAACGGGCGGTTATATAGTGTTCGTCCCACGGAGAGGCGAGCATATAAATTACGCCCCAATTACGCGGTGATAAAATGTACGCCCCATGCGTTGATACACCCAACGCCTGAATGAAGCGAACCTGTAATGTTCGCCTGGCATCAGGCGAACCTAATACCTCCGCCCCATATTTTTCATTTTCGTGTTTTTAATTTTTCTGTTTTTCAATATGTGATCTGCCCGTTTGAAGAGAATTCCATCATCTGGGAATCTAGCAGTTTACATCGGTCCAGAAAGAAGAAGATTCGTCATACCAACAAGGTATTTGAATTACCAATATTCGTTTCATTATTGAAGCAATCTGAAGAAGAATATGGGTTTCAGTCCAACGGCGGTTTGGTGTTACCGTGTGAAGTGGTTTTCTTCAAGAGGGTGCTGAAATTGCTTGATAAAGATGAGAATAGGTTTAGGAGATTAGAGTTGGATGAGTTTTTGAATTTGTTTTCTGATACTGTGGATCCAAATTATCGTAGAGAAGGTACTAAAGATTTTGGGTTCACTCCTCTGTTGCCTAAAACTAGGGCTTGATTTTAAGCTTGCGAGTTTGATGATGATGAAGAAAAAAATGGAGGAGGAATTTAGTAGGGTTTGTGTAAAGACTGATGAAATTGCAAGAAAAAAGATGTAATGGCCTGATGAATGGTGTTTTTTCTTGTTTTTTTTTTTCTTTTTCTTTTTTCATCCATGATTTCCTGTCTATTAATGGTGATGCATTTATACAACCGCTTGGAAACGGGCGGTGACTTTATGTTCGCCCCATGGGGCGTTGATTATAACTCCGCTCTTTATCCCCGCGTAAACTTTACGAACGCCCCGTACCAAGCGTAATCTTTACCTCTGCCCCACACCGGGCGTAATCTTTATCAACGCTTGAACGGGGCGTAATCTTTATCTCCGCTCCATTAGCAAACGAAGTTTATAACTCCGCTCGACTAAATATACTCGCCCCCACTGCGTCACACGACGAACCAAACTAAAATTTGGTCTTTTTTTTTGGTCTTTGATCTTTGGTAATAGTCGCGCCACTGCAGTTGCTCTAAGGCATAGCAATTCTTAACCTAGACCAAATTAACACTTGCAAGTAATCACATTTCAACAATCTGATTCCAGGTGAATTTTCTGTGTTGCGGTTAAAAGCTGAATCAAGCTTGATTATTAGAGCTTATGTCCCCACTTAGAATATTTGGACCAATAGAATTCTTTGGTTGTTTCCCACCATTGATTTATGTTATTTGCAACCCACTTTTCTCTGTTTACGCACGTAATATAAATCCTTCTTTCCAAATCTTAAAAAAGAAATCCCATTCAACGCCTCCTTTACTCTCCCCTGTTCACCCTGTTTTTATTCTCTAGCTGGTTTTTTACTCCCAGTTTCTTCTTCATCTATCGTATTTTGCAAAAAAAAAGTATTAATTTGTTTTGTATTATTTAATTTTGCAGTGGTAAATTTCCTTTTTGTCCGATTTTGTTACACACGGGAAGGTCTGGTGATAAAATACTTAGTGTGTGACTTTTTGTTGTTGTTGTTGTCGTCCATATTGCAGGTGGTAGTACATGGACGTGCAGATATGTGAGAGAGAATCAAAGAGGCAATATAAAGAATTCAATATCAGCATTCGATTTTTGATGGCCGGGGTTTCTATATGTTCTGTTTTGATTGCTAATATTCTTCAAGTTAGAAGTTCTTATTTGCAGGCGGAGGCTTTTAATATCCTGGCATATTTAGGGGCCACTCAAAAAAAAATTAGGGGCCAACAATAAAACAAAATAGGGTCACCCAAACCTAAACTGAGTTCACCCCTTATCCTTTTTTTTCGTAATGGCAATATTGCCCTTCAATAATTGGAAATTAAACATGAATTCGGTAGGTGTGCATTTAGTTATTGTTAGCAATTTTATTTTTTTTTCGAATTTTGGTTCCACCATAATCGGTAGATAAAAATCTATTTTACCTACCGATTATCGATGATGTTCTTAAGAAATGATGAACATTAACTAGAATCGGTAGATAATATGATGGTTATCTACCGATTCTGGTTAATGTTCATCATTTCTTAAGAACATCATCAATAATCGGTAGGTAAATTAGATTTTTATCTACCGATTATAAACCAAAAAATTCAATTTTTTCTAAAAATTAAACACAATCGGTAGATAATGAACACAATTACTACCGATTATGGTAGTACCAAAATTCGAAAATTGAAGAATTTTATTCAAAAACTCGTTTTGGGGCCGGTATATAATCGGAAGTTTAATTAACTTAAAATACTACCGAATATGGTAATTCTCATTTCAAAGTTCCATTATATAATCGGAAGTTAAGTTCACTTACCTTACTTCCGATTGTTATAATTCCAAATTTTAAAAAATTAAGGTTTTTTTTTTTCAAAAACTCATTTTGGGGACAGTATATAATCGGAAATTTTAATTAACTTATAATACTACCGAATATATTTAATTTTCGAATTTTAGTACTACCATAATCGTTAATAAATTTAACTTCCGAATATAGGGTTGGCTAAATTCCTCACGTCCAGACAGGTAACTAGCTACACACGGTAAAAGGAGAAAGATTCAGTTGTTGGCTAGAATCCGAAGCTGAGTATAATGCTTTAGATATATTTGGAGTGCAGGTGGAGCAAGTACTGTCTTATCAAATTTTCTCACTGTGGGGATGGGAAGGCTTGATAGGAATTGTAAACGGAAAATGGGTCATTTGTCCAATTTTTTTTTATGGTTTAAATGGACGAGTAAAAATTATTATGGTGAAATGGACACAAAAAAATAGCAAGGATCCCGGCTTAAACTTAAAAAATAACGAGGTTGAAACTGGATGCATCCTGATGTAAATTAAAAATAAGAAAAAGAATTTGAAAATGGATATGATGAAACTGGTTATATCCTGATTATTTTTATATTTTTGTCCATTTAAATAGTATCAAAATATAAATGTCTTTTTCACCCAGAAATTATTGATTTTGGTCTTTTTAACCAATTTGTGAATAATAAAAGGATCAAAATATTAGTATAAGTTTTGATGCTCTGTCACCGTGCAGGTGGAGCAAGTACCGTCTTATCAAATTTTCCCTTATAATACGGAGTCCTGGTGTATGGACTTATAAGATCAAGACCCAATTTTCAACATCTACAAATGTAAATCATGCGTGCTTCTCTTCTTGATAGAAAAGCACTCATCTCCGTTGATGTTGAAAATTTTCCGTCAAATTTTCTAATAATCATGAAAATTATTAGAAATGTAAATCATGCGTGCTTCTCTAATAATCATGAAAAACAAACTATTGACAAGTTCACTTTCCCTCCAATTTAAGGGAAAATCATGAGTGCTTACATTTGTAGGGAAAATCATGAGTGCTTTTCTAATAATCATGAAAAACAAACTATTGACAAGTTCACTTTCCCTTCTCTTCTTGATAGAAGAGCTCTCATCTCGAAAATTTCCAACATCAGTAAGATGTTGAAAATTGGGTCTTGATCTTATAAGAAGAGAAGCACGCATGATTTACATTTGTAGATGTTGAAAATACCTAGATGAGTGCTTTTCTATCAAAAAGAGAAGCACGGTAACTTATAAGCACTCATCTCCGTTGTATGGACTTATAAGATCATGAACAACAGGGACGGACCCAAGAACTAGTGTTGGGTAGGGCTAAATATATGCAAAAAAAAAAAAAAAATTGTTCAACAAGATAATCAAAGTTCTACAAAAGAAATTATAAAGCAGTACCTTTTTATTGATGCATATGTCACTTGTCCAACAACAAAATCTTGATCATTTCCAAAGCTTTATAACAATCGGTGGACTATATATCATCTCACCTGCAAAGCTATAACATAAATCCCCAAAAACCTTACAATATTCACCAAGTGGTTAGCTCCATAAAATTAACAAAAACCTTTAACAACCAAGAACCCCTTCACTTTATAGCAAAAAGTTATATCCCATTAAGATTTCATAAGCGTTTAAATACAAAAAGTTACATATTTTATAACAAAAAAGTTGTTATACATTAGGATATGTAAGTGGCTAAGTACAAGTATAACATTTGATCCGACGATCTATCTATCTATATATATATATATGCATAACTATAACAAAATATATGCAACCCGGACATACTAACTGAATTGGACCTTTCGTGGTCTCAATGAAGCAAAGTCATCTATGATAGACTCACATGATATTTTTTTCAAGAATTTCTCTTTCAAAGATGGACTATCATACAATCTCCAAGAAACTCATTACCCATCTTGTTACGAGGTACCGTTTTCACAATATTCATACATGAAAATACCCTTTCTGCACTAGCTGTTGAAACGGGAAGAGTCAAGACAAGGCGAATTAATCTATCTATCAAATCATAGGCATTTGACTTACCAGTTTCAACCAATCGCTGACATAATTCAGCCACAGTAGTCATGTTTCCAAAATCTGGATTGTCGACAACGTCTAACTTGTAATGTTGTAGTTGGCTTCTTAAAACACATACCTCTTGCCCCGTGAAATCTTCAGGGTAAAACCTTTCTGCAAGACCGCAAAGGGAATCAATGTTGAAAGCTTTATAATTTTCATCTGGACTGAAAGCTGAACAAAGCACAAGTAGCTCCATTGATTCCTCTGTGAATCGATTGCTTAGCTCCATTAGGTGAAAATCAATGACAGCATTAAATATATCAACGCGGTAATGATGTTCAATAGTAATATGGTCTTTCCTCACGACAAGAACGACTTCATTACCCATCATATATCGATCTGAAAATTCAGGAAGGACAATGTCATGTTCATCACAAAAACTTTTAACATTTCCAAAAAAAGTAACCCAATTTTTGTCTCTCAATTCTTGAAGAAGCACTTTTGTGGACTTGACCAGATTCATGGCATTAACAATGTCTTGTGTTTTCTTTTGCAGAGCTTGACATAGCACTTCTGTTATACCCATAACACTTCCCACCAAGTGTAAGATAAAAACAAACTCAAAAGACCTAAGTGCAAGATAAGCACCTTTCGCCGTCCCCCTTATCTTAATGGTGTTTCCGTCTTTCATAACATTTTGAAGGACTATGCAAGCTGGATTATACATACGGATCAAACTGAATATAGAACCAAAATGTGAGCTCCAACGAGTATCTGCTGCCCGTTTCAAAGTACGAGTTTGATTGGCTCCCGAACCAGTCTCAAGTTCACCATCAGCTAATTTTGTGGCGACCTCTAATACTGCTGCAAATTTCAATTGACTGTGACGCTTTGGAGAAGCCCCAACAAGCTTGACAATAACCTTTAACTTCTCAAAAAACAGATAAACATCTTGCTCATCTGTAGCTGCTTCTACTAATGCTAGTTGTAACCTGTGAGCAAAGCAATGGACAAAATAAGCATACGGACAATCTCTAAGAAACAATGCCTGCAACCCATTCCATGCTCCTCTCATATTACTAGCACCATCATACCCCTGACCCCGAATATTTTCTACTAAAAGACCATGTGAAGCAAGAGCTTCGGAAATCTCCCTCTTTAAAGTTAATGCCGTGGTGTCCTCAACACTTCTGACTGCAAAAAACCGCTCTCTAATGCAACCATTAGTATCAACAAACCTCAAAACAATAGCCATTTGCTCTTGAACTGACGAATCTTGTGCTTCATCTACAAGAATACAAAATTTAGCATCTCCAATTTCTGCACGAATAGTATCCTTTACCTTGTTAGCGAGAATATGTAAAATTTCCTTTTGAATCTTCGGTGAAGTATACATTGCATTTCCAGGTGCATTTCCTAAGACAACTTCAGCAATCTTGTCATTCAATATAGCTGCATACTTCATCAAACCAATAAACTTACCACGATTGGTTGACTCTAATGACTCATCGTTACCTCTAAAAGGACATGCATAAAGACCAAGCACTCTAACTGTCTCAATTGCTACCTTTAGTCGTAGCCTGTTCTTTGCTATAAGCTCCTTACTTTGTTTACGAAAAACTCTATCAATATGGCGAGATGGCCTCCGAAGATTTTCACAAGCTTCCACAGCTACCATGTGAGAAGATTTGATATGTCCAACATGTTGAACAAATGAACATGTAGATACCGTCTTATTAGAACCAATATGCTTGAAATCTGAGAAACCTTCTATTGTAAATGCAGGACGCTTAGGTGGATCAGTTTCAAAAATAAAGCAAGGGAAGCAATACGCTTTATTCTTTTCGATAGAGTACTCTAGCCATGAATGTTGTCTCAGCCAACTATATTGAAAATAACGATCTTGTCTTCCATCCCAAGTAGGAGGGTATTTGGATAGTATAGGTTTGAAAGGTCCCTGTTTTAAATAAGCTCGACGTACCTCATCACGTTGATTTACTGGATATTCATAAATTTGGCGCCGCAAACCTGGATCACGCTCATAAGTACCTACATTTCTTTGAACTGCAACTTCTTTGGCTTTACTAGATATAGTTGGTTGAGCATATGATGGCATCTTTTGCTGCTGAGAAGTACTATGTTCATGGTGTGATGATGTAGGAATGCCAACATTGTCAGTAGAAGGAAGCAACTCACTTGATTTATCACCCTTTCTAGGTTTGAAAAATGACTCTATCGTTTTTAACTTCTTAGCCGGTGGACGAAAATGGTCGAGCGACATTGTCGAATACTCGAATAGGATTAGTATATACCTGAAATTGTAAATAATCATATCAAACTATGAAAGTATTGAAGCCAAAACAAGGGGTAATTACAGATCAATTGAGTTTAACACTTAACACCAATTTGGATGAGGTATAACAGTGGAAAAGTTTTCCAGTCAAGTATGAACTATAATTAACAGTGGAATCAAATTAAGAACACCCAATTTTAAATGAATCCTAAATTCCTAATTATTCAGCAAACCAAAAAAAAAAAATCAGCAAAAAAAAAACCTAATTATTAACATAGCTGATAGCAAGAGAATCCTTGCAATTTCATTCTACTAAATCATTGATCTAAGATAACAAAACTAGAACTACTGATATTTTTAAGGACATATCACCATAACAACTCCATTATCCGATCTGACTAACAATACAAAACCCTAGATTGACAAGGTAAAACAAACGAAAACTACACAATATAAATACCTTGAAATTTTAATCGAGCATCCTGACTTCAAATTGAATAATTGATTACGATCTTCCCAAAATCGGATCGATCAAACTTAAATCGAATGCTACCACAGTGACTAAGGAAGTTCTCTTTCGGTCTTTACTCTTCAAGACTACAGCCAAGCAAAAGAAAACAATAAGAAAAAGGTTCCCATATCCTAACTTTACTGGCTTCGATTAGTGGTGTAGGATCTCACACGTATCAATTTTTGGTTGTGCATATTTAGTGCCGGGCTAAATATATAAAAAGAAGCTAATCTGTATAGTACGCAGTATACCTTAGAAATTAGTTTTCAAATCTGGGGAGGGGCTATAGCCCGGGTTAGCCCAGCTTTAGGCCCGTCCCTGGGACTATGCAAGCTGGATTATACATACGGATCAAACTGAATACAGAACCAAAATGTGAGCTCCAACGAGTATCTGCTGCCCGTTTCAAAGTACGAGTTTGATTGGCTCCCGAACCAGTCTCAAGTTCACCATCAGCTAATTTTGTGGCGACCTCTAATACTGCCGCGGATTTCAATTGACTGTGACGCTTTGGAGAAGCCCCAACAAGCTTGACAATAACCTTTAACTTCTCAAAAAACAGATAAACATCTTGCTCATCTGTAGCTGCTTCTACTAATGCTAGTTGTAACCTGTGAGCAAAGCAATGGACAAAATAAGCATACGGACAATCTCTAAGAAACAATGCCTGCAACCCATTCCATGCTCCTCTCATATTACTAGCACCATCATACCCCTGACCCCGAATATTTTCTACTAAAAGACCATGTGAAGCAAGAGCTTCGGAAATCTCCCTCTTTAAAGTTAATGCCGTGGTGTCCTCAACACTTCTGACTGCAAAAAACCGCTCTCTAATGCAACCATTAGTATCAACAAACCTCAAAACAATAGCCATTTGCTCTTGAACTGACGAATCTTGTGCTTCATCTACAAGAATACAAAATTTAGCATCTCCAATCTCTGCACGAATAGTATCCTTTACCTTGTTAGCGAGAATATGTAAAATTTCCTTTTGAATCTTCGGTGAAGTATACATTGCATTTCCAGGTGCATTTCCTAAGACAACTTGACAATCTTGTCATTCAATATAGCTGCATACTTCATCAAACCAATAAACTTACCACGATTGGTTGACTCTAATGACTCATCGTTACCTCTAAAAGGACATGCATAAAGACCAAGCACTCTAACTGTCTCAATTGCTACCTTTAGTCGTAGCTTTGTTCTTTGCTATAAGCTCCTTACTTTGTTTACGAAAAACTCTATCAATATGGCGAGATGGCCTCGAAGATTTTCACAAGCTTCCACAGCTACCATGTGAGAAGATTTGATATGTCCAACATGTTGAACAAATGAACATGTAGATACCGTCTTATTAGAACCAATATGCTTGAAATCTGAGAAACCTTCTATTGTAAATGCGGGGACGCTTAGGTGGATCAGTTTCAAAAATAAAGCAAGGAAGCAATACGCTTTATTCTTTTCGATAGAGTACTCTAGCCATGAATGTTGTCTCAGCCAACTATATTGAAAATAACGATCTTGTCTTCCATCCCGGGTAGGAGGGTATTTGGATAGTATAGGTTTGAAAGGTCCTGTTTTAAATAAGCTCGACGTACCTCATCACGTTGATTTCTTGGATATTCATAAATTTGGCGCCGCAAACTGGATCACGCTCATAAGTACCTACATTTCTTTGAACCTGCAACTTCTTTGGCTTTACTAGATATAGTTGGTTGAGCATATGATGGCATCTTTTGCTCTTTGAGAAGTACTATGTTCATGGTGTGATGATGTAGGAATGCCAACATTGTCGAGAGAAGGAAGCAACTCACTTGATTTATCACCCTTTTTAGGTTTGAAAAATGACTCTATCGTTTTTAACTTCTTAGCCGGTGGACGAAAATGGTCGAGCGACATTGTCGAATACTCGAATAGGATTAGTATATACCTGAAATTGTAAATAATCATATCAAACTATGAAAGTATTGAAGCCAAAACAAGGGGTAATTACAGATCAATTGAGTTTAACACTTAACACCAATTTGGATGAGGTATAACAGTGGAAAAGTTTTCCAGTCAAGTATGAACTATAATTAACAGTGGAATCAAATTAAGAACACCCAATTTTAAATGAATCCTAAATTCCTAATTATTCAACAAACCAAAAAAAAATCAGCAAAAAAAAAAACCTAATTATTAACATAGCTGATAGCAAGAGAATCCTTGCAATTTCATTCTACTAAATCATTGATCTAAGATAACAAAACTAGAACTACTGATATTTTTAAGGACATATCACCATAACAACTCCATTATCCGATCTGACTAACAATACAAAACCCTAGATTGACAAGGTAAAACAAACGAAAACTACACAATATAAATACCTTGAAATTTTAATCGAGCATCCTGACTTCAAATTGAATAATTGATTACGATCTTCCCAAAATCAGATCGATCAAACTTAAATCGAATGCTACCACAGTGACTAAGGAAGTTCTCTTTCGGTCTTTACTCTTCAAGACTACAGCCAAGCAAAAGAAAACAATAAGAAAAAGGTTCCCATATCCTAACTTTACTGGCTTCGATTAGTGGTGTAGGATCTCACACGTATCAATTTTTGGTTGTGCATATTTAGTGCCGGGCTAAATATATAAAAAGAAGCTAATCTGTATAGTACGCAGTATACCTTAGAAATTAGTTTTCAAATGCTGGGAGGGGCTATAGCCGGGTTAGCCAAACTTTAGGCCCGTCCACAGGACTATGCAAGGCCGGATTATACATACGGATCAAACTGAATACGAACCAAAATGTGAGCTCCAACGAGTATCTGCTGCCCGTTTCAAAGTACGAGTTTGATTGGCTCCGAACCGATCTCAAGTTCACCATCGACTAATTTTGTGGCGACCTCTAATACACCAGCGGATTTCAATTGATCGTGACGCTTTGGAGAAGCCCCAACAAGCTTGACAATAACCTTTAACTTCTCAAAAAAGCAGATAAACATCTTGCTCATCTGTATTGCTTCTACTAATGCTAGTTGTAACTTTGTGAGCAAAGCAATGGACAAAATAAGCATACGGACAATCTCTAAGAAACAATGCCTCGCAACCCATTCCATGCTCCTCTCATATTACTAGCACCATCATACCCCCGACCCCAATATTTTCTACTAAAAGACCATGTGAAGCAAGAGCTTGGAAATCTCCCTCTTTAAAGTTAATGCCGTGGTGTCCTCAACACTTCGATTTATAAAACCGCTCTCTAATGCAACCATTAGTATCAACAAACCTCAAAACAATAGCCATTTGCTCTTGAACTGACGAATCTTGTGCTTCATCTACAAGAATACAAAATTTAGCATCTCCAATTTCTGCACACGAATAATATCCTTTACCTTGTTAGTGAGAATATGTAAAATTTCCTTTTGAATCTTCGGTGAAGTATACATTGCATTTCCAAGTGCATTTCCTAAGACAACTTCAAAAATCTTGTCATTCAATATGCCTGCATACTTCATCAAACCAATAAACTTACCACGATTGGTTGACTTTAATGACTCATCGTTACCTCTAAAAGGACATGCATAAAGACCAAGCACTCTAACTGTCTCTCAATTGCTACCTTTAGTCGTAGCTTTATTCTTTGCTATAAGCTCCTTACTTTGTTTACTGAAAAACTCTATCAATATGGCGAGATGGCCTCAGAAGATTTTCACAAGCTTCCACAAATACCATGTGAGAAGATTTGATATGTCCAACATGTTGAACAAATGAACATGTAGATACCGTCTTATTAGAACCAATATGCTTGAAATCTCGAAACCTTCTATTGTAAATGCGGGACGCTTAGGTGGATCGGTTTCAAAAAAATAAAGCAAGGAAGCAATACGCTTTATTCTTTTCGATAGAGTACTCTAGCCATGAATGTTGTCTCGACCAACTATATTGAAAATAACGATCTTGTCTTCCATCCCAGGTAGGAGGGTATTTGGATAGTATAGGTTTGAAAGGTCCCTGTTTTAAATAAGCTCGACGTACCTCATCACGTTGATTGACTGGATATTCATAAATTTGGCGCCGCAAACCTGGATCACGCTCATAAGTACCTACATTTCTTTGAACTGCAACTTCTTTGGCTTTACTAGATATAGTTGGTTGAGCATATGATGGCATCTTTTGCTGCTTGAGAAGTACTATGTTCATGGTGTGATGATGTAGGAATGCCAACATTGTCAGTAGAAGGAAGCAACTCACTTGATTTATCACCCTTTCTAGGTTTGAAAAATGACTCTATCGTTTTTAACTTCTTAGCCGGTGGACGAAAATGGTCGAGCGACATTGTCGAATACTCGAATAGGATTAGTATATACCTGAAATTGTAAATAATTATATCAAACTATGAAAGTATTGAAGCCAAAACAAGGGGTAATTACAGATCAATTGAGTTTAACACTTAACACCAATTTGGATGAGGTATAACAGTGGAAAAGTTTTCCAGTCAAGTATGAACTATAATTAACAGTGGAATCAAATTAAGAACACCCAATTTTAAATGAATCCTAAATTCCTAATTATTCAACAAACCAAAAAAAAATCAGCAAAAAAAAAACCTAATTATTAACATAGGCGATAGCAAGAGAATCCTTGCAATTTCATTCTACTAAATCATTGATCTAAGATAACAAAACTAGAACTACGATATTTTTAAGGACATATCACCATAACAACTCCATTATCCGATCGACTAACAATACAAAACCCTAGATTGACAAGGTAAAACAAACGAAAACTACACAATATAAATACCTTGAAATTTTAATCGAGCATCCACGACTTCAAATTGAATAATTGATTACGATCTTCCCAAAATCAGATCGATCAAACTTAAATCGAATGCTACCACAGTGACTAAGGAAGTTCTCTTTCGGTCTTTACTCTTCAAGACTACAGCCAAGCAAAAGAAAACAATAAGAAAAAGGTTCCCATATCCTAACTTTACCGGCTTCGATTAGTGGTGTAGGATCTCACACGTATCAATTTTTGGTTGTGCATATTTAGTGCCGGGCTAAATATATAAAAAAGAAGCTAATCAGATAGTACACAATATACCTTAGAAATTAGTTTTCAAATGCTGGGGAGGGGCTATATCCCGGGTTAGCCCGACTTTAGGCCCGTCCACGATGAACAATTGTCTATCACCACTTGTCCTATGAAACATGAGTGCTTTTCTATAAGCTCATACCATTTTAAGCTAGCTAGGACCTACGGTAAAAACATCAGACTATCAGAGTAAGTTCCTTTCTATTTCAGGATTCAATTTTGAAAAGTTCTCAAACTTCCAAATGAATTTAGCAAAAATACTAAGAAACAACTGTGGATAAATTTGTCTTTATAAAAAGAAAAAACTGTGGCAAGGGGACATGTTAACCTTGCTAAATTGGGGCCTAGGTAGATTAATTGGGGCCTATCGAAATTTTATTTCCGCCACAAACAATGATAAAGGGTGTCTAAATTTATTGGAACTTCCAAAATTACCCTCAAAAAAATACTAATATATCTAAACTACCCATCAACTCTTAATAATAAACCTAAAACTAAAATCAGTTTTCATTTCATAAACCGATTCTTCTCTTCTTCTTCTCCCTCTTTTTTCATTTTTTTGAAACCAAAACATCGTGGATTATCGACGATCCAAAAACGATTAATCGCTCCTTTTTTCTATAAAATGTTGTCGAAACCAACGCGAGTGAAGCATCCTACTAACAGGAAATTTCCTAGTAAGGATAATCCTGGAATTGTTGAAGCGATTCGAAACAAAACGAAGAAAACCGTTGAGGAAGTTGAACCATCTTTGATCGCACAAGATAAGGAAATGGGTCAAATCAGGTACTTTTCTATGAACTCAATCCTGTAAACTAGGTTTTGGTAACATGCAATCGCTTAGAAATTGAAATTTTTGAAATCAAAACATTTGCTTGTTCACAGAGTCGGATTACGTTAATGTCTAAGTAACCCGATTTATTTTAGAAACGGTTTATGTTCTTAAACTTATAGACCGATTGTTCTGCATGTAAATTAGAATCGGAAGACGTTAATGTATAAATAGCCCGATTATTGTAGCCATTGTTTCTGTAACTAATTTTTGTTATAATTGGATTACATATGTGTTCACAAAAACCGATTGTGTAGCCTTAAAATTCTTATATGCTTAGTCAATAATCGGACTTTATATGTATATCGATAAAACCGATTGTTGGTTTTATAGTTAGAATCGGGTTACATTAGCACTTGAAAAATTCGATTGTTGGTTTTATTGTTAGAATCAGATTACATGAGCAGTTGAATAAACAACATTGTGTATTTGTTATGTTCTGAATCGGTTTTTATATGTATATCGAGTAAACCGATTGTGTACCTTGACTTAAAAAAATGCATTCGATACCATTGTTGTTTACTGCTTAACTCCGTATTGTACAGGCCAAACAAGGGCAACCAACAAAAGCAAGCCAAAAAGAAATATAAGAGGAAACATGACCTTGCTTCTCCTAAGCCTTTGGCACCTCGTCGAAAAGACGGTCAAAATTTAAAATGCTTCGCACCGAAGGGCCACGGGTAGTAAAGCCAAAGGGATCAGCATCAATGACCCACCACCTGAAGCGGAGCAACCAACACACGAAGAATTTGATTCCGATACACCTAATGAACAAGAAGGTGGTGAAGAAGAAAGTGATGAGGAAGTTAATGAGGAAGAAATTGGTGGCAAGGAAGGTGGTGAAGAAGAAAGTAATGAGAGTGAAAGTGATGAAGAAGAAGGTGAGTATGAAAGTGATGAAGAGATAGGAGAAGTTCAACAACAAGTCCAAGGAGGAGACGAAAACCAAGATAAGACAGATGGTAAGAAGAAGAAGAAAGGGGACCACATGCCCGACCCATCGAAGATGTTTCTCGCGGCCCTAGGATCCCTGTTCACGGGTTACCCGGTGATGGAGGATAGATGTTATGGGGGTACAAGGACAGTTGGGTCGCCGTCGTTTGCCATACAATAGTAAGTACCTAAACCTTATGCTATGTAATATAAAAATTATTATTCGTGTAGTGTTTTGAATGTTGTCCATCGGGTTTGTTTTGTTTTATAGGATCACAAGGATGTCGTTCGTCTTATGAAGCCAGGAACGTCAGTGAGTATGATGAGGCAATGGCCACTTCAAGCAATAAAATCAACCGTTGGAGAAGTTCCCGAAGTAATCGATCTAGTCAATTCAACGGGTTTGATGCCCGCGGTCGAGAATTTGGACCTTGGTTACGACATACCTATTTGTTCTGTCTTTGCCGAGAGATATTACGAGGAAACAGATACATTGCATCTTCCGTTTGGAGAACTGACGATAACTCCAAATGATGCGAAGTTCATATTCGGGCTAAGCATAGAAGGTAAAGCCGTGAAGCACAAAGAGTACGCGTAAGAGCTTGAGTGGGATAAGATTAACGCGATCACCAAAGATGTGTTCCAATGGGATGAGGAGAATAAAAAGTCAGAGATCTTTGGTAGGAAAGTCAAAGCGGAGAGGATATTCCATCTCTCGAAGGTGAGGGACAACTTCATGGGAACAAAAAAGCTTAGTGCCGAGGGAAATATCTTGACCGAGGAACGTATCATCGCCATGACCAATGCGTATGTCCTCTACGTCCTGGGAGCTGTTATCTTCCCCGACGTTTCCGGTTCCCGTGTGAGCGCCAACTGTATCCAGCTGTTGCAACCATTTGACAAGATTCACGAATACTCTTGGGGCACAACCATGGTTGCACACTCGTTGAACGAGTTGAGAAAGGCTTCTAGGGCTCAAAGGAACCAAATCGGAGGGAATATGGCATTTTTACAAGCGTGGATATGTTTGCACTTCCCAATATTTGCTGAAAGGGATTTTGAGAACAAGGAATGGGACGGAAGGTATTATGGATACATGTACACCTACAAAAGTAAGCCGAAGCACCAAAAAAGGGATTATCTGAAGTTGAGACGCCAATTGGACAACTTGACGACAAAAGATGTTGTCTTTGATCCTTACAAAAAGGATTTGGCTAAAGGAAAATGAAAGAAGGTTGGGTGCGAAGAGCAAAGTGATTAGTTTGGGCCTTTGTTTCACCCAAGAGGATATGTAATGTACAACCCGTCGAGAGTCGCATGACAATGCGGTTACGTACAAATAATCCCAAAGGAGCACAAGATGTTCAAAATCAATGAAAAAAAAACCAAATCATATGATAATGATATCTACATTGTTCACAAGCCTTTACCATCATGTGATTATTGGGAAGACAGAGCTTTTAAAAAATATCCTCTGCAAGGTCCATCTCGAACAGATGATGATGCAATTCCGGGTTACATGTCGTGGTACCTGAATGTTTCGCATACTCGAGTGATACGTGTAGATGAGAGGCCCAAGATAGAGGACAAAGATACGGCTCTCGAATTCCTGGTGCGTATTGTTACTCAACTACGGTTTTGTTAATGGTTTTAGCATTATATATTGAATGTTTGTTCTTTGAAATTGAAACAGAGAAGACGAGTCGGGCACTTGATAACCCGAGCAAAGCTAGAAATCAGGGAAGAGAAAAATGTTAACGCCAATAAAAAGCTGATCGATGAGTTGAACAGTCTCGAAGATGTAGAAGTTGGTGCAAAGTTTGGGGAGCTGGAGGAGGAGGAGCCAAGGAAGAAGAGAAAGAGAGCCCCCCCAAAAAATGATGACTGAAGGTGCATCGAGCAGCGCCCAACCTAGTAACCGATGACGCGGTGGGCGTGGGCGTGGTCGTGGTAGGGATGTTCATGAATGAATGGTTATATTCATGTGTATGTATTTAACTATGGATAATTATGGAGTCAAAACTTATGTCTTGTCTTAAACTTATTGTCGAATTATGTTTGGTTTTGTTCCTAGTTTGTGAATGACTTATTCTGGTTTCTTTTGAAAATTGTTTGTGTTTGTGCAAAACGCGATTAAATAACCAACTACAATGTGTGTGCAAAAAATGCATATTCTGGCATTTTTTAGCCAGAATCGGTTTACATGTCCCCATATGTAATCCGATTATGACAGTTTCCCAAAGGTTCAGTTTCAGAATCGGTTTACATGTACCAATATGTAATCCGATTGTCATGAAGAAAAGTTTTGTATCATTTTTTGCCTAGAATCGGTTAATATGTACCTACATTAAATCCGATTGTTTTGAAGAAAAGTTCTGTATCATTTTTTGCCTAGAATTGGATAACATATCCATTACAAAAGCCCGATTTAGTGAGAGGCATATTTTACAAGATTTTGTAAGGAAACAATCGGTCTATGTGATCATCTCTAAAATCCGATTGTTTAAATTGAATTAAAAAAAAAATAGCCGTTTTGACTTCATCTATATAAGGACAACCTCTTTGAGCCAGTCCCACATGACATACTTAGCCTACAAAATGGAATTGGAACCGTTTGAAGATTTGTGTCTCGTTTTGCTAATACGTTCCGTGAACGTCCGAATGAAATCTATTCAATGCTTTTGAAGAGAGTTAAAGAGTTCTTTTACGGACGTACCGCGAATCCCAATAACCGTAAATGGAGAGACTTGGCTTTTCGATTCCAATACACAAAAATCGCAATGCGAGAGTACGTAAAAGTTAGGAATATGGTGTACCACTATCATACACGAGCTCCTCTTAGGGAAAAAGTGAGTAATGCGATCATCTTTATACCTATGTCAAAAGTTCACATACTAACATTTAAGAACTCATTGTATTTCAGCTGGAACGTTTCAACGGGCTATGGAGAATTCGTAATGGGGAAACTAAGTTCATTCACCACAAAGAATATACGACGTTGTACCGACGTGCTCGGAGGTTCATTGACGAGCATTTGATGTGTCAAATTCTACAATTTCCATATTGAATCCTATATATGTACTGCGCTCATTTCCCAAACTATGTAATGAATATTTTGTTTCTGAAAGTAAGCTATAATCGGATTATATGGATATATATATAAACACCGATTGTTGGAATCGGTTTTTGTGGGTATTGATTAAACTCCGATTCTGGGTTTACATCTTCATTCGGAATAAACCCAACCCAGAATCAGTTTACAAATTCACTAACATCAACAGATTCTTGATCGAGTCTTTTGATTTTTTTTTTTTTTACAAGTGTTGATTATGCATTAATCATAGTTAATTTCAGGATTAACTTGATTAAAAAATATTTAATTATCCGAATTACCACTAATTTAAGAAGGGCATATTAGGTATTAACATATATATTGGATAAGGGGTTTCTAAGAATTGTTACTCAATGACCCTATTTTGTCATGTAGCTATAGGTCCCAATTAAGTGGCATAGGCCCCAATTTAGGAAGGCATGTTAAATTCTAATTTTTTTAGTAACTAATTAAAAATGACTTTTTAGTAATAAATTAAGAAATACATGCGAATTGGAAAGGCATAAATCCCCTACATTGAAAATCCTGTTTCCACCATTCTTAGGCTTAGTTTGGTATTGCTGCAGCTTTTGTAGAAGCACTTTTCTGTTGTGCGTTGCTGTGAGAAAAAAGCAGTTTGATGTTTGGTAAAATATTAACTAAAGTTAAAGCTGATTAAAAAAACAGTCAAAGTGTGTTTGGTAAAATATCAAATTCAACCATTGTTGTTGTAGCAAATGACAAAAACAGACATATCTTTGAAAATAGTTTTATTCAATTTTATTGGCTTTAAAAATAATTAGTTTTTTTACTATTCAATATAAATATATACTCCCTCCGTTCCATTTTACTTGATGTTGTAGAGTTTTTCACGCAGATTAAGAAACATCAGAGAGAGATAAATTTTTCCAATTTTACCCATATTAATACCTTTTAAAAAAAATTAAATGACTTACTTTTTAGTTTCTAGATTCTAGAGAAGTTACCAATCCCATTGTAATTTACTTGGGATGTACCAATTTTTTATAAATTAGAGTGTATATCCTCTATGGGAAATATTAAAAAATTAGAGTAATAATTTATGAGTTGATTCCAAAGCAAGGGTAAATCAGAGAGAATTTGGGAAAAATACTAAAACTCTCATCTATTTTGGAACAAAAAATAAACTCTAAAACATCAAGTAAAGTGGAACGGAGGGAGTATAATATTAAATTTACTAATTTTTACTATTATTATGATTGTTAAAAAAAATTATTTTACATAACCACTTTTTAATATATATATATAGATAATTTTCAAACAAAAAATCAAACTAAAATTAATTAAGTAATTATTTAATATTTGTCTATATTGTTATTATTGATAAATGAAATAGTTTGAAAATAAAATAAATAACATTTAAAGACTAAAATATAAGAAATCAAAAAATTGATTGTATATAATTTAAGGGTAACTTTTGTCATTTTTAAAATAAAATAGGGACAAGAAAGATAAATCATACATTAAATTTAAGTGGTACCAAAGCTTATGCTTTTGTAGCTTTTAAAAGCTCTTCCTCCCCAGCTTTTGAAAATTGAGGAAGTTGGGAAGTGCTTTGGGTAAAAAGCACTTTGATTTTTTTTTACCAAACACCAATTTCAAAAATTATTGACATATATAGGTTTTGAAAGTGCTTTTGGAAAAATAAAAGCTTTACCAAACCCAGCCTTAGGCTTAGTTTGGTATTCTTTGCGACTTTGTAGAAGCACTTTTCATTGTGCGTTGATGTCTTTGTCTTTGTGAGAAAAAACAGCAGTTTGAGGTTTGGTAAAGTATTAACTAAAGTTAAAGCTGATTAAAAAAACAGTCAAAGTGTGTTTGGTAAAATATCAAATTCAACCATTGTTGTTGTAGCAAATGACAAAAACAGACATATCTTTGAAAATAATTTTATTCGATTTTATTTGCTTTAAAAATAATTATTTTTTTTACTATTCAATATAAATATATATAATATTAAATTTACTAATTGTTCCTATTATTATGATTGTTAAAAAAAATTATTTTACATAACCACTTTTTAATATATATATATATATATATATATATATATATATATATATATATAATTTTCAAACAAAAAATCAAACTAAAATTAATTAAGTAATTATTTAATATTTTTCTACATTTTTATTATTGATAAATGAAATAGTTTGAAAATAAAAGATAATAATATTTAAAGACTAAAATTTAAGAAATAAAAAATTGATTGTATATAATTTAAGGGTAACTTTTGTCATTTTCAAAATAAAATAGGGACAGAAAAGATAAATCATACATTAAATTTAGGTGGGACCAAAGCTTATGCTTTTGTAGCTTTTAAAAGCTCCTCCTCCCTAGCTTTTGAAAATTGAGGAAGTTGGGAAGTGCTTTGGGTAAAAAGCACTTTGATTTTTATTTACCAAACACCAATTTCAAAAATTATTGACATATATAGGTTTTGAAAGTGCTTTTGGAAAAATAAAAGCATTACCAAACTCAGCCTTAGTTCTTACTCAAGAAATAATCTAGTCGGATGTTATTGGGTTGGCCTCTTCCTGCTGCAATATCTATGAGCATATTAAGCATAACAAGAAGCCATCCATGTCTTCCAAGGATGATTTAACATTTTCAGCTAAAGGTGTACTCATTTGAAATTAGTTTCCTCTAACGTCCCAATCATTTCAAAATAATATTAAGAGAACAAATATGGATTTTAATCTTTAATACAAGAATTATTACGGCTAACTCTTTTTTTTTTCTCGGAGAACTGACCAGAGATCACTTGGTATCATTGCATATTTGATGACCTTAGGGAGTAAGATATATAAGCAGATACAATAATAGGCAAATATTCAGTTTTCCTTTCAAGTAATGAAGTTTTTTGTGATTCATATAATCGGTATGACAATAATAGGCAACTATTCAATATTTCGGACACGCCCAATTTTCTTTGAGTGTGTCCGAAATATATTAACTAGTGTGAAATGGTTCAACTTGAAAAATACTCCAACCATCAACTATTTATAAAGCCAAGTACTATGGGAGGGGTTATCTCTTTCCTATCTCTTATATGTAGGGAAGGGATGTGGGTCACAAGGCAGCCTCACTATGGTTTGCTTTTATCCCTTCCCTACGTGATATGGAAACTCGGTTTCCGTGTGAATAGTGTCAACCGGAAATTGAGTATCCGTTTTTTTTAGATGGACTAATCAACAATCCCGTGTTAACAATTTCTGGTGAGGACTTTCTTAGATGGAGGCATGGTAATACTTTTTCTATTAAATCTTGTTACAAGGTTGCTAAAGAAGAAGGCTTTATCAAATTCCCTCATAAAAGTATTTGGAATCTAAGAATTCCCCTGAAATTGGCTTTCTTCACTTTTTGCCTGTGTTACAATGTTGCAACAACTATGGGTACTTTAAGGAATAAGATTATCGTCAATGGTTGTATCTTATGTAGAAAAGCTGCTGAATCCAATACCCATTTGTTTCTACATTGTGAAGAGACTATGAAGCTGTGAAATTTCTTTTTAAACAGTTTCAACTTAGTTTGGGTTTTCAAAGTCAAAGCTACTATTTGAGAATGTAGCAGTAGGAAAGGTAAATCTTTGAAACAAAGGTTGTGGGGCTTGATTCCTTCCGCCATTTGGTGCACTATATGGAATGAGCACAATAACAAGATTTTTAGGGGCATAATCAAGAGCTCTGAACAGATCCTAGAAGATGTAAAATTTTGCTCTATAATTGGTCAATAGGCGCCAATCATTTTGCAGGTTTTACTCTCAATACGGTACTTCACAATTTGGATGCATTGTTAGGAGACCATTAACTCTGCAGTCTGGTCTGTTTTTGTATTTCTTTCATGCTTTATTTCTTGACAGTCTCATTAACTATCTTGTAATGCTACTAGGTATCTCCTTTGTATCTTAGTTCTGCCACTTCTATTCAGGATTCAACTTTGAGAAATTCTCAAACTTCCAGATAAGTTTAGCAGATGAACTAAGTTGTACAATTATTGTTATGCTTTTACTACTCAACAGAGGCCGTATGGAAAGAATAAAAAGGTGATGGCATATGCCAGTTAACTGCTTGGAACCAAAGTCCGTGGAAACAAGGGGGCGGTGTAACGAGGGTTATTTATATGTATAACCTTGAAGATGACAACATCATTAGTAAGTAGTCGTGGAAGTCAGTATCACTAATAGATTGTGCTCTTCTGAGCGAGGGTTGATTTACCATTTTTCTTCCTGCTTTTGGTTTGGCATTTTATAATGGGATGTTTTTATCATATGTGGCCTATCAATTCTTGGTAGGGGGGTTATCTAGGGTTGAAGCTTTTTGCAAGTACCAAAAAAAGTATGTTTTTTTTTTTTTGAAACCGCCAAAAAAAGTATGTGAGAGCTTACTTGCATTTTTTTTTGAGGGTTTATTTACGAAAAAAAATTGGGGGCCACAAAAAGTAATTGGGGGCCTCACCGGTTGGTCTCCCAATAGCATTTTGTTGCTACCCCTTATCCAAAATTTTCAAAATGCCTAAACTATCCCCAAAATAATTAGTGTTAATTGAGTTGATTAGGTTAGATTAGTTGTTAATTTGTTAAGTTTGATTAAATCAGTTTTTGGGTAAAAATTAAGATTATAGATTTTTTTTTTGTATTGGATAGAGGAAGAAAGTGAGAGTTTTGGTGGAAAATTTAGGTTATTTGAAATGAGTGATTGTAGTGTAGGAAATGATGTAGGATTGGATGTTTGATGAAGAAATGTTAATAGAGGAAGCTTTGATAAATGATGCAAATGAAGATCCTATTGCTCAAAATAAAGGAATCAATCCTCAAAATGAAGAACCCGGAGCTCAAAACAATCAGGTAAACTTCCTATACTCTTCAAATCGTCTGAATGTTGCTCCAAGTGGTCGATTCATGGTCATTATGGAACACTCAGAGTGAGGGTCGTTCGGTCGATAGTATAACAAACTAACGACCCTTAAGAGTCGGCAGTTATTTGGTACATAAATAAACGACTCCAATATGGTGATTTTGCAGGTTATGAAAAATCGTCACCCAAGTTTGCTAAAGTTGACGACTCTAACTTTTAGGTCATAGAAAGTCGTTTAGTTTATTTGTTTAGTACCGAACGACTTTAAAACTTTTTACTCTCGGTAGCATATACTCTAAGGGTCGTTAGTTTAAAAAAACAATATATACTCTGGGTATTACATGTGGGTCGTTAGGTAAATACATGTGGGTCGTTAGTTTACCAGATGTGGTGGTTGCAATTAGTTTACAACATTCTTTTAGAGTATTTTGATATGCATGTTTTTTTAAACTAACGACTTTAAAACAGTTTCTTTACTATATATACTCTAAAGGTCGTTAGTTTACAAAAACTAACGACCCACACATATTTACCTAACGATTCACATTTTTTCCTTGACGATTCAAACATTTTTTCTTAACGATTCTTTCATTATTTGTGACAGAGCGATGGTTTGGCATATGATAGAATCGTTAATGGATAAAAAGGGTCGTCTAAAGAATCGGACATATTTAAATTATATGATTAGCGACTACAATCGTTATCATACAACCAAACTAGAGTTGTTTACACCTATTGTTCATGGTTAACGATTTTTGATGAAATGAACATGCATATCAAAAATCGTTAAGAAAGAAAATAGTCTTAACGATTCTAACCTAACTACAGCAGGATCGTTTACTCTGCCACCCTAATGGTTGACGATTTCTCAAAAAAAAAACATGCAGAAAATGGAGGAGATGGACGACCAAAGAGGGGAGGGGTGGAGAAGAAGAAGAAGAGTTTTGGTTGAAAAGAAAATTAGGGTCGTTATCTCCCTCCTCATATATCCTAACGATTTTTCATAGTCTTTACATGTATATGAAAAATCGTTAGGCTTTAGAATTTTCGGGTTGACGATCCTTTTAACTGTAACTGAATTTTTTTTTTCTTCGTGTCGTCAATGGAACCGAAGATAGTTGAGAGAGAGGGAGAAGAAGAGTAAGCATTTTGTGGTAGAAATGAAATGGGGGCCTAGGTTAAGTCTTAATAGGATTTTAGGGTAAATTTTAAGGGAAGGGTACAATGGTACTTTCAAGCTCATTTTGGAAGCCCCCTATAACTTTTGGTGTGGGTATAAATTTGGTGAGGCCCCCAATTATTTTTTAGGGCCCCCAATTAATCCTTGTTTATTTACATTATGTTATGTCTTAAGGCTAGTTTGGTATTGCTGTGAGTTTTAGAAAAGTGCTTTTCTATTGTGTTGTGTTGTGCAGTGCGTTGCTCTGATGTGTTGTAGAAATAAATTGACATGACATTTGGTAAACTATAATTTAAAAAACACTGTGAAATTAACAAATTGTAAATTCTGTTTGGTAAACTAGTATTTTAAAGTGCTGGTGATGTAGTTAATGATTAAAATAGACATTTTTCAAAAATTCGTTTTGAATACACTTTAATTATAATAAATTATATTTTTAATTCTAATATATTTAATAAAATATAAGTAATATTTATTTTTTATTTTATTTTATTTTTCTACAATTATTCTTATTATTTAATAAAGAATTTATTATTATGGTTTGCTTATAAAATTATTATTATCGTAATTATTATTTATTATTTTAAAATGATAATAAAATGTGTTGGAGCCCAGCTTGTTGCTAGGCTACTAACCAAAAGCTCTGTTTAGTTCTTTCCTTATAATAATTATTTTTATATTCCTTAAATAAAAAATGAAAAAAAAAATTTAATAAATATTTTTTTTGATTTAAAAAAATGAAAAATAAAAAAATATAGAGAAACAAAATAAAAGATAGAAATATAATTATAAGTATACAATATTGTAGGGTAAAACTTGTATTTATAAAAAAATAATAAGGTTTTTTTTTTTGTTTTTTTTATTTTTTAGAAAAGGAGGTTTCCCTCATACCATTGATAGAAAAGTACCATAAATTCCAAGCGGGAATTACTAATTTTAATCGTTACATCTTCATTCCAAATTTGAATATTTAAGTAAATTTGCATAGTTCTTAAACTATTGTCTAGCCAATTATGAGTGATGGCATACTTGTTACAAAAAACAGAAAATCTGGCTGCCCAAATTATTTGGGTTCTCCTAATTAAGGTAAAATCTTGAGCTAAAATGTTTATGTGAAACTTTGTGTTGTTTCCAAAGTCTTCACTAATCCGATATCTTTGTTTTCTCGGCCTCAAGATACATTCGAACCAAAGAATAGCAGAGTGGGTTCGGAGTTGCTCTGAAAGAGATTACGTGGCCACTCAAATCAGAGTCGCCCATTGGAAAGCTGCGTCCGCTCCAAATTTCTCTAATTCTTCTATGGTGGTGCAATCTACATGTAAACCTATAGCTTCCCTTATTGTTCCTGTAAAATCACACAAAGTTAAACCAATTCCGTCTTTTTCCGTAGAGTTCATAAAAGTAAAAACAATATTTAGTTTCATTGCCATATTTGGTGTTGGTCCTTCCATTGTTTGAGAAGTAATCTGAAGAGTCTCATCAATGTGAGGATTATAGTAAAGTTGTTGCATTATGTTATAACCTACTCTGTTAATATTGTTATAGCTATTGATAAACTTTAAAATGTTGTTTGTCAGACCGCACTATTCTCGACTTTCCTTTTTAAACACTAAGTTACACCTTGCTTTCCAAATGTACCATATTATTATGCTACATATCATATTCCAATCTATTCCATAATTTCTTCTTTTTGGGTTTTCAAAGCAATCACTTAGCCAATGATAAACACATTTTTGTGTATGATTTAATCTCAATTGTATATTTTGTTAGTGCTCGATTTTGTATTTATTATGGATTTTTGTGTCTTTGTAGGTGTTTTTGGAGAAATACACTTGTGCGGAGAAATTGGCTCAAAAAGTGGAATTTGCGCACCCGGAGATCGCATGCTATTCGGACCCCTCAAATGGATAAGGGGCACCCAGATGATAAGGGGTAACCCATCGTTATTTGCACCCCAGGGCATCCCCATAGGCATCTACTAAAGGCACCCCTAATATGGTTAAGGGGACTCCACCTTCTTCCACACGTTCAAATATTTTGGCGGGAAATATTTTTCATCAAGAACAGAATTAGGGTTGTTCTTTTGGGACATTTCGAGTGAGATTCAATCACGAATTTCAGTTGGATTGGACTCTAATAAGATGAACAGGGATGGTATGTTCGATTAATTCGAAGAGCTTTGGACAGAACATCGACTTGGATCGAAACAGAGGGAGGAAGTTACGGGATACTTGGTGGTTGGTTTTAGGCGATATTTTCTCGGATTTCCTTGCTGGATATGGACTGAATGGGCTACGGTACATCAAAACAGGGATGGTAATATGACTTTTCACGTGAAAGGAGGGAAGGAAATCATTGATAACCGGGAAAACAGGGGATGAGAGCTTCTCGGAAAAACAGGGGAAGAGTAATAGTTTTATCCTATATTTGGAAGTTACGTACAGAGTGGGAGAAGATAAATATTCTGTTAAGATTGGCTACCGGATTTGGGAGAGTTTCAAATCCAGGAGACGCGTAAATAAGAAGAGAAAAAGGAAAGAAAAGCCGATACTTTGGGATAAAGAAAACCAGAGATTTACTCGATATTTTTGGTTGGTATGTGTATATATATGAGCTTTGGGAGTCATATAAAGGGAGTCGAGACCTTGGGGGTACGCTACAGAGGAACGGGAGAGCCAACAGAGGTATCAGCTCGGAGAAAGAAAGTTGCAGAGTCGTTTCTGCACTTTCAGGGAAGAGGAAGAACACGAAGAACATTGACGCACAAGGAACAAATCGCAGAAAACTATCATTGTTAAACAAACAGAACCCTTGTATCGTTTAATAGGCGAGACTTATTTCTTCTCAGAATTGCTGTTTGTAACGCCTTTTCAGCGTTGCAAACTGTCTGAATCATTAGTTTTCTCTTGTTTTTCACCTATTTGAGCTATGAACAACTATTTTGAGCATGTGAATAATATGAGGAGCTAAACCCCAACACTGGGACGATGGAGGAAGCCATTCTTTACGCATGTGGTAATTCTATTTAATTCTTTTATGACTTTTTGCACTTGATTTAATTGTTTTATGATTTTCACTAATTAGTTGTGATTTCGTTTGATGACGTATGCTTAGTTTTAGTACTTTTGATGCGTCATGCTTGTGATTTACAATTAATCTTTTAAAAATATACTTTCGGCAATAAATTAGAGTCAATTACTTGAGCTATGAATGTCTAGAATTATCAGTTGAACCACATGAATATAAGAATTGGTGGAATCCGAAGTCCTAGTATCTCTCGATATCGTGACAACCTTGTGAATATTTTTTCTTTGTTTTTAGTATTTTCTTAAATCGAGTCTTTACAAGTCTGAGTAAACGACATCTTACTACCACTTTACAAACAACTTCAGAATCCAATCAACCAACCATGAAAAGTAGTTGTTCCATTAAGAATAAACTGCATAGAAAAGTTAAGATGCATCCAGAATTGAGTAGCATAATTGCATTGAAGAAAAAGATGTGTTAAAGATTCTTGTCCTTCATTACAAAGTTTACAAGTAGTATCTATGTCCGGGATTACAGACGCTACTCTCATACTATTAGGGAGAATAGCATGAGCTGCTTTCCAAATAAACTGTTTTACAGAAGGAGTGGTATCCATACTCCATATCATGTTCCATTTTTCATGAGCATTACCGTTCGTGTTTATTTGGTTATATAAGGATTTCACAGAAAACATACCTTTGTGGTTTAGGGTCCAATGAGGAATATCTTCCTTATCGGCAACATGAATTGTAATAATCTCTATTTTCTATATCGTTTCATCATCAAAACATTTAGACAGTTTAACTAAATCCCAAGTATGGTGTATGGTAATAAGATCACTGACTTTAATGAAATTATCAGTTCCTATCTGAGGTTTTTGCATAGGAGGAATCCTTTCTGGAATCCAGAAATCATCCCAAATGTTAATGTTGATACCATTTCCTAATTCCCAAAAACAATACTTTTTTATCTGTTGTATGCCAGTTAGCATTCCTTTCCAGATCCAACTATCATTCCTATTAGGGATAGTATCTATGTATAATATATCACAATCAGGATAGTACTTGGCTTTGAGGATGGAGGCACAAAGAGAATCTGTATTTTCTTTTAACCTCCAACCCATCTTAGCTATCATAGCTAGATTAAAATTTTTTACATTCTTAATTACCAATCATCCTTCTTCAAGGGATTGACAAACTAAGTCCCAATTCTTCAAACAAACCCCTTTTTTACCTCTTTCATTAAGGCCTTTTTCATTTTTTTCCCACCAATAATTTCTTTGGAGTTTTGTGATATTGTTACATATTTTAACCGTAATCTTAAAACAATTCATTTGGTACACATAAAGGGAGGAAGTCACATTTTTAACCATAACTGTTTTCCCCGCATTGTTTATATTAGTTCCATTCCAGCTATGAATCATATGTTTCATTTTATCCACCAAAGGTTCAAAACACTGAATTTTTGATCTATTGGTAAATAACGGTGAACCTAAGTATTTATCTTGTAGTGGTATAGCAGTGACTCCTAATATTTCCTTTACTCTATGTCTAATGCTAGTTTCAGTTTTTGGACTAAAAAAAACACCCGACTTACTTAGATTGATTAGTTGGCCAGAAGCTGATCCGAACTCTTTAAACATTTTAACAAAATTATGACATGATTTTTCATTGATCTTACAAAATAAAAGACAGACGTCCGCAAACAATAAATGACTTATGGAAGGAGCTTTGTGAACAATTTTTATACTTTTCAACAAACCTGAATTTTCCGCATGAAGGATTGTGCGAGAAAGAGCTTCCATAACAAACAGGAAAAGATAAGGAGAGATTGGGTCTCCTTGTCTCAATCCTCTAGTAGGCTTAAAGAATTTAGTTGGAGATCCATTAAGTAAAACAGATAAAGTAGTTGTCGAAATGCATTAGTGAACTAAGTTACACCATTTACTGTTAAAACCCATTTTTGTCATTATTTGGATCAAGAAATCCCATTCGACTCTGTTGAATGCTTTAGACATGTCGATTTTTAATCCCATAAGGCCTATCTTAGATTTGGAATTTTTAATTTTGGAATAATTTCATGTGCCATAGTAATGTTCTCAGAGATCCGCCTTCCAGGAATGAAGGCAGATTGATAAGGAGAAATTATTTTCCCTAACAAACCTTTCATTCGGCCTGCCATCAATTTAGAAATTATTTTGTAAGAAGTATTAGCAAGAGCTATGGGTCTAAATTCAGAGGGAGTAGTAGGGTTAAGGGTCTTAGGGATTAAAGATATGAATGAGGCATTCATTTCTTTAGAGATATTACCAGTTATAAAGAAAGTTTGAACCATGTTTATAAGGTCAGTACCTATGGTTTCCCAGTTTTGTTGAAAAAAATTGGGAGGAAAACCATCCGGTCCTGTACTTTTATCAGGTACCATGGAAAACAGAGTTTTCTTTATTTCATCTTCCGTAGGAGTACCGCAAAGCATATCATTATCGGTCTGTGTTATACTAATATGTATACGATTAAGCATTTCATGGTCTAATTCAGGGTTCACAGTCGAGGCTATTGAATGAAAATGATATGTAATGCAATCAGTAATATCCTTTCTAGTGTTAAGCCAAACAATTTGTTCATTTTCTAGAATTTCAATTCTATTTCTTCGAAATCTCTGTTTAGCTTTGTTATGAAAGTATCTCGTATTTCTGTCTCCTAGAGCATACCACTTGGCCAGATCTTTTGGTCTCTACTTTTATCCTTCCAGAATTTCTCCTTTATAGCATACCACTTGGCCAGATCTTTTCTAAGTTTAGATAAATCATTCGTTTTATTTGGGTAACTTGCCATTCTGTTAGTCCTATCAAGGTCTCTCTTAATATTATCAATGTTAGTATGTATATTTCCAAAACTATTTCTATTCCATACTTTCAAAATGTGTTTGACAATAGCTAGTTTTTGGTTGACTTGATGGGCAGGAGATCCCCTAACATTAGTTTTCCAACTCTCTTGAATTAATGGCTTGCATTCTTCATGTTTTATCCACTCCCCAAAATACTTAAATGGGATTGCACCATCATTCCAATGGTTATAAGTGTTTAGTCTTATTGGAACATGGTCAGAGGCAAGAGGCCCTAGATGGTTTAAACTAGAATTAAAAAATTTTCTATTCCATTTAGAGTTAACTAAGGCTCTATCTAACCTTTGTTCTATGTTTTCAGTGTCAGCTCTGTGATTATTCTAAGTAAAGGTGTAGCCTGTAAATCCCAAGTCCATTAGATCACATTTATTTATTAGGCTATTAAAAACTCTTGCCTCATTTTTTTAAAAGGAAATCTACTGTTTTTTTCTTCTTCATGAAGAACTACATTTAGGTCCCCAATTATTATCCATGGTTTATCCATTGTGGCTGCCATATCTTTTATGATTTTCCAAGATTTCAGTTTCAATTTTCTGTAGGGACTCCCATAGAAGCAGGTAAGAATCCAGCTACTATCATTTAAATGATTTGTGACAGTTGCATTAATGTGATTATGAGCATAGTCATTTATCTGAATATTAACATTGTTTTTCCAGATGAGACATAATCCTCCAGCACTTCCTCTTGGAGGTACAAGATGGTAGTTATAGACATTTACTTGCCTTAAAATGTTACGCGTCGCTATGTTCTATTGTTTCGTTTATGATAAAAATAATAAGGTTAAAATTGAGAATCAACTAATTTAAATTATGTGGGTCCACAACTTCTGCTTTTCCAGCTTTTAAAAATTAGTACTGTCACTGAGTAGCTTTTAAAAGCAGGCCTAAAATGAAAGTGATTCTCTCCAAAAGCATATTGGAAAACATTTACCAAACACTATTTTTGGTAAAAGTTTGTTACAAGTTGGTTACAAACATTAACCAAACACTATTTGTGAGAGGCGGTTTTTACATGTTCTGTTTTCTCGGTCTGTAGAGAACTACTATAAATTAAAAGGCTAAGCGGGAAGTCTATTTGTACTTCATTCATTTCCCTAGATAAATATTATACATTTTTTATTCAATTGTGAGATGAAAATAAATACATAAACATGACTATTAGGGGATACAGTGTGGAATCTAGGATAAAATGTCGTTTTTAATTTCCTAATGTTGTTAATATTATATAATGCTTATATTGTGCACCTCAAGTGTGTAATCTTTTGTTTTCTTTTTTGTTTTGGTCAATAATCAAGCACAAAGCTTTTTCTCCAGGTGGAGCTTTTATTTATTTTCTAATAAAAGAGGATAAAGCCTAAGACTTACAGAAAAAGAAAACTTACAAAGATAACTAATGTCTTCTGATATAGTCGTTTGTGTTAACTGGCTAAAAGAATTTTAACTTTCCAATTATTTTGGACAGTGAATCTATTACAAAAGAACCGATAAGTTTGCATCCCAAATGATATTATATCTACTTGTTAAAACAAAAGCCTTAGCTAGCCTGGCTAAATTGGGGCATATACCACTTAATTGGGGCCTATAGCTAGATGAAAAAGGTCGTTAGAAATCACCTACACACCACCCCTTATCAAAATAATTACCTAACTTGCTATTTTACCCCTGATTAATTAGTACTAATTAATCGTATTAGGGGTTAATTTTGTTTTGGATGTGAAATTAACTAATGTTAGAGATTTCATCAAAAAAAATCAAACAACTTAAATTTTTTGATTTTTTTTTTCGTGAACAGTACCCATAATCGGTTTACGTTCATGCACTCATAAACCGATTCTGGGTTGGTGTTTCAGAATTATCAGAGGACTTCCAAAATCGGTTGACTTTGGCATATGTAAAATCCGATTAGGATAATCAGGGTTTTATGTGACATATATAAACCGATTATTTACTTTCATAAGAAATCTTTTTTCATTCATTTTCATTAACCCCTAGGCGACCCTAGTGGACGAGTTATAGTCTCGTGAGGGTTAACATAGAGGTCTACCACAAAACCTATACAAAAACTTCTAAAGCAATCAATCTTCCTCCGACGAAGACGATACATCATCCAAGTAGTCCGGGTTATCTTCCGGGATTCTTTCTGCCAAGAAGTGATAGGTTGCATCGAATGCGAATGCTTCCCCATTTTCCTCCAAGGAGCGCACTTTCATGACTTCGTGCTACAAAAACACAAAAACAAACTTACATTTGTTAGTGGTGTTTCATTGGAAGATAAAACAACATGGGTTACGTAAAATAAAGGGGATTTTAATAAAGTGCCACACTTTCAATATCATGTTTAAGAAAGTGCCACTGTTTTTTTCAGAATTTATTAAATGCCACACTCTTGACCTTTTCCATCCAGTTTTTTTGAGAAAACTATTAGCTTCCGTTAGTGCCTATGTGGCAATAAAACAGTCCTAGTAAAAGACAATTAAGCCCCAAATCATCTAACTAGGACTGATTCAAATCAGCTAACTAATATGAGTCATTACCGATCTAAACCATAACTCTAATATTGTTCATCTTCTTCCCCAACTAAACTCAATATTTACTGTTAAATTTAGACTGTAGAGCTAGCAAGGTTGATACTAATAACAGAATTAGTTGGGATCTTAATACAAACATGTTGTGTACGGTATATGTATGTGAACTCAAAGGGGACTTCTATCGAACATGGGATGCACATGTTTATGGTGAGCAAGAGATAAATATCTGTTCATGTTTCAAGACTCATTCTTATCATATCTTCCCTGCAAATACGAACATGATACAGACCCAAGAATGTAAACATACACAAACTCTATAATATCACCAATCAGAGTCATTCATCTCAGAAATTTAACGGCAATAGCTCCACAAATTGACAAAACCTTAAATGCTCGATTGAAATTCAAATTAACATTTGAATTGGTTCTCGATCAAGACGCCAAAATCACTGATGTTGCTTCCAATTGCTTCTCGATCAATACCCTAAAATCAATCGATTCCAAACCCCAGAAACCCAATTCAACACATGCAAAGATTCCCCCAAATTCCATCTTCAGTCACGGCTAAGATCCGAAATACAACCACCACCTTCAGCTTCCGATTTTTCGAGAGTATCTTGACTGCCGAGAGACAACAAAGAAGACATCATCTCAATTCGAACGGAGTTGGATTGATCCGGTGGAAGAAGAAGAGAATAAGAAGAATGGTGTAGTTTTCTCTTTTGTGCAGCTTCGATTCAATTTGAGGAACAAAAATGTGATAAAGTGTGAGGATAATTAAGTAATTGCATAGTTAAAAGTTGACCAAATCAATGATAAATGACCAGTCACGTGGGTCTTAACAGATTTAATAACGGGAGTGGCAATTTATATAAATTGAAAAAAACGGTGGCACTTTCTTAAACCGGAAAACCAAAGTGTGGCACTTTATTAAAATCCCCTAAAATAAACCACAAAATTACTTACAAATTGTGCAATGGACAAGGTGAAGGGGCGAGTGTTAAAAATCCGAGGTTGGAGAGCTAAAAAAAGCAATACCAAACCTACCTATAGTCTTGGTCTTGTACAAGTACAGACGGAGTACTTGTTGTGGACTAGACTGCGCGAATCAAGTCCTCTCTCATCCAGCCTCCACGATCCTAGCCGCCGCTTCCAGGTTATAATAAACCGAATCATAAGCATCCTTATATAAAATTTCCAGCAGTTCATCAGGAATGTCCATCGGGTTAATATCAACCTTGTACTCTTTGAAGCCCCGACCATAGATCAACAATGTCGCTTTTGCCCGTATTGCCAAATAATACGCAGCTTGGTTCCACTTCCTTGGCTTGCTTGTAAAATTTAAAAGATGCAGCTTTCCTTGTAGTTTTTCAAAGAGAGGAGCCGCACTTATAAAGGAAGCATCTGTCATACGAGGGACCATATTCATCATACAGCTACGACAAACATTGTTGACTTTTTTGCTACTGCAATTAGGTCTCCGGCAAAAACCGGAGGCAATGTGGTGGAGAACCCGAACAACTACTCTGGAATTGCATACTACACGAGGTTTAGAACAGCCATGCTTTAGAGCAAGTTCAAGACCAGCATCTAATCCCTTCAACACTTGAAAAAGATACGTTACACCATGCCGTGAGAAATAGACTGAGGCAGCTATTGGCTCCGCAGCCATATTGCGCACAATGACTCCGTATCCTCCGTACATTGTTTCTTCCTCATAAAAAGCGTACACATTGACCCATGCAGATTCTGTTATCTCTTCCTCCGGCCAATCCAACTTCCACTCTTGCTCACAAGGTCTATTTGACTTGAAATCCTCCGCCCCTTTTAAAAAGCGCCATATATACCAAGCCGATGATCATCATCATGGTTAACCTCCTGCACAACATCCTGGCAGTTATTACATATACATTAGGGATGCAAAGGTTTTCATATATATGCGAGTAATATTAATAGAACCCAAAATTCGTATGAATATTTAGTACTCACACATACATCTACATCCTCATCAGAGTCCTCCTCTGAGTAACAATAGCTAACAGATGAGGCATATTCATCATCTGACGCAATCTGAAGAGGAACTTGAAAAATCTCCTGTTCAGTAGTTACCCCAATGTTTCCTTCGTAGGTAACTTTTTCGTCGGGGATAGTAGTCATATCCCCATTATTTCCTCCAAAGGTAATTTCTTTATCGGGGATAGTAGTCATATCCCCATTGTTTCCTCCACAAGTAACTTCTTCATCGGGGATAGTAGTCATATCCCCGTTGTTTCCTCCATTGGTAACTTCTTCAGCGGGAATAGTAGTCACATCCCTGCGATTTCCTCCAAAGACAACTACATCATCATCATCATCATAAAAACTGTAAGGCAAGAGAAAGGACAGAACATCAGTAAGTGGAGGAAACAAAATAATCTGTTTATCATAGAATTAAAAAGAGACCAACAGCATAAGTAGAAGCTATTTAATATAACTCAGTGAGAGGCATGATACTAGACGTCTTGACAGAGGGACAGTTAAACGAAATATTGTGTAGTAGTAATACAGATTAATAAAACATGATTGATATTGACTCGATGTGTCGAACCCAGCTTGAATTGTACATATACATGACTGAAAAGTGTAAATTACCAACAGAAAAAAAAAAAAAAAAAAAAAAAATTTATGGAAAACAGAAAAGTTATCAGGCATGAAGGTTGTAGCAATTAGACAACAGGTACAAACACCATAATACCTTGCTATCATCGTTACGCAAAATTGGATTAGATCTAAACCACAGCAGCAGCGAAATTGGATTTTGATCTCCACCTGTACAATTAAGGGCAAAGAAAGAAGAAGCCCCTTAGAGGAATATCATCACAAAATCAATCAACCCCAAACGAAAAAATTCAGATAAATCGCCGCAAGGAGACAGAGACACCTACCACAGAAACTAAATAATCCCGAACCCTAAACCTATTCTCGTGTTTTGGCGTGGCATTTATGTATTTATAGCAATTCCTAGATCGGAAATCGGACATATTGAAATACAACCTCGGTACAGGAATAGCATATTCTTCCCCTCGGTACAGGAATAGCATATTTCGTAAGTCGGTTGAGTGAGGATCTGTGTAACAGACATGCGTGCCGCCTGGTCTGACTCGATCCAACCCAGTGTGGTTATCTAACTCTTTTAAAAACCTAAAGGCTAGTTTGGAATTGGTGTGAATTTTAGAAAAGCGCTTTTCTGTTGTGCTGTGATGTGCGTTGCTGTGTTGTGCTGTGAAAATAAATCTGCATGACGTTTGGTAAATTATAATTTAAAAAGCATTGTGCAATTAACAAACTGTAAATTTTGTTTGGTACACTGGTATTTAAAAGTGCTGGTGATGTAGTTAATGACGAAAATAGACATATTTCAAAAATTAGTTTTAATACAATTTTATTATAATAAATTATATTTCTAATTTTAATATATTTAATAAAATATAAGTAATAGTTTTTTTAAAATTTTTTAATTGTTTTTATTATTTAATTACAAATTTATGATTATGGTTTGCTATGAAAATATTATTATTTAAAAAAAAATATTCAAAAAAAAATATTTATTAAATTTATTATTTTTTTCATTTTATAATTTAATATTTATTAATTTTCTTATTATTTTATATAATAATTTTAATTATAAATTATAAATTGTAATTATTATTTTAAATAAAAAATGAAAAAAATAGAGAAATAAAATTAAATTAGAATTATAATGTCAAATGTACAATATTTGAGGGTAAAACTTGTCTTTATAATAAATTAACAAGGTTAAAATAAAGAATTAGTTAAATCGAATTATGTGGGTCCACAGCTTCTGCTTTTCCTGTTTTTAAAAGCTAGTGCTGAGTAGCTTTTAAAAGCAGGCCTAAAATGAAAGTGCTTCTCTCCAAAAGCACTTTGAAAAAATTTTACCAAACACAATTTTTGGTAAAAGTTTGTTACAAGTTTGTTACAAAGTGCTTTTGGTTGAAAAAAAGCAATCCCAAACGGGGCTTAAGTCATATGGGCTCCCACGACGCACGGTGACCCTCACCCTCCCCTCCCCAAATTGCATAGAAATTCTCTCTTTTTGCGCCATGTCATTCCTAATTTTTCTCTTCTCCCTTGCCATGTCACTTGCCATCTCAACTAAAAAAAAAATCAAAACAAAACAAAAAAAACTAAAAACAAACCCTAACTTCTTTTTCTTCCCTCTTTTGTTCCACCGGTGGAAGCAAACCCTAACTTCTTTTTCTTTATTCGTTTTTGTTTTCCTCTCTATATTCTCTACTCTCCTATGAAACCTTACAAAGCCAAAATAATTTTCCTGCGGCAAGACAACTTGACAAGGGCTTAATCAATTTTCGTGAGAATCATTTTTTTTTAATACTGTTATAGTGTTATTCGATTCAACAAAACCCTATTCTCCATTAAACCCTAACATGATTCCGTTGTTTTGTTTTATTTTTCAGTTACAATTTTTGCTGGAAAAGGTACAAGCTTTTCCACAAAACCTTAATCCTATTCTTCATTTGTCTATTTCTTTCTCAAGTTTTTCTGTTCACGTAGAAAAATCAGTTGTCACAAATAGAGTTCTTTTCGTTGTCTCATTCGATTTGATAATCAGGGTACTATAGTTTTCTCTTCTGAGTACTACAAGAAAGCCGCTTCCTTTGCGTCGTTTCACATAAGAAACCTTTTTTTTTTATGAGCCCTAACTCTTATTTTTTCTCTCTCGTCGTTTCTACTTAATTCTTCGTATTTAATTCATGTTCTGATCTAATTGATAAGTATTTTTAAGTTTCGTCTCTGCAGCGTGATTTCTTCGTACCAGAGCTTCCCCTAAACTACGTATAGACCCCAAACTCCTCAACTCCCTTCTCTGAGTCTCGTAGCTTCTTTTTTATACCTCACAGACCAAAAATCCTGCAAGTTAATCCTTCCTTTCTTTCACTTTTCTTTCTCTGTGGGTCACGGACTTAAATTGTTTTTTCTTCTCCTCTACGCCTCAATATTAGAGTCTGAGTGCATCGAAACTCTTTCCAAATATGATCTTAATAAAACATGGAATATATTCTCCCTTTATCTTCACGTACGTTCCTTTTCCAGCTCAACCCGAAATCTCCACTTTCCCTGTATCATCGAGATAATTATGGTAAATTGCTCTTTCTTCGATTTCAAGACAGCGACCAACTCTATTTTTTTATTACAACCTCACATCCAATTATTCCCATAAAAATATTGTGTTAATTCTCTCCAAAACATGATCAAACTCGTGTTGATCCAAAACGGAACCTGGTCCTTTTCCGAGAAGAAATAGCACCATTTTTATCTACTCACTCACTCCCGTTGACGTGTTTCTTGACCTGTTTTGGTTTCTTCTTCCTTTGAATATCGAAACCACTTCCTAAATTCCTTAAAACTTCACACGCAAAGAAAATTTCCCGCCAAAATCAGTTTTCTAAAATGTTGAAGATGGAGTGCCCCTATCCTCTAACGAGGGTCACTACACCAAAACATCCGATTTGGGACGGATATACGCGTTGCAAATGAATTTCACCAACGCTAATATCTGTTGGGAATATGGCGTAGCAAATTTTGGTGCAACGCCAAAATCCGTTGGTCAAATTAATTTGTGCAACGTATATAAACGTTGGTGAAATAGATTACCAACGTTTGTGGAGCAACGGATTCTTTAATTTGTGCAACGGTTACAATAATTTAGGCAACGTATTACTCTAATTTGAGCAACACTTATATACGTTGCAAACCCGTTACAGATAAAAATAAATAAAATTCGACCATAATTCCAGGTGAAAAATAGAATTCCGACGATAATTCCGACGAATTTCTGCACCTGAAAATATATTTTGCACATTCATATACCATTGTATATCAACTAAAAGACCCAGTACAATCCATCAAGATATACCATTGCAAACTGAATCCTAACCAAACTCAATGCATAACAAGAAACTGAATTATAAGCAAACTAAGAGCAACGAACCCTCTCTGCGATGAACAGGTTTCGTGCACGATACTTCGATACCTAAGTAATGAGCAGTCAACACTAAGACAGTAAGAAGCTGAACATACAATCTTATACAATTAGTGATAACTATAACAGCTGAACAAAAGTTGAACAGGTTACCCGACCTTTCAAGTCCTTGGAACATCAATTTTACTCTACGAAACCTACACCAAAACAGAAATCATACTTTAGAATTTGCCATCTGACAACAACATAGACAACAATGATGAGCAAAAATAGTGAGTTACTTTCTCAATAAGCACTATGTTTTCTATCCATAGCTTAAAAACAAAGCAATGAAAACATCCACCAAGAAACAATATTTAGGTAAGATTTCAATGTTATTGTTAACCAAATCACAATCTTAACCTTTCTTTGTTTCTTATGCATCCTATTTTTCTATGTCTTTCATCATCCAAAAGCAAAAACTATTTGTTGTTGTCACGCCCCATTCAAAAAGGAGATATTTAATCTAATACATGTCCTAGGTCTGCTTAATTTAAAACATTTCCAGTTCTGGACTCGTCAAGTTTGCTTGACAAGTGTATCATACAATACAAAGGTAAAATCTAGTTGGCATCTAAGATAGCCATCACCTCAAAAAAAATGTACACACAAAACATGTTTAAGACCACTGCTAAGATACTCCAAGGTACCAACTTGAAATTACTCACTCGTGCTAGACGTAATACTCGCCTTCTCCTGTTCCGTTCTCGGTTGTAGTAGATTCACCTAGTACCAAAAATGACATCAACATGAGTACAGCCCAACGAGGAATTTACATATCAACGTCATCGATTCTGATATGATAGCTAAAATAAGGAAATGGTAAATTAGATATCACCTCAAAATATTTTAAGGAAAGCAAAGTATGAATGGTATAAAAGCGACGTATAATATTCAATCTAGTAATTTCACTCACATATTTTAGTAATCCAACCTAAAAAACAATCACTAACACATTCATGCAACAATGGCAGGATGTATATGACTCAGAACTCCAACAAAAAAAACACCTATGTCTTGGTCAAATGATGATCCCTCTAATGGAAGGTAAAAATAGGGATGGAGATATACTAATGCAAGTGCAAATAGCTTTTAAGATGCAAAGAAATTTTAGCAATTGATAAGCATTTATCATCATCACTAAAATCTAGATGCACAACTGCCGATGGATGAGAGACGAAATGTTTCACTGAGTTGAGAAAGTGTAATTAGCACAACTATTAGAATGTTGCAAACTTCAAGTGCAAACTGCTCAAGGAAACCACAACATGGAGATTTGGTTAAATGCCGCAAACAGCGAATTAGCTATGCATAAACATTTAAGAGATTGGATAGATTTTAGCACCGTGGTAATGACTCAATGAAACCTTTATTTGGTCATTGCTGCTAAAACCATCAAGTTGGTTAAGCAGTTCCAACATTGTCCGTTGTACTTCACTATCTCCATTGGTCACTGTAATAAAACAAAAATAGAGAAGGAAGGAGAGTATAAGCATGTTACGAGAAGTAAAAAATTTAAACTATCTAGAATTTACCCCAAAGTGGAAACATATACAACAAAATTCGTTTGAGACATAAACATCACTTACCTATCAAAAAATTTGGGTGATGCCTGTTCTAGGAGGTCTGTACAATAGAACTACTTTGGATGGTATGACTCATATTTTCTTAAACCTGTCTACGTGAGTAATTGGAAACAAATTTGCCTCTTTAAGTTCTTGAATCTTCAAAACATCATAACTTTCATTTTCAGTCAAACCAGTGAATTGTGATCATTATCCACATAATAAATGTGCAGCAGTTCACAATAAAAAATGTACCTGTAGTTCAAGGCCCCCAATATCATTGTAGTCTTTTGTTGGTTTTTCACCATTATAATGTCAACAACTCTCTATAGCCCCGAAACAGAGAAAAACACAATAAACTCATTTTAGTTTCATACTTGTTCTCTAAAGATGGACGTTTGTCAAATTCAAAAGTTAAAATTAGTTCAAAGAGATCACAGGGTAAGTTTACCAATAAAATTAGTTCGTAGATCACAGGACGTTTGTCAAATTTAAAGAATTTAAGCTTCATTCTCATTGTTGATCAAGTAATTGTTCATACATAACCAATTATCAAGTTTACATACATAACCAATTATCCTTGAGATTTGCACAAGTGATCGAACCAAACTAAATACATATACTAATAACCAGTACTAAAAGTCACCTGAAATTGGTGATACAAGCAGCGGAATTCAGCATCTGCAGCTGCCCGACATGTAATAGGAACAACATCCGACACCTATTTCCAAAAAGCACCAAGAACTCATAGTCAAGCAACATAGGAATGTAAATTTATATTCAAGAAGGTGGTATGCAATATAGAAAGATTCATGTTGTTATGCAACAAGGAGCAAATGCCAAATTCAACATTGCTAATATTTTGAAACAAAATAAATAAGGACCCACTAAATCAGCATTGATTGAGGTAAGCCACTCTACTTCTGTTGCCAAAATAGAAGCCCGAGGCAAGACTGCAGTCATTCTATCTTCGTTTTTATATACTGCGAAGAAAAGACCTAGCAAATAACTGGCAAGGCCCAGTCCAATAACTGACCGCATCACCTGACTCCGCCTCTGCAAAGAAGCTAAGCACCCGCCACCAAAGTTCCGGCTATAGAACCTTCTTCCATTCTCGTCCGTTCACAACTTCGTCACTCACCGACCACAATAGCTTAATCTATTCTTCCTGGTCATTAACATTTCTCGACATTCACTAAGCTATAACAGAACTACTACATAGCCGAGATAAAAGGCAGACTTCGCACAACAAGTTGCTCACTCCATCGATTGCCACACTCAAGACCAAACAAACCAACACCCATTCTTCATCTTCTTATCATCGCTAATCGAACAGTCACGCCTTGGCTTCCTTGTTCATAGCCATCGCAGCAACTCTTACTTCAATAAACTGCAGTCTGTATCATTTCAGCCAGTGTATACAACACCCACTTCTTACTATCCATCTCAACTCCTAACTTCTTAACTTCCCATCTCGACCGATTAATCGACTCAACCACAAACACCACTGCCTTAGTTTTCAGCTCCATACATAGCCAACTCTGTCTCGTCTCAGCAACAACTGACATACATGCCATCGTCACCCACGAGCTTCCCTGTCCAACTCTCGGCACCTTCCTGTTCACCGGCTGCAACATCTAAGCAACTACAACACCTTTCTTGATTTTCGATCCCGCTTAACTTCACTTATTTCCTCTGCTACAAATGACCAGCTCCACCAACGGAACTTAGCTTTGCTTCCAATCAATCACTGCTGTCGAACCTTCCCAATTGAACAAGAGCAAACCAGTTCGAATGCATCTTCTTTCTTCGCACAACAAAGACCACGATCGCAACCATCTCTCGCTCGTACTTCATTTTACGTCCAACCACAAAGACCTTCACTTGGACAGAACCCCTCATACGAATTCAGTTAAACCCACTCGTCAAGCCAATACTTCCATTTCTTAATCACTGGCATATTCTAGCAAGCTGCAAGGACTCTCATTTGTCTTCACAATCCCAAACTCATTTGAATATTATTAACCCATGCCGAGATTGGGTAAAACCATCACAGTACCATCACTGTTGCTGCACTTCTCGTTAGCACTTCTTGCCAAACTTTGTAAAACTTCTCCTTGTACAAGCCAACTGCTACTTCAATTAAACACACAGAACTCCATCTTCGCTGGATGCATTCCCCTTAATCATTTTTGTACCAACCGATTTGTCTCCCCGCACCAAGCTAAGCCAACTACGACCACCCGTTTCTTCTCTCACTAAACCAGCCTATCAAACAAGTCTACACCATTATTCTTCAATCGCACTTCGCATTTTCTCCATCTCGTATTTCAATGACTCCACCTCCGTTCACAAAGAATTTGCTCAAAAATGATGCTCGTACACCTTCTCCTCTTGTTGTTTCGATGAGAAAAGAAGATGAAGATGTTGATCGAGATTAAAGCACAGAGTTGTTGTGGTGGCAGAAATGACACGCCCCACTTATCTCTTAGCCCATCAGGTGCTTTACCAAAAACAAAGAACTTTAGCCCACTATATTCTCTTCTGGCGTGAGCGGGTATGTGGTGCTAACGTACATTGGTTGCTCATAACTAACCATCTATCATATATGCCTTGAGTGGCAGCATTACCAATTTTAGTCCCAACCGCCATTTAAGCTCATGCTTTGATAGTTTATTTTCCGGGATGTCGAATCCGCTTGCACTTTCTACAAAATCACTAAAATGGTATCATTAGTCAAAATATCGAGAACTAACTAATATAAATATGGGTATAATATGTAGCATATACGTGCTTATCACCTACTTTACGCCAAAGACACATCATTCAATGCTCACAGGACCCTGGATAATAACTGCACAGACTAGGGCATACTACTTCAGTTACGTCAACACTTGGTTAGTGCTCAGCTTACGGACCTCCTAGCAACTCCAAATTCCAGCCAAGGTTAACTTATTTTCCCTCCTTGCCTTCAAAACCAGCTACACACTCCGTAAAACAGACCACCCGCACCATGGCAGCAACACAAGCTCAAACTCAACCAAAACTCCCGCAAATTCCAAAGAACTTTGCTGCCATTTACAAACCCAAGATACCAATGACATAAACCTCCTTGTCCTTGTCTATCTTACTATGTTCTCAATTGAGTTTTAGTAAACTCCATCGACTGCTCCACTATGGAAAACATCACACATCAACTCTAACACACATACCACTTCATTGGTTGATTTGACTTCACTGAACAAGCTCAAACCAAACTGCACTTTTCAGATTCAAAAACCCATTTGAGCTTAGTTGTCATTCTCTCAGACGATTGCCAATAACCCTCTTCCTTCTTACCGACTTCTAAGACTCGTCTCAATCCAAATACAGACACCTAATATTGCAAGCGACCACACAAACCATTGCAGCAACAACCCTTGCGATGACAGATTGTTGGTTGACAAGAAGATGAAGATTCGGGATTTTTATCGAACAGCCAATGTGCCATTCTCATCTTGTTGTAGCATTGAATTTCTATAGCTTTTAAACTCACCCAAACACCTGTGAATTCAATTCACAGTAAACCCATAATTCATAAACCATTTAACATTCATATGTATTCACATCAGATCCTAATTTAACCATCGGTAGCACCATTACATTCTCTAGGTAAACTCGATCTACTGATTCACCCCAATTACTTAATGGAATCCATGTCTTCAACAGCTTCTCTCGGCTGATTCTTAACTCCAGCATTTGACCCAAATCTCCATTGAAATCTGTAGCACAAACCACACCACCAACACCTGCTACCACCACCAAACATTTAAAACACCAAAAAACTGAAATCAAAAGAAGTACATGCTTTAAAACTATATCAAATAGCAAAAGGTTATAAAAATTGCAAATTCTTTACAAAATACTACCAAAGAAAAGACGTTATTCACAAAATCAAGCAATGATAACAAAAATAGGTAAACAAATAGGGTTTATACCTGGTGGAATGTTCTTCTTGTACTCAGCTCTGTAGGGTTGCTTTGATTTCGGGAGAAAATTTAACTAAATCTAGGGTTACAAAATTAGGGGTTAAAAAATTCTGATTCTGAGATGATTCAAAGATGCGGTTAGGATTAGGTTTCGAAATCAGGCGTGATTTGGTGATGAGAGTTGTATGGATACGAAGGCTATCAATCTCCCTCTCATACAGAAAACAAGTGAGCTGAAATGAGATGATGTTTTTGGTTCAATCCAGGGTTATAAAAGAGGGGTTTTCTTTTAGATCTGATATGTGGGTTCGATATTGAGATGGGGTTTGGATTATACTTTGATTTGTGAGAGTTGAGATTGAATCTCTGTGATTTTCAGAAGGGAGTTTAGGAGGAAGATCCGCAAAAAAAAAAAAAGATCCGCAAAAAAAAAAAAGAAAGATCCGCAAAAAATCTCTCCTCAAATCTAAATAAAAATATTTTGAAGTTCAAAAAAAACAGATAAATAAAAAAAAACCTTTGAAAATAACCCAATTTAGGACAACCCTAGGATCGCAACCTATATCAATGGTGCACAAATTACTCTCAATTATTAAGAGTTAATTTATAAATGGTGCAACGGATATTTTATTGTGCAACGTATATTCGCGTTACTCCGTCTGCAACGTCTATATCCGTTGCACATCAAATTATTCTGGTGTTGCAAAAACCAGGATTTGGTGTAGTGGGTACCAATAGCCGTGAGGTGTAAATAGCAAATAGAGTACCCATTATCGAGGAGTACCCCTTAGTAATTGAGATGCCCCTTATCCAAACCGAGAGTCCGAATAGTAAGTATCCTCTCGGGTGCCTTTATCAACTTTTCGAGCCGATTTCTCCACACATGTTTATTTCTCCAAAAACACCTACAAAGATATAAAATACCAAAATAAGCACAAAATCGAGTACTAACATTACGTAGAATTGATACTAATATAAACACATAGATGCGTCTATCAAATACCCCATACTTATTATTTGCTAGTCCTCGAGCAAAACAAATCTAAAAAATAAAATCCTAACTAATCACAGGGCATCGTCGGTTGCATTTAGCGTATGCAACAAGCCTTTAAACCCCTAGGTGTCCCTAGTGGCCGAGTTATAGTCTCGGGAAGGTTTAGCAGAGGTGTACCCACAAAACCTTTACTCCAGACCCTAACTATCTACGCAGAACCTTGGAAGGCACTAAAGAATCTCCTTGGTTGGCATATTTATTGACTACAGGAGGAAGTACCCCCGATGCGAAAATCCAATTGATGTACACGAGTTTGCACTCAAGCATACTAAAATTCATATATAAGTCACGCGAGCTCTACTCAGATAGTTTCTGGACATCATAACCGGAGTCAACCAATCACATGGATAGATTAAGAAGATGTATGTAGAGAAAAACGTAGATGGTTTTGATGTTGACTAAGGTGAATAGTGTTTCTCATATCTGTCTAAAGGCCACTGCCAAAACGAACCTATCCTAATGGACTAAGATACTGGTTTGGACTAATATCAACACACTTTGCATATACAAGGGAACCAAAGTGGTCGATAATCCTAACTCTAGGTCAACTCAACCGGGCATATACACGGGTACCCGTGGTCGACTTTATTGAATTTTTTCCGGTTGGTCTAATGGTTTGGTCTCAATTTCCTTTTTTTTTTTTTTTTTTTTTTTTTTTTTTTTTTGTATCTCAATCACTCTATTTCACCCTAGCAAAGTAACAACTTGAATCGTGAGCCCCACCTAATCACTTAGAGAAACATATTTTAAAAAAAAAACAAAATAAAAATAGAAGTGAAAAGGATTCAACGAGATATGGCGAAACTACCATGTTTTTTCTTTAATTCTAACACCTGAGCTCTGTACTTTTATGAATAGACTCTTTAGATGTTTCCATCTAATCAGATTGGTTCCTCAACTCCTACAACCAAGATGCTTCCATCCACTTAGATTGGTTAGTGCCATCCTTAATAAGCATAAATTTCTATGCTCTGGAGTTTAACAATGCAACTAAAAAGTTTCTCCCATACTCTCAAACTTAAATCTAACATTGTCCTCAATGTTCTAAAGATGAAATTAAAAGCATGAACAATGAGAAAGTGTTACCATTCGAAGCAAAAGAGTTAAGGAAAGATATTACCGTGTTGCATGAGCATGGGTTACCTCCCAAGAAGTGCTAAGTTTAACACGTCTTCAGCCAGACATAAGTCGTTTTTCCGCATACCAAGCTTTGGTGATTGCCAAATCTTCCTCGGAGTCGAATGATGTCATTTCTTGTATGTATATGTATGAAATGAGTAGTTGTGGAGTATATGGAGTGAGAAGGAATAAAATGATCAATTTTGTGGCAAATGGGTTCAAGGGTAAGGTCTCTATTTATAGAGAAAGTCCCAAACGACTATTTTTTTTGAAAAACATGAAATAATTTGAAATAATCGGTCTTTTAGAAGGATTGTAAAACCCGATTGTATTTACATGGAACAAGGAATCATCTTTCTTGCGACCAATGTAAACCGATTAAAGACATTTTAAATTTTCACCGACACAAATCGGGTTATATATTTCCATATGTGATCCGATTCTAGCTTGGCTTAAAAACATCCAGGAAGAATGGCTTGCACAATCGGTTTATGTGGCCATATCGAGTAAACCGATTGTTGGCATGTCAGGCTAGAAAATTTTTAAACATTAAGTGCATTACGTTCAACACAATATCATCCAAAATAAAAACATTAACCACACAAATATCATCCAAAATACAAACATCAACCATCCCAAAAGACTTGAAATAACCACAAGTCTTATAAACTTTTGTTTTAGTATTTAAAAGTTAAACTAGAAAATTTAAGGAGCACCAAGAGCATTTGCAACAGCAGCAGCAGCATCGGGAGCATTTGCAGCAGCACCAGCATCAGGAGCAGCTACAACACCACCAGCAGCAGCATCATCAAGAGCAGCAACTTCTGCATCATCCATGGCCATAAATTCAAACATACCTTCCAATTCTTGGTGGGCATTCCTACCAGCTGAAATAATGTTTCTCCTCATACTGGAACTCTTTGTGGTTTCCTCATAATATCCTCCAAGGTTAACTCTCGATTGTAAAATGGTAGGTGTCCGAAGTACATTCTACACAAAAGATAAACAAAAATCAAGTAAGAAATCGGTACATATACAAACATAAGTAATCTTATTCTGGGGAGACAACAAAAATCGGATTATGTGGTACATGTATAAAACCCGATTGCGGAGAGGAAGATGAAAATACTATATTAATCGGATTATACATATTACATATATAAACCGATTCTAGTGATGAATTTTCATATTTCATTTCTACTTCAGAATTGGGTTATATTAATCATCATGTAAACCGATTACTGTGCATGCTCTTCATGGTAGAGAACAAAACCCGAGAATCGGTTTATTCGATAGGTCAATAAAACCGATTATGGGTGTAATCGAGTTTTGATTTGTCAAAAACGAAGATTTAAACATGTAAATCAATAAGATAAGAAGAATCATAGAATGAGTTGATGGAGATTTACCTTCTCCTTGGTTGGATCGAAGATCGTCTGAGAAGAAGATGAAAATATTTTTTTTTATTAGGGTTTTGAGAATTTGGAAAGTTTATGATGGAAATAGAATTTTTTTAGGTTTAGGTTTTTTAGTTTTTGGATTTACTGAAAATGGAAAGATTAGAATTTATATGAGAGAGTTTTAGGAATTCATGTGGGGGTAAATTAGTATTTGTTAGAAGCTTGGTGGTGGGGCGTGGATTATATCAACGCCCGACTATATTTGGGTTTAGTCTTTGGTCCCAGACCAAATATAGTCTCGAATTTGGGTTTAGTCTGGGATTTGGTCGATGGTCCGTCCCGCTACGTATGGTTCCTTTACCAAATAAATGGGTTTAGTCGCCCACTACGGTTGCTCTAAGTGTAGCAGAATTTGGTAAGTTCATTCTGAGCTTTGTCGGTAGGATTTAAAGAAAAGTGTGAAGTTATAAGTCAATTAAAGTGATTGAGTTAATCCCTTTAATCCGTTCCTTTTAAGGGAAACTCAACAATGTTTTAACTCAAAATCTTTGAAATTTAGTCATCAAACTTTCTAAAAATCAATCCAGAATCGGTTTATGTGTGCACTAGATTAGTCCGATTGTAGTTGATGTTACAAGCAATTGATTTTTATTATACACCTGCGTAAACCGATTTTGGGTTGATGTTTTTCGTGTTTTGATGAACATCAATTACAACCATTTTATGCTAATGCATATACCAACCGATTCATTAACAATGTTTGAATTTTAGCACAAATCCTGAAATTTTTATCTTTATATTGTAGAGCATGAAAATACGAATTCAACACCAAAAGAATGAGGTCATTCCAACATCGGACGAAGAAGTTATGAGCAAAACGGCCGAAGAAATGCCCAGATTTACAATCGGTTTATGTGGGAATTAACGTAAACCGATTCTAACGGAGAAAAAAAAATCACTGAAAAACTCTTGAATTTTACAATCATTTTATGTTCTAAGTCTTATAAACCGGTTCTTAGAATCGGTCTATGAGAGCATGAACATAGATAGAGCTGGCAAACAAGCCGAAACCCGCGGATAAACCTGTACCCGGCCCATGAAAACCCTAACCCGGCTTGGCTGGGCTTGGGTTATAAACAAGCTGGGTTAGGGTTAGAGAAATGGTGGCTTGTGGGAAAACGGGTTAACCCGTGCCCGGCCGTAAACCCGCGGGTAAACTTGTTAACCCGTGTACAATAATAATTAATATTAATTTTCACCGTTGGATTATCTAGGTTAATCCTATCCCTACATTTAAAATATAAAAACACCAAAAACCCTAGCAGATAGATATCTTTTCATTTCTTCTTCCTCTTTCTTTTCTTTTTTCTCTCCACTATCTTCTCCTGCTGCTGCGCCTCCTCACCACCTCCATCATTTCTTCTGTTTGATTCTGCTCTTTCCGTAGTTAAGTTTCCTACAAAAGCTGGTATACCCAACTTTCTCTTACTTTTTAAGATGCTTTTGTTTGTATCTTTTTTATGAAGGTTTCTATGGTTAGGGTTTTGTTTTGCTGATTTGAAGAAGATATGTTTGTTGATTATACTCAGCCCTCTAAACAGATGAGCATATGAAGATATTTCTGAATCCGAGAGAGAAGTGGGTGTTGTTGATCGAATTAATTGATGAGAATAGAAGATTTCTTTTGTTCTTTCTCATCTGTTGCTGAAGAAGAGCTGCGATTGATTCAATGATTCAGAGGATATAGATCAGAATCGAAGTTGAGATGGGTTTATTGCTAGTGGTATTTGGTTCGATTGAGTGGTGGTGTTATTCAATTCTTGGTTGTAATCAAAACAAGATGAATTTGAGATGGGATGGATCAGTGAAGCTGCTAATTTTTGGTGGTGTTATTCAATTCTTGGTTGTATTCAAGTTTGTTCGAATTGATACGCACCTGAAGCTGCTAATTTTTGGTTTGTTAGGGTTTACTAAAATCATACGCTCTGTTTATTGATTTAGCATGATGTTTTGGTGTCTGGGTTTTCTTAATATGTGCTGAAAATGAAAATTCTCGATTGAAATTTTGATTTTTTTTTTTTTGTTTTTTATGATTACTAATTTGATTACTACTTTTGCTTAATTAACTGTTTTGGGTTTTAAATTTTCAAATTCATTTATGTTTGTATGAATTTGTAAAAGAATTAGATCTAAGTAAAGTTGCTCTTGATTATTGTCATATTTGAATTGTGTTGCAGCTATTGATCTGTTATGTTGTTTGAATTTGAAGAACTGAAAAGAGGAGAATGTTGCGGATGTGGTGTGAGTTGATATGAAGCTTGGGGGTGCTACTAATGGGTTGTGCAGGCATGAGGTATTGCAGGTTATGGAATTGAAGGTGTTGGTGTTGGTGATTATCATGGGCATGAGTCTGAGTTTGAGCAGAGAACACAACTGGAAAGAGTTCTTGCTGCGATTGAAGTCGTGAATCTCGTGATGGATTGAGCTGAAAATGAAGAGATTAGATGTATGTTAGGTGTTACAGGGAAGGAGTTGAAAGGCCTGAGAATTATTTAATGAACTTGAGATAGGTATTATATTGAGCTCTAATTTTTGTAATTTGTGTTTGATAATTGTAATTTGTCATAAATTAAGTTGACTAATTTTTAATTTTAGTTTTAATTAAACAAGCCGGGCTAACCCGTGAACCCGCAAGCTTTACCCGTTACGGGCGTGGGTTGAAGAAATGACCACCCGTGAAGAATATCAACCCGCGGGTTTTTGCCCGTGTTAACCCGTACTGTGTAACCCGTAACAAGCCAGCCCTGGCCCGCCCATTTGCCTTTTGAAGTAACATTCATTGATTTCCAGCTTAACATGATTAAACGTCAATTAATCACCCGATTAACACTAATCAATTACATGTAAATTAAGCCATTATATAAAATAGTTTGATAAGCCGTTTTCTATCTGTTTTTGTCTTTTAGTACCGGTTCCCAAATAAACTGCCTAGGTCCCAAACTAGGCAGGATAAAAAAAGATGGAATTTGTTTAAAGATTGTTAGTGACGTTAATAAACCCATCAATCTTTCATCGTTCTCTTAATTCCAATCATTTTGGTCAGTTTAACCTATGAATAGTTCATGTTTACATGCCTCTGTTTGTTGCTTTGTTCCTTTGTCCTTGTTAATCATGAAATTTGCTCTTATTATCCCTGTTAGTCTGTACATCCAGTGATCAATCTGGCGATTGTTGTCGTATCTTGGTATTAGACAGATTTCTGTCGTTGGAATTCCATAGTGTTTTTAGATGGAATTGATTGATGAAAGTGTTTTTGGAATTCCATATTGGTGTTTGGATGGAATTGATTCGTCCTTAGTAGAATTGATGTATATCAATGGTGCTTCTCCGTATCCTGGATCTGGTGTTGCAACTTGCAAGGTGCCAGTGTAATTTTATAAACAATTAAATGATTCCCCTTTTTTATTATGTGCAAATCTGAGATATTCAGTCGAGATTGATTGGTGGTAATATTGTTTCTCAGTTGTCGGCCTTGCTCATGGGTCCCGTCTTCTCTTCTCTTTCGTCCGTTTTAATTAATTCTAATATTTTTAATAGGTCGTCTTTGGTAGCAATGTTTTTTTTTTTTATTTCGAAGCATGAAATTTATTAAACTACCGAGGGACTATTATATGAGAAATTTATAGTAATGGTTTTCTATACTAGTCATTTGAACTTTTGCGTGATTATATTTTGTGAGCCCCCATTTTTTTTTTATTTTTTGACCTTATCCATCATTTTTATAACCACTTTCCTGCCCTCCTAAATCACACACTAATCTTGACGATTGTCCGAGAGCACGGGATAAAATTTCCAGCCCAGGTAAGTAACTAAAACTAACACCTTTTCTCTTGATATTACCCAATAATTCAACTTCAACCCTTTCTTAACATCTACCCCAGGATCCACCTGGATTTACTTTCTCCATCCGTAGCTCAACTCACAAAAAGGAAAAAAAAAAAAAGAAGAAGAATTTGGACGCTTTTGACCACTTTCTCATATCATAAACCACAAGGACCATTTAAGTTATTCTCAACACTTTTATCAACTCTCATGTTCAGAAATTTTCATTTTCCCTGAACCTCTATCATACTCTCAAGTTCCGAAATTTCCTTTTTCCCTGAACCTTTGTATTCCAAGATTAATTTAATTCAGCTTTTCACCTACCTTGATAATGACTACCTTAGCCTGGAATTGTCAAGGAATAAACCAACCAGTAACTATACAACACCTACGAGGTCCAGTTTCTCTTCACAAACCCAACATCATATTCCTTTCTGAAACCTTAGCAAGTCATCATCGTATGCTAGGACTAGCTCAATCCTTACAATACCATAATCTCTTCTCTGTTCCTAAAATTGGAAGGAGAGGTGGTCTTTGCCTAATGTGGGAAGATAACATCAACATCCAAATATTACTTCACTTGCAAAATTACATCCATGCTTTGGTCACCACTTCACCCCCTGAACAACCATGGTTGTGCATAGGTATATATGGCCCACCACACCCAGATTTGAGAAAAATCTTCTGGCAAGAATTCCCATCAATCTTCAACAACATCAATCCATCTATGTCGTGGCTTTTGCTAGGAGATTTTAATGACGTGCTAGATCAATCAGAAAAAAAAGGGAGGAAGACAAGTAACTTATGCTCAATCTCAACCTCTCCTCACAATGATGGACCTGATGGGATTTATAGACCTGGGCTTTCGAGGAGACCCTTATACATGGACAAATAACCAAATGGGGCAAGACAACATTCTAGAAAGACTGGATAAAGCAGTGGCAACTCGGCGATTGGCGTACTGCAAATCCACATGCAGCAGTTACTCATCTTCCCAGAATAGCACCTACTACAAGAAAAAACAATAGATTGGCAGGGAACAAAAAATTATAAGTTTGAACATTTGTGGCTCTCTTATCCCCAACTCAAACAAGATCGATTCGGCTTGGATACAACAACAAGATATTGAACCTACCATAGATCTTCAATTAAAACTAATAACCACCGGACAAAGTCTTCTGGAATGGAACAAGGAAACTTTCGGGCACCTTCCAACTTAGATCAAAAAGTCGACGGCAAAGATAAAGAGGCGCAACATCAATGTGCTATCCAATTGGGTAATGATCTAGAATTCTGGGTAGATCAATAAAAGCGATTGAGGATAGATCACATGGAGTTGTTACAATGTCATGCAACTTACTGGCAACAAAGATCCAGAATTCAATGGCTACAATCAGGAGATCTCAACACAACCTTCTTTCACACTAAAGCAACCATTCATCGAGCCTACAACAATATACAACAACTTCAAGATTCACAAAATATTTGGATTAATAAGAAAGAAGATGTGGTTCAACTCATTCTTAACCATTTCTCTGAACAATATACGATTCAACCTACGGTCATAGCTGAGAAGCTTTTCAAAGATATCAATCCCAGATTATCTCCAAGACAAATTGACATGCTAACTAAAGAAGTAACTGCGAAAGAAAGCAAACAAGCCATATTCTCCATAAATTCCGAGAGTGCTCCAGGTCCAGATGGTTACACAAGTAAGTTTTTCAAAGTTTTCTTGGAAATAAATCATCCCTAATTGATTTCTATGGTTCAAAGTTTTTTCAAATATCTTAATATTCATCCACTCATGAATCACACAAACTTGACAAAGATTCCTAAAGTGGACCACCCATCAAAACCTTCTCAATTCAGACCCATAGGGCTATGCAACGTCACCTACAAAATTATTGCAAAAATCCTGGTTAATCTAATTAGACCCTTACTCCCTTTTCTAATAAGCCCTTATCAAAGGGCCTTCGTACCGCAAAGATCAATTCATGATAACATAGCAATCGCTGGAGAGATGTTTCATCATATAAAAACCTCAAGCCTCACCAAGGACCCTAAAATAGCACTCAAAGTAGATATCCAGAAAGCCTATGACAACTTAGATTGGGGATTCATCAAGACCGCTTTCACCAAGATAGGATTTCCAACAATCTTTATAGATTACATTATGTTATGTGTCACAACTGTTACATATTCAATCAACATAAATGGCACACCACATGGATATATCAGTCCAACTAGAGGAATTATACAAGGGGACCCACTATCTTCATACATATTCATAATATGTGGGGAGATATTGTCAACGAATTTGGGAAACCTTCAAAATCAGAAGTTGGTTCAAGGTATCATCATATCAAAAAAAGCACCGTCTATTATTCATTTAATGTATGCTGATGATCTTATGATCACTTATAAAGCCTCTGCTCAGAGTAATCTCCACCCCAAGAATCTACTTCACTATTATGGCACTCCATGTGGGCCCAGGGTAATTAATACATCCAAATCGCAATCATTCATCACCAAAGACCGATCCGATTAAAGTTAGTAATCTTCAACAATTCTTCGATATGTCGGCAACATCAAAACCTCCAATCTATCTAGGAGTTCAGTTCAAGCAAGGAAGAGCATCTAACCACACCTTTGCGCCACTCCTACAATTATTAGCTCTAAAAACTAAAGGATGGATGACAAAATGCCTAACCCAAGCTGGAAGAGTCACACTCATTAAAACGTCCCTAATTCCCACCTCAAACCATCTTATGCAAACGCAAAACCTCCCGTAAATATTCACAAACAAATAGATTGTGTCACCAGAAATTTCTTCTGGGGATATGATTTGTCAGTTGAAAAGCTTCATCCTATAGGTTGGGACAAGGTAACAACACCAATATCTGAAGGAGGATTAGGAATAAGGAAAATCATTGATCATAACAAGGCTCTCCTCATGAAAAGAATTTGGAGTTTACATGATCAACCTAACTCAATTTGTGGGAGTCTCTTTAGAGAAAAATATCTTCATCAACAACAAATTCTACAAGGCATTGATACCATACTTTCTTTCTCCAGCCCCCAATGGAGACAATTGGCATCAATCGTACCTACCATGCAACAACTGATATTTCATCGTATTGGAAATGAGGTATCAACACCAATAGAAGCCAACATGATCCCACACTCACCAAACCTAGACCCAAATCAATGCTACCCGATCCGAAATGTAGCTGATATCATTGATCCAATCTCTCACAACTGGAACCAGGAAAAATTAAACACACTACCTAATCATGTAGCCCAAAAAATCATAAACATCCACCTCCCCCAAGATAGCCCCCAGGACAAAATTATCTGGCCACATTTGAAATCCGGAAAATACACTACTTCATCGGGATACAAATGTCTAACCCACAATCAATCTAACCATACTTTCCTCCCACCCACCAAATTCCTGTGGACCTTACCGTGTCCACCAAAAATTCAGCTTTTCTTGTGGAAAGTAATCAATGAAGGATTACCAACCTTCTCTCTTATTCATCATATCCATTTAACCAATTCAGACATTTGCCCCAGGTGTAATATTCATCCAGAATCAACAACTCACATGTTAATTCACTGTCCAACATCAACTACATCCTGGAACACTTTACTTATTCAACCCTCAACCACACCAAACACCAACAATGCCCCCGCATTTACTTTAACACCTCATACAACCATCTCTTAAATCCTACAACAACCAGCTCCAACATCTGTTATCTCTACTTTCTGTTTTATTTTCTGGACCTTATGGCTAGATAGAAATGAACTAGTATACCGTCAAAAACAAACTACAACGGCAGAAATCTTAGCTTGGGCTCAAAAAAAATAATAAGAATATTCGGCAGCGCTCCAGTCCTTACCTCCAGTCCTACCGGGAGATTCACCGATACCCAACCACTCAAGAAACACCAAAAGGATCACAACAATATCGGTAGGATGGTCAATGCCGAACATGAACTGGATTAAGATTAACACTGATGGAGCAGCCAGAGGTCATCCGGGTTTTGCGGGTGCAGGTTTCATTTGCAGGGACTCCGACGCACGAACGGTAATGGGTCTATCCCAACCTTTGGGAATTACGACGTCCTTAACAGCAGAAACTTGGGCTCTTCTTCTGGCATCAAGAACTGCAGCTAAAAGGCAATGGCCAAAGATTATCTTCGAGACAGACTCAGAGAACCTTCTTCGCTTTATCACATCCCCTACTCCCGCCCCTTGGCATATCTCTGGGATGATTGAGGAAATAAAGAATAAGATACAACGATTCCGCAAGCTGCTATACGACACAACTACAGAGAAGGAAATCAAACAGCAGATGGTCTGGCCAATCATGCGGCGGATGAAAGCCAAACGAGAAATCTTTCCACCAAAATTTGGGACCAGGCAATCCCAATTTTTATTAGTCAAATTATTTATCATGACTCTGTGGCCACCACATACTTACGCCAAATTGTAACCTAATCTTCGTTTAATAAAATACATGCTTCAAAAAAAAAAAAAAAAAAATTGTAAACCAGTTTTTCTTTCTTTTTTTGGGTCTCTTGACCTGGATTTTTGTACGTATTTTTTTCTTCTTTTCTATGCATCCTTTTTTTTTTCTAAAAAAAAGATAAATAAGATAAATCAAATATGTCATGCTACAACAACAAACCAAGCACACAACAACACATCATACCCAGCAACCAACACACCATCAGCACCACCAACCCTATCCCAGGCTACGACGGCAACAACAACAACGATACCACCACCAGCAGCAAAGATGACAGAAGTTCTAGACAAGAAGGTACCAACAAACACCTCAATGCTATTTGCTTTCACAATATGGCATTTATGGCTAGCAAGAAAATTCACAAGTCTACTGGAACATAAAGCAAACACTGGAACAAGTAGTGAGTATTATTAATAATGTTCGAAGAATATAAATGGGCCTAAAGCCATTTAATACCACTTTATCCAAATGATGACTTCACAACAACCGACTTCAACAAAATACCTAGCAAAAACCACATGGATAGGCTGGCAGGCACCACCACCAAACTAGATTGAATTAACACCGATGGGCAACAAAAGGAAATCCAGAACCAGCAGGATGCAGTTGTAGAGAAAACATAGGAAAAGTTCTTATGGTAGTGGTGACACCATTATGAATCATATCGGCTAATACGGAAGAAACATGGGGACTATTAGTGGCAACAAAACTGTCAGCACAACAGATGTGGCCAAGGGTCTGGTTCGAAGGCGACTCATAGGCACTAATACAACTTCTAAGCAACCAGGAGAACAAAATCCAATGGTCCCTCCAGGATATGCTTCAGGAAATCAACATCCCAATGGCGGAGATCAACATCCTAATGGCGGAGATCCCCTATACAAAAATTACACATATGTACCGGGAGGCAAATCATGTTGTGGACAAAGTGGCGAAAGAGGCAGTAGAGATCACCAATAAAGAAATCCATGTAATGCACAAACTAAGATTTGGGACAACATATGTCCAATTTTCCTTTAGCTAACCCCTATGGGCTAGATTGAACTGCTAGATTGGTCAAAAAGTGTTGCAAATCAAGAAAAAAGTGTGGGAAAAAAGTTAACATTGATAGTTGATAGTTCTCTCTCCTAGCAAATGCTCGCAGTTCAACTATCAGCTAGTTTCAAAAGTTGAACTGTTCAACGCTCAAAAAGTAACAAAAACGTTGAACTGTTCAGCGCTATATAATTTTTTCTCATGGAGAGAGAGGAAAAGATGGAGAGAGAAGGAAAATAGGGAGAGAGAAAGAGTAAAAGAAGGAGAGAGAAAAGAAAAAGAGGGAGAGAGAAGCGTGGAGAGGGAGGAAAAGAAGGAGAGAGAAGAAAAGAAGAGAGAGAAAGAAGGAGAGAGAAATAAAATTAAATTGTGAACGTTGTTTGGTTCGGCGTTCAATGATGTTTGATTCAGCGTTTCTCTGCTAGACTCGCCATCCCATAGGACTTAGGAGGTTGCTCATGCTAACGTGAATGGCCAATCTAGCAGCTAGATATCTAGCCCATAGGACTAAGCCTTACTAGCATCACCCTAGATGATAGGAATGGAACAAAGTTTCCTAGAGAAGTCAATATTGTAACTCACCAATGATCTAATATATTTGCTATCTTTGAAAAAACAAATACTCCCTCTGTTTCAAAAAGACCGTCCTCTATTCCATTTTGTCATGTTTCAAAAATGTATCCAGCTTTTGTTTATAATCGTATTTTTCCAATGAACTTTCTAATATACCCTTAAGCTTTTTATATTCATAAATTCTTTTTTAATAGGACTCCGTTTAAAATATTCATGAAATTTGTATAACTAAGGAAACAAATATATATCCTTCATTCATTTTTGAAGACAATATATATGGTTCCAAATTAAAATCCTTATAAAGGTTATACTCCATAAGTATACGATTTTTTCATTTTTTTTTTCCAAACACCATTCCTTATCTCTATAATTTTTGGGATAATTGGTGTTTAGTACTTAGGTTTTGACCAACACTAGGCTTTGGTCTAACATTTGTCCAACGGTAGTGTTTGGTACCTGGACTGGACGTTGACCCGTGCTGACTCCGCCAAGTCGTGACTTCTATTCAGAAATTATTAAAAAGTTTATATTAAATTAAATTATTAAACGAGATTACCATTATACCCTTTACTCTACAAATTTTTACACAATAACTATTCGATATTAAACCCTACTTCTTTCACTTTTTCCTCCTTCTGCAAACTGTAGCCGCCACCACTATCATCCATTTCTCTACCACCCACATTCTTACTACCGCTGCAACCATCGATCAAAATGGGTTTTAAATATCACTGTTGAGTTATTACTGTGTCTTCTTTCTTCTCTCGATCCTGTCTTCCAATAGTGATTATCCCCAAACTGAATCAGGAAAAAAATTAAACACTTGTATATGTATCGAAATCATGAGACTAAACGAAATAATCAAACAAAAATCACTCGAAACCCAATCTACTTACAAACCTAGCGCTAACTGATACGCTAACGGGAGAGAAGAAGAACCATAGATTTCCATTGCAGGTATGTATCTGTTTATGTACCACTTGAAAAGATGTTCTTCTGGTCGTGAGTTTCTGATGAATAGGTTATATTTGAATTAAAAAAAAAAAAACAGCGAGAGAGTGAATTAAAGAGGTGTATAACCATGTTTCTTCTTCTCCGTCTGTACATCTCTGCTGAAAATCGGTGAAAGATTAGGACATGTGGGTTATATTATACTTGATTGATCAAATTGGTCATACGATTTCAAGTTAGAAGCTCTGATTAATCATGGGTTTATCTTCAATTTGGGAATTAGGGTTCTTCAATTTGGGGAAAACCTCAATCTAGGTTTGAAGTTTGAAGGTACTGTCATGGAGGTGGGACCGAGAAGAGGGATGAATGTTTGATGGTGTGAGTTTGGGTTGCTCGAGTTACAAAAGTTTGGAGTTGTGTTTGATAGAAATTGTGGTTGCAGCTGATTTTGAAGTTGAATGAAGAAGAAGTTGGTGCTGCTGCCAACATAACGAAGGAAGAAAGATACAGAATTAGGATTCGTTGATGTGTACATCAACCTTAGACTAAAGTATTTTGATTGCAACCATCGGACCTTGACCCAATTCAGGGGTACATTTGTAAACTCGTATTTTTATATTATTTTTATTTTATAAAATTATATTTAATAATAATTATTCATTTAATGATGAAAATACATTAATAATAAATTAAAGAAATGTTACTGGATTGGTAACCTAGCGACAAGCTGGGCTCCAACACCTCTTTGAATAGCAACTCCTAGTCTATGAAAAATAAAATTGCCAAAACCACTACTAGCGTCATTGCTAACTAAACAATTTTTCAGACGCTTGAAAAAACACAAAGTATCTTCGCCAAGTTCCCCTAAAGTGGTAAAAGCTAGGACACCCAAACCATGGCCGTGTGAAACACACTTATCCAAATATTTAGTGTGTTTTCGTGAAACAAAGACTAGATATAGCTTTTCCCCGGGACAAAAGATCTAACCCCTTCACCAATAAAGGGTGATACTCCCGTGACATCCATACAAACATCCTGTCCATTCTCCCAATTAAGCACGAGAATGTCAGCAGGCTTTAAATCTTTGTCATCATCTGTCAGGAAACCCAAAGGAACCTCCTTGCGCGCAGGCACGCCCGCCTTGTAGCAAATGTCAGCAACAACATCCCGAACAATATCGTGTCGAAACTTAGGACCAATATCTTTGGCACAATGAAGTGCGTGATCCCCAAAGATGTCCATGGATTTGTTGCAGCTTGGGCATAAGCCATTCTCAACAAACAGTGGAATACCCAGACGATAGCAAAGCACAGCTCTAAATTGTCTAGGACCAAGGCACCGATTAAGTCCAAAGAATGGGTACAATAATAAATAATCCCGTGCATGCTTGACGCGATTGCAATTTGCCATAAAATAGAATCTCTTGCGGACATAGTAAACCGGTGGGGATTTGCTTCTTAACTGCATCAAAGTAAATAGCTGCCAGGGAGTGCATGGAAGGAGGGGCAGCGACATCGACACAATAAGAAGAAGGTAATCCACATACCTGGATAAAATTCTGAAGAGAAAAAAGATAGGCCGAGCCCTTGTCTGTTGAGAATGAATCACCAAGGATCACTTTTTGCACCGAAGTAGTCTGACTCTGAGAAGCGAGAAAACAATAGGTGCTGGTATCAGCCATGGTGTAAATGCCAAGTCCACCATCTTTGATCGGTAAGGTAGCTAAACGCTGTTGTAAAGGACCAAACCCCGCACCATCACCAGTAATAAGTAATCTCAAATACTTAAGTAAATGATCATCAAAAAGCTCGGTTTTCGCTTGCAAGGTCAGCAGGATTGGTAGTCCGCATTGCAAAATATAGTCTAGAAACTCCGATTGCAATTGCGAAGTAATAGCAACTCACTTTGGGGGTCTTTGAGTTTTTTGATTGCAGTCATTAGTTGAACAGTCTTATTCACCCTGCTCACCACCATGTTGCTAATAAAATTCATATCCAAACTCACTGGCCCGCCCAAAAGTTTCTGGTCATAAACAATTCCAGGTACCAAACACTAACGTTGGACAAATGTTAGACCAAAGCCTAGTGTTGGTCAAAACCTGAGTACTAAACATCAATTATCCCATAATTTTTTCATCTCTTGTTTTTCCAAACAATCCAGATTTTAATTTTGAAGCGAACTTTGATTTTTACATTTTAATGTTCCCGCTCAATTTCGCTCCTTTAGTTTCACACGGGAGGGATACTTTTTTTATTTTTGAAGCAGCGTGAGGAAAATCTACTTAGCCACCCAATATTTTGAATATATTTTCTTTTACTTTATTGATACCGTTTCCATGAATCAATATGTTTTAGTCGGGTCGGGATCCCATGTCCCCTCCTTCCGTGTGCCCTCGTGTCCCACCAATCAGGTTTTAACATGTGGCGTTTTGTTTTACCTCAATTTGATTTTCCCTTCAACAGTTGGAGATGAGTAACACATAATTGAAAAGAATATATTGCTTCCTTTTATATCTCCCGAGCCAAAATCCAAACCTGCGGATCATGTTAATCAACGAAGTTTTTTGATCATAAATACACATCCAAGTAAGAGAGAAGAAGACAAGCTCTGGAGCTCGGCTTGTCGCACTAGGATGTTTGGGTCTAATTCCCACCAAGAAACCACAGTCAATTCCAACGTCTATGGCCTGTTCAGAGTACCAAATCAGATGCAAACTTTAGAAATTAAGTTTTTATTTGTTGGTTAAATGTCTTTTAATTTCCTTTGATGGAAAAACTCAAATTCTATTGATGATAAATAGTTAGCTCTATTTAGTTCTCTTTCGCTCAACGAGAGGCCAGCAATGAGGCTCACACTCTCGTACATCAAGCATGGAAAAACGACATCCATGATAGATGGATTTCTATTTGAATCCCATATCCAGTACGGTTTTTTATTTTTGAATTTTGGCTCATCCTTTTTAATTATGTTACTCATCTCCAATTAAAGGGAAAATCAAATTAAGGTAAAATAAAACGCCACATATTAAAACTTGATTGGTGGGACACGAGGGCACACGGAAGGAAGGGACATGGGATCCCGACCCGTTTAAGTCTCTGTTTTTTTATTTCCTATTTACGACCCCATAACAATTTTTGGTAGTTTCATTACTAATATTTTTATTGAAATAAATTAGGAAAGTAATTATGGGTAGGAATGTAAACTACGATGATCTCCTTAATATCTTGACAAAGCCAAACCGGACTATCTTTTTGGAACGGAGGGAGTACATGGCAAAGTCTGCAGATACAAGAAGAGACGGAGCAGTGGAAAACGAATTATCCTAGAACCCGGATTCAACATAAACTCCAACAGCTTTCAACGAGTTCATAATCAAGAGTTTCTAATATATCGAGTATACTGACCTTCCAAATTGAGAGAAAGAGGTACCTTATGATGTAAATTATGAGACAAACTGTGACACACTAACAATTGATTATCAGCAACATCAATGATTTAATACAATCCAATCCCTAAGTAATTAATATCGTTAGTTTTATTACTTACGAGTAGGTTTCTCTTTTCATGGGTAGGCACGTTTTTTTTTCCTCAAGGGTAGGCAAATATATTTATTCCCCTAATTTAGGTTTAAATATATAACACCATGGGCTGCCTCGCCCCTAAGACCGAGAGAGGTATAAATGGAGAACGTTCCGAAATAGCAAAGCTCACTATCTATAGATTTTACTAGAAAACATTACATCATACAATTTTCGAATGACAAATAAAAGAGAGGAATTTGCTTCGAAGGGAACCAATCCAATCATGCAACAGAGAAAATTTTATGAAGAATGCAATAGAGAAATCTTTTTGACGAGAAACTTAATAAACAAAAATTCGTTGCTTGGTGCGGCAACTTGCAATCAAATATAACCTTTGTAAACTTATGGTCAATCAGGTATTATAAACTTTACCTGAGCTTGAGGGAGATCTTCCAGTATAATTCTTCATTTTCGCAAATATCAATGTTTGAAATAAGGAAATCAGTCAAATCACGTATTATTATTTCGTGAAAAACCGTCTCCTAAAAAGCGGGCTCAGTAGAAATATGTATGGTTGAAAACACATATGTTGCTTGCTGCCAACAAGAAAGAACCAAACGTCAGAACCAAATGACTTTTTTTATTCAAGGGAATTACATTTTACACACACCACACAGAGAACACCTTCGCACAACATAGTTACTACCCGCCGAACACATGCTTAATACATAAATTGATACTATATCCTCAAAAAACTAGGATATAAACCACTATATATATATATAATGCGTTTACAATTTCAAGATAACATGCCAAATAACAATCAGCTATATATATACGGTACCGTATATATTCGTTCACGACTTGGGAACAATCCAAGCGAGAGTTGTGAACATGGTTGATATAATTGTAAGTAGAATTAGTAGAACTGCAGCAATGAATGAAATGATCGACCATGGATTGTTAAAGTATTCACGCTTCAAAGTCGCTTTCCATCTGTGCTGACGTTTCTTATAATACTTGTTAACATCATTAGAGAGTTGATAATAATTAAAAGAAAACCTAATAAAGTGAGCACAAGCACAACGTTGATTAAACATATCAGCGACTTGTTCATCGCTGCCCAACTGAGTTGTGAGGATACCTTGATTACGAAGCAGATTAACATCTTCAGCAGAATTTATAAGACGATCCATCAAGATAGTATAGGAAGTAATGTGGGTAGAACATTTACTAAACTGCTCAGAAGCGACAAGATTTCTTAGCCCACGTTCAGTAAAATCATCAATGATCAAAGGAGGGATTTCAAAAATTCCATCACTGTTGAATTTGATATCTAGGATATTATGATGATCAACACTAAAACGCTTCTTGAACTGGACTCCTGCACGACTGAGCTCCATCGCACCTGGTATAGGTATAACTTTTCCTGCATTACGGTTGCTAAGAATACGAGGTTGTAGTGCTTTAGTAAGTAGATCCAGTAAGTGTTTGGCATCTTTATATAGTTGAAGATCCACAGAGCTAGTAAATGATTCGCTCAAAAATGATAATCGGAAGTAGCTAAGAACAAGTTGATAAAAGGCATCGGTCCCTGCCTTATTTTCTTCTAGGGTTGTTAATATGAACAAGTGCTCAAGAACAAAGATAGGAAGTTGATTTTCCATAAGAAGGATATCCCAATATAAATCAACCGCATGCCTACCTGTCCCAATATCATTATTTTTCATATGGAGTCTTCTCAAATGTTCAATAATGAACAACCCATCCACTACTATCATCTCAATGAATTCCTCGCTTTCTAGTTCAATGGGATCTGAATAACACTCACGAATTTCAGTTTCCATCTTTTTAATAGCCTCAATACAATCCTTCAAAATGACAACCCACCCACTAATTGGTGCACTCGTCAATCCTGGCGATTCTGATTGGATAATGCGAGCTGTTGTTATCACCCCTTCTTTTATTATATCCTCTACATCTCTTCCTTGTACTTGTCTCCTTACTACTTCTTCTCCTTCTCTTTCTTTTTCCTCTAATACTCTTTGTTCTTCTTCTTCCCCGAACTTCATCTTCGCCTTAAGATTTAGTAAAGTATGCATATAACTCAATTTCTGATCTTCCATTGCTTTTAAGCTTTCTTTTCCTCGGTGGTACGGACCAATTGATAACACCTCAGGAGTGTATGCACTAGGCTCAGTCATTTTATGGAATTTATCAGGAACTCTGTGAATACAACAAATTCCATCGGAGCGCAAATGAGTTGCAGTATGCCCAAGCTTTTTGGTTATGGAATTAGCTATCAGCTCCTCCATTTCAATTGAAATGTGTTCTCCACCATCTCGAATCAGGACATTTGGTGTCGTAGAAGACGCCATTCTGTTGATTCTTTAACGCCTGTTTTGCTATTTGGATAGAAAACCACAATTAAGCAACTAACTAGAAACAACTGCTAATTAGGCAACTAACTAGAAACAACTGCTATCGTTTGAAAATCGATATATCCTTTCCATTGATAGAATGTTCAATATATATATATTATAGTGAACATTCTAGGTGAGATAAAAAAATCAGGTCTACTTTACAATGGTTCTTGGAAGGACATTCATTTCCTGTTGCATGGGATCCGGTAGCAGAACATGAAGATCTCATTTACACCTCAGAATTTCGAAAGGTTGAAACAATGACCAATTTGATTGTGAACCTATTGCATCTCCTCCCTGTTCATCAAGTCCTTTTCTTTTTTCTTTTTAATAGTGAGAATGTATCGAAAAACTGAGTAATATGGTAGCCATCCTCACCATGTTCACACGAATGGTAATACTAGCTTAGTGTTGGGGTTGGAAGAGGAAATGACTTTGATCCTTCAAAGAATCAAACAATGACTTCAAAGAATCAAACAATGCGGAAGAAACAACCGGGAATTCAGCTCTAATATCAAGCTGTCAATGAGGTGCTTTTGTCTGATATTTTACAGGTGGGGTTCAAAGAGGAAATGACTTTGCTCCATTCAAGAATCAATTATGCGGAAGAAGCCACCAAGAAAGCTCTACCCCAAGCTCTCAACGAGGTACTTTTGTCTGATATATATGTTGCAGGTTTTCATAGTAGCTCAGAGTTGGGAGTTGGGGTTCGAAGAGGAAATGATTTTGCTTGGACTTTGCCAATACCCACAAGCACCAGCCGTCCACTTTCTTCCCCTAGAACTAGGAATGCTGAATTTCTCTAGGAAGCCGTGGCCCCCTCTTCAAAAGGCACATGGTAAAGGGGCGGCAAGAATCGGTAGAGGGGCGGCAAGTGTGATAGCAATGTCCCTCTTATGGGTTAGGGGGTGTACTATAGAGGTGTAGATTGACTAGATTACCCTTTTCACCTTAAATCAACCAAAATCAAATCAATTTTTTTTTAAAACCTAATGAATCAAAAAAATCAAATCAGTTTTTTTTCTTCATTTTCTTCTTCATCTTCTCTTCTCCTCCATCAACCGTAACCTCCATTAAAACTAAAAATTTTATCGTCTTCGATTAATCGGCGATTTGAAAAATGTTTGGAAAAACCCAGTTAGGGTTTTGTTTATCGTGTTGGATTTAAGTTAATTTTGTATCAAAAATTAGGGTTTTGTATGAAAATTGAAATTGAAATTTCTGGATTTATGTGAGTTACGGTTGGTAATAACTCAATTACGAACCGTAACTGGAGATTTTGAAGAACATACGGTTGGTAATAGTTCAATTATCAACCGTATGTTCTTATATCTGAGAATATGTTCAGTTACAGTTGGTAACTATTTTAGTTTACCAACCGTAACTGAGTTACGGTTGGCTTCGAGCACTTAATTACCAACCGTAACTGAGTTCGGTTGGTAACTTAATGAAAGTTACCAACCGTATATCATCCTGAATGTTAAGAATTTTTGAAGTGATGATGTACGGTTCGAAATTGTAGTTGACTTACCAACCGTAATTTAGTTACGGTTGGTTTCGATTCCTTTTTTATGAACCGTAATTAGTTACGGTTCGTATCCAAGATTTTCTATCAACCGAATCGGTATTACGATTGGGTTTTTCCCCAAATTGAACCGATTCACGGTTGGTAACTAGCTTATTTCCAACCGTATGTTCTTGAAAAATTTTAAAAATTTGATCTTTTTACATACTTTAGATAATTTTGATCAACAAAAAGCTAATGGGAACTAATTTTGATCACCCACCTCTAATTTGCCACTTGAATCACTCATTTTGGTTGAGTGAATCAAAATTTAGGGTTTTACAAATATCACAAAAGTTTTTTTTTTCTTCTCCTCAATTTTTTTTTTTTTCTTATAACTCTAAACATCTGATTTTTGATTCTATAATAAGTGAAAATTAATTATCAAAATTAATCTTGATTATCATTACTAAACTTGATTATTAACAATAAGGGTTAATTAGTCATTTCCAGGGTTTTATTGATAAGGGGCACTTAAATTTACTTTTAATGACCTTTTTTGTCTTATTAGGTTGCCGCCCCTCTACTGATTCCTACCGCCCTTTACCAAGTCTCCTTCAAAATATCATGGACCAGCGAGGGAGCGACATACGGAAGTGGGAAAATAATGGGAATAAACCACCAGCAATCTAATCAAACAGTTCTGCGGTACATTTGTCTGGTATTTTCCATGTATCTTCACCACTATAGCTTCCTTCTTTTTCTTCTTTTTACACGAGACGAGAAAGACAGAAGAACAAAAAAAATAGGGGGCCTAAAACAGTGGTGACGAGACGTGAAAAGTATCTGACATAAGTATCTCGTGAGTCCGTGACTGCCTGCTCAGATTCCTCGTGGTCTTTTGCGCATTATTGATTATTCTCCCCCCTGGTGTTAAACGTGGAACTAAATTCAAAATTTGATTTTTTTTTTTTTTTTTTTTTTTGTGAAAAAGGAGGTATGAGAACCTCAGTACATTGCACTACGAATTGTCATTACATTTTGATTCCAGATTTGCATGTTCAAGAAATTTAATAAGTTCCATAGTCTGTCGTCAATCCAGCTATGCATAACATTAAAATTATTACAGAATAGAGAAAGTTTTACTTCCCACATGATATCTATTGTTTTTACTAAAGTAAAATCCTGGGTTCTAAAGTTCATTTCAAATTTTTTAGTGTTTCCAAAATCTTCACTGATCATGTATCTTTGTCTGCGAGCTTCTGCATACATTCCCACCAGCAGCACTAGAGCCGGCTCTGAATCGCTCCTAAAGGAGATCCTGTGGCCAAGTTGCCCATTGGAAATCTGCTTCCGCTCCTACCCTTTCTAACTCTTTTATGGTTGTACTGTCAGTGGTAAGATCTCTTGCTTCTCTGACTGCATCTGTATGATCAACAAGTATTAGACAAAGAATATACCTTTTTTGTTTAATGTCCTCTTGGAGTATCCATTTTTTCTTCACTTGGTATAATAATTTTCCTGATTTGTTCAACTGTTTTGCTGTCAAAGCATCTGTTGAGTTTAACAAGATCCCACATTTTTTGGTCTGTTATTAGATCACTAACTCTATTAAGACCCACGGTATCAGTAAGGTTTCTACACAGCGGTGGTTGAATCCCTGGGATCCAATAATCCTGCCAAATATCAATATTCATACCGTTACCTAAATCCCAGAGACAACATTTTTTTTATTTGTGCAATCCCTTCCAAAAAATTTGAACCGTGTTTTAAATTTTTTTGGACAAATGACCCATTTTCTCTTGGTGATATCTTGTAATGGGTCATTTTTCCAAAAAATTTTAAAACACGGTTCAAATGGACGAGTAAAAAAAGTACGGGTGAAATAGCCAAAAAAAAAAAATAAAGAGGATGAAACGGGTTTCATCCCGCTTATACTTAAAAAATAGCAAGGATGAAACTGGATGCATCTGTGTAAAATAAAAAATAAGAAAAAAGATATTTGAAAATGGACAGGATGAAACTGGTTACATCATGCCTAATTTTAAATTTTTGTCCATTTAAACAGTATCTTTTTAATTTTTGGCTATTTAAACAGTATCAAAACCTAAGTGTCTTTTTCACCCACAAAGTGTTGATTTTGGTCTTTTTGACCAATTTTGTGTAAAAAATTTAATTCATTATTATGATAATGTGCGGAAATGAAATTTTGACGATGCATATAATCTGTTTGTTTCTCAGCGTGATTTTTTTTTTTTGTATTCCATAAAAAAACGATCTTTAACCACTCCTAAATTCATTCACTTAAGAATTTTAGGTTATACAAGGTTTCGATCACTAACCTCCTTGCATATGAGAACGTCAGACTACTTGATGGTTCTCAATCGGCCGAAAAAGATATAACCAGTACCCTCCCTATAGTCAATGTAAGATGAAGAAAACATAAGCATTAATTTTAATTTGGGGACTAATATATATTGACAAAATTCTGATTTTATCCCACAAAGGCACAAACACGGGATTAATCGTCTATGTAGGAAATACCATATAGTCCTAAAAATAAAATATATGTATCAGTCTAGTCCATTTGACCCAGTCAATTGTCTGTTTGGTCCTATTTGGTAATATAAATTATCATTTGGTCCTAAAAATTATCATTTGGTCCTATACGATGTCATGGATGATGTAAATGTCACCACAGTAGGCGAAATACCCTTTTGGATAAGGACCATATATATAGTCAAAAAGTAGGAGAGAATAAATCATTCTCGATTCACTTTCTCTCTCATCTTCTTTTCTTTTCAGGATCTACTTTCTCTCTCTTTTTCTTTTGTGAAACAAGAAACGGAGATGAAGATTGAAACTAAAAATTAAAGATGTAAACGATTTTCTAGGGTTTTCTTCATCGTTTTTCTTCTTGGTGCTCTTGTTGAAGATGTAAACGATTTTTCTAGTTTTTTCATCATCGTTCTTTCTTGGTGTTAATGTTGAAGATGTGAATTTTTTTCAAGATTTTGATCTGCTCATCGTAAACGATGAAGATTTGTCGTTTTGAAGACGATGACTTCAATCGTTTGATGAAGACGACGACGCCAAAGATGAAGATGAACCCGATCTGTTTGATGAAGACGACGGCGATGAAGATGAACCCGATCTGTTTTGATGAAGACGATGGAAGATGATGTTGTTGATGAAGACGACGATGTTGCTGCTGGTGTTGAAGACCTTGAAGAAGATGAAGATGATGATGTTTTTTTATATAGACTTCATTCCTGGAATTTGTTTTGAATTGTTTTGAATACCCTTGGCTATAACTGTTTTGAAATTTCCTCAACATATTTTTGTTTTTGTCAATCGTAAACAACATAAACAAATTTGTTGTTGTTACCAAATTATTATTGCCGTACTTTTTTATTATACCCTTGGCTCCGCCCTGGCACACCATGAATATCAATGTTAATTACTTGTCACTTGATACAAAGGCCAGGCAACACCTTTGGACCATGCAATCCATCAGCTCATTTACATGTTTCATCCTGGCTTGAACCATGTGAACATGCATATTAAATATTTCGAAAGTCTTCAATTGCTATTAGAAATCAAAAATAAGCTGATAAAAAAACTATATCAAAATCATGACACTTTAGCTGGCTATCACAAAAATAAATCCGGAAAATGGGTCATATGACCAAATCCCATAAAGTATGGGAGTAATGGACTTCTAAAATATAGGTTTGGGTGAAAAAGACATAGAAAATATTAGGCATATATACCCTTTGCTTTAAACTTTATTCTTTTTCAAATCCTTTTCTCTCTCCTATTTATTTTCTTTCTCTACAATTAAAATTAATCGCGAGAAATGTCTTAACTTCCAAAATATAAATCGGATTTTCATAAATTTTATATTTTTGGAAAGGGCTCGAAAATCTCTACAAAACAAGATCCATTGTTGATATGAAATTCGATTAAAAAAAAAAAAAAAAATCAACCCGGACGTGGATACATTATGCACCCAGTGCAACTGGCCGAAATTTATTTCTTATAAATATATGCATTATGCACCTAGGTGCAACTTGGCAAAAATTTACTTCATATGAAAATACGCATTATGCACCCAGGTGCAACCTGTCCCTTTTTTTTTTTCAATAAGAATATGTATTATGCACCCAGGTGCAACCTGATCAAAACTTATTTCTATAAGAGTCGAACAAATATACATTATGTACTCCGGTGCAACCAGGCCAGAATCTATTTTTTTTTTTTGTCAGAATATACATTATGCACTCAGGTGCATCTTGTGTACTTCGTGGATAAATCTATGTATATCCTAGTAATCACTTGTACACAACCAAAATCCCTAGTTGATGATCTCAAAATTATAAATCCAATATTAGTATCACCACTTTCACCATCAAAACATCAAGCAAAAACAAGTATTAAAGAGAAAAAAAAAAGGAACAACAAAAAATTCTGAAAAATATACATTATGCACTTGGGTGCAACTCGACCAAAAATACATTTCTATCAGAATATGCATTATGCACTCCGGTGCATCTTGTGTTGACAAGAATGCTTTACCAACTATTGGCATGACACACATAATGTTGTTAATGCTGACCTGCTAAATGCCTAAGACAACTTCTTTTCCCTTCTTTAATTTCCTTGAGAAGATGAAATCTGCTCGCGACAAAAACAAAAGAACATTTAGTATATGTGCGCTTACTTTTTATATAAGTGCACATGAGAAAAAAATTACACTGGACTATTCAAGTGATGATGAAATCAAAGGTTCTCTTCCCATTCCTAAGTAACACACAGCTTTGCCAACCTCTAGGTTTGCCAATGTACCTTCTAAAATTTTACTTTTAATTCTTCAGATGTATTTAAAAACTCATTAGCCACAAACTCAGTTAAGAACATCAGTTGGAGTATCAACATAACACGTCCAGGGAAGAGCGAATGGGGACGAATACAAAACATTTTTAACATCCTCAGGGATATGTTTAATATCAGTAACCTTAATTGAATACTTTACGGATGGTTTTACAACTTGAATCTGATCAAGTTCTTCAAAATCACCTTTGCCAATATCTTTTTGATTATAAGATCCAGATCATAACCATAGGCCAACAATTAATACTAAAATTACACAAACCAGCTAAATCATGTACCTAACCAGGACCAGAAACAGTAAGAAGTATACCTGATAAGTGGTGGTGTATAGAAAAAATGCTATGGCTGCATTTTCTGCGAATATTATCAGACTTTTGTTCCTCTCTATTTAGTTCTTCTCCCGTTATCCTATTCCGTAACCCAAAATTCATCCCTAAATCTGCACATATACGTTCTTACTTAGCTAAATTCTGTCTCCAAAATACAAATCAAATCAAAATTCCTTCATGAATATTACAAATTCAACACAAAATTTAGCTTAATAACTAAAAATCACTTATCGGTTTTTGTTAATTTACGGGATTAATATTCATTCACATTTCTAAGTAAAATCCCCAAACCTTAACAAAAGAAAGGGTTAAGAGGCAAAATGCCCCAATTTCGATGGTCGACTTGTTAAAATGCCCCGGACGTTAAAAAAAAGTCAAAATGCCCCAATCCGTTATGTTACTACTATAAGAGAGATTCTTAGTCAAATCGGGGCATTTTGACTAGTCAATGACAAGTCAAAAAACAGTGAATATCCGATTTTGCCCTTGGTATAATGAATGATCAGAGATCGTATTTTGGCCACGTGTTCGAATCCTGTGATATTCAGATCACGAAGAAAATTAACGGTGACAGATGAGGGGCTATCATACATGTTTGATGACAGGGCATTTGCCGCCATGTGTCCCAATAAATCATGTACACGTGTCATCACAGGGACGAGTGTCATATTAGTGCACGTGTGAACCCGTACGTGTGTTCACAACATCTTATCTTCTCTTCGTCTCGTTTCATTCACAGAAAGAGAAAACCAAAAACCAAAGAAATTTTCCCAGAGAGAGAGAGAGATTGAGAGATGGAGGGAAAAGACTTAACTAAACCCTAAACAAACGGATCGAGAGAGATCGGTCAAGATACGAGACAGATTGAGAGAAATAGATCTCGAGAGAGACAGATCGAGATACTTTGCTCGGTTTAATGGTGTGAAGAACTGACAGAGAGAATATTACCGAAAAGGTAATTCATCGGAATTCTTTCTCTGGTTATTTGGCTTATTTTGATCGTTATTTAGACTCGGTATATAGTTTCTCCAATATTCGTTGTTACGAATCTATGTAAAATTAGGGTTCACAAAAAGGGGAAATTCATTTTCTGAAATTAGGGTTTTTTTTTTATCGTTTGGAATCTATGTTTATAGAAATAGGGTTTATGAAAATGGGAATGTAATATTCTTAGTTTAGGGTTTATACCAAAATTGGGGGAATTTCATTTTCGATATTAGGGCTTGGTATACCAAAATTCACAATTAGGGTTTAATAATGGTGATGTGTATCTCTTTTAATCATGATAATTTGAAGTTCTTTGCTATTTTTGTATTTGTAGTTTAGTAGTTCATGATCTGTTTTTCCTTTTTTCATTGTTTCAATGGGTAGTCAAGATAGGGATTTGGATAACCGATATAGGTAATACATATAAGGACTTCTATTGTTATGATTGTAAAGCTGGTACAAGTGGTGACAAGTTCATGGCTATCTTTGAAGAAAAGATTGGTGGATGAACAGGGCATGGATCCATCACTTGAATTGTTTTTATTTGATGATAATAATGGGGATCCATGTGATAAGTGTGAATCGAAAGAATGTTTCAATCATTTTGGAATAATGGAAAACCAAATAAAAGCAATTTTGTAAGACCGTGGATTACTCATATTATTCCTACACTAGAGCATTGGGGTTTTAGTTGTGATACTACTAGTGTTGGTAGTGTTAGTTGTATGGACCGAGGTGATAACTCAGTGAAGAAGAAATTAGTGAGTAAAAGGGTTGAGGTTAGGAGGAGTCCAAGACTTAATAAACAAGATAACAACAATGTTAAGAAGTCTGATATGAGACCAACAAGAATTGATTTTGTGAATGAAGAGCAAGATATGGCCCACCAACATATTCCAACACAAGCATCTCATTGCAGTACAACCAAGAACAGGGGGTATGAAGATATTCCAACACAAGCATCTTGCTGGTGACAACCAAGAACAGGTATATGAAGATATTCCAATACAAGCCTTTATTGGCAGATAACCAAGAACAGGGTATGATGACCAAATAAAGGGTTTGAGTCTGTCATTTTAGCCTATGATGCACAAATAAAGGGTTTTCTGAATGGTTGTAGAAAGGTAATTGGATTAGATGGAGCTCATTTAAATGGTAAGTTAAAAGGTGTAATGCTCTCGTGCAACCGGTATTGATGGTCGAATGGGGTATTTCAATTTGTGTGATGATTACCACAAGTGAAATCAAGAAAATCGGTTCATGGTAATTGAAAGAATTGAGGAAAAGGATTCCAGATATGGCTTTGGACTTACTTTTATTTACGGAATGAAGGGCATACTTGAATCGGTAAAAAGGTTATTTCCTTTGGCCAATCATAGATATTGCCTAAGGTAAATTTGATTTTGAATTTTTCTCTCCTTATTTGTAATTCTATCTTTACTGTTAATGTTTGGCTTGTTTTTTTTTCAGGCATCTATACTTGAATTTCATGACCAAAGGATTCAGGAATCCAAGACTAACATTCCTTCTTTGGCAAAGTGCAAAAGCATACAAGTTTAAACACTGGGAGGTAATGTTTGTATCATGTTTCATGATATTGAATCAATTTTCATGTTTGTTGTTAGATAATTTACCTTAGATACCCAACATATTTTGTAGGAGGCCATGCAAGAAATGGCGGGGGATAGATCCACAGGCATACCAGTACCTGATTGATGCAGAGCCAAAGTCTTGGGCAAGGTCATGGTTTCCTCATGATGTTGCTTGTGAGCACATCTACTCCAACTTTTGTGAAAGTTTTAATAACATGGCCCTTAAAATGAGAGACAAGCCTCTTACTCAGTTGGTGGATATGTACACACACTTGGTGATGGTGTTGTTTTCAAATAGAAGAAAGCTTGCTTCAACTTGGGAGTTGGGTGATCTTGTTCCTGCTGGAAAGATCTCATTGAGGTTATGTCCAATCTTAGAGGTAACTATAAGTCTGATCCATCCAAGAGCCGAAAGTGTATGAAGTGACCAACAAAGCTAGTGGCAAAGTTTTTGTGGTAAAAGTAGAACAACAAACTTGTACATGTAGACAATGGCGATTGAGGCGGTTCCCTTGCATACATGCTGTGGTTGCCTTGTTTGAATTGAATCCTGATTGGGCCCAAGTAAGTAAATGTCTATCAATATGGTGATTGGTTTGTATAAATTGAATATTAATTACACCTAAATATGGTTGTGCAGGTATTGCGCAATAAATACTACACCGTGGACTACTATAGGACCTCCTACTCATGGTCAATAACCCCATTGGGAGACATTGATGAGTATGAAAATAAGGTTTGTCAGGATATCCAATGCTTTAACCTTTTCCATTGTCTGGTTTCAATTATTTTTGTTTGGAGAATCTTTTTATTGAGTAGGGGAATTATATTATCTTATCTACTTTTGTACTTTTACTTTATTGCATCACTATTTTTTTCATTATTTCTCTAGATCTGTGCATTTAAAGTATACTAACCCTAACTTTCTTTTGTTTGCAGACTGGTATCAACATTATACATCCACACAGATTGAGAGATAAAGGAAGACCTTGTGTCAAAAGAAAGAAGTCTTGGTATGAGAAGAACAAGCCGCGCAAAAGAGTAATAAAGTGCGATGTATGTAAAGGTCTTGATCATAACATCCTTACCCGTCAAGGTCCTCCAGTTGGGTCTAACCCCAAGAAGAAAGGAGTTAGAATGGAGTGTTCTGTTAATGGGGATGAGTTTTGCATTACTGCTGCACCAACAAAGAAGATGAGGAAGGCCTTGTCTGCACCAACATCTGCATCAAAGAAAGCAACAACATCTGCATCAAATAAATCAGCTGAGGTACCACCATCATCAAAGGGCAAAGCAGCTGCTACTACACCATCAACTTCTTCAGCTGGTTCCCAGAAAAAGGGCAAAGCGAAGATCTCTCTTGCACCATCCTCCTCCACTGCACCCAAAAGGAAGGTACCACATCAATCTACTTCTGCTACACCTTCATCTGCCTGTTTTAACCAAACTTATCATGGTACTGTTAATATCTCTAGGCAAACAATCAATATTTCTGAACCACCATCAAAAAGGGTTAGAAAGCCTAACTCTAAATATCAGTAGTATCAGAAATGTTGGGTTCTAAGTGTGTTGACAATATGCTCTTTTACTTTATTTTTTAAGTGTGTTGACAATATGCTCTTTTACTTTCTCGTTTTAAGTGTGTTGACAATATGCTCTTTTATTTATGAATCTTGCAATCTATTGTAGTATGGAGACAATGTGTTGACAATCTGTTACATTAACTTTGAAATACTTCCAATCTGTTACATTGCCTTGTTGAAATCATTACATTAACTTTGTTGACATGCTCATAACTCGACATTATGTTCTAATTACGCACTTTACTTTCACTTTATCTTTAAACTGTGCACAAATTTGATCTTCATAATTATCATTTTGCTTCGTTTTTCCATAAAGATTGCATCGAAAACCCATTGGAAATCTTCACACTTCTTGCATTTTAGATACCCAATACCATAATTCCATGATGTTTGTGCTATGTTTAACATCCTCACCTTAGTTGAATGGCATTTGGGGTTGTTACAAGGAGACTGTGACCAAGGACAATCAACAAATCTATGATCACCAAGACAAGCTTCACACCCTCCCTTGTCTTGAGGTGCCATGGATTTAATTGCATCGCAGCTTCAACAAACCATTCAAAATAGGAACACATAGGATTAGAACAAGAAAAGAATTTCTTCCCTGAATTGACACCTTCTTTAACCTTTAGAAGCTTTCGAATTCCATTACAGGGAACTAGTTTACACCGGGAGTAAATCCAAGGACAATCCATGGATTCATGATAATTATTGCTACACATTTCACATTCCTGCATTTTGATTACCTATAATTAGAATCATTACTATAATACAAATCTTGATTATTCTTTTTTTTAAACAAAAAATTGAACTTACCATTTTAATGCTGGAGCTAGCCATTAAATTTGGTGAAATATAGCAGATTGTGGTGAGAAATGATGTAAATCATCACAATATATATAACTACAAATTCCCCAAAAATGACCGTTATAACAACGGTCGGAATCTCTGACCGTCCGTTCACCGACAGTGTAACAAATCTAACCGTTATAACAACGGTCGGAATCTCTGACCGTCCGTTCAAAATGCCCCGACAGGTGTAACAAATCTAACCGTTTAGGACTTTCTGGAAATGCCCCAATTTTTGAAGGGCAAAGGCGTCAAAATTGCATCACACGTACGTGTCACGCGTGTGGCAGATACGTTGAATCTAGACATGAAGGATAAATCCGTAATTTTTACACACGTGCGGGTTCACATGTGTGCACGTTTGACTCTCTAACTCTGTCTGACGGAAAACATAACGGATTGGGGCATTTTGACTTTTTTTTTTAACGTCCGGGGCATTTTAACAAGTCGACCATCGAAATTGGGGCATTTTGCCTCTTAACCCCAAAAGAAAGTACCCAAACCCTAATAACAAACAAAATCAGTCAATTTTATTAATAATTTCAAAATCAGCTTGCATCAGATTGGAAATCCTGGTATTTTTGGCGGTGATGGTGGTAGTTGTGGCGGAGGAGGGTGTTGGTGGTGATAGAAACTGATATAAAAAGGAGGAAGAAAAAAATCGAGTTTTGAGATGAATACCTGTTATACGAGAGGATAAGATTCTCCAGCTAAAAATATTATCGAAATCAATACGATCTCTATCAGTTTCTGGTTAACCGGATCGGTGGAGAAGAAGACTTACGAGCTCTGTTTTAATGGAGGATATATCGAGACTAGACCAGAAGAGAGGACATTTTAGTCAGATACACTAAAAATGATTGGGTGAAATATCCAATTTGGGTATTAAAAAAGTATCTTGAAGGTTAATGGATATTAGAGCCAACCCAATATTTTACTCGTCGTCTTTTAGACCCAGGAATTCAAATCCAAGGCCTATTCAACCAAAAAACTGAAAACTATAAATCACAAAGATTTAAAACATCAAAATGGGCAGGCTAGCTAGAGCCTGGATTGCATTCTAATGGCAGCCAAAAGATATATGCTCTTACATGATCAAGCTTTGAACACATGCATCCATCAAATATACTACAGATTACTGATGCACACAAAATAAGAAAAACTAAACCAAAAAACCACCATGGTTGAAACTTTAAAGCAAGAAAATGAACATGTATATAAACTAGACAGATCTCCAAACTTCATCCATTGTTCGCCTCTTAATACGATGTTGCTTCATGCATCACGGTTAGTAGGCTCCTCATTAACCTTACACGAAATATCAATATTGATGACACAAGTATCATTCACTAGATATCCCTTGGCTGGGTCATGGAGTTCACCAAGACAAATGAATGATACCCAACATTGGTCGCGATTGTCCACAGCAAGATTATGTTTCAATTCTGTGGAAACCAAATAAACTTATAAGGTAACAGAATGGTATCAACCAAAAGTGTTTACCCGTACATGGTAGAGTACATAAATGTTGTTATACCTTCTTTCACTTTGTTCCTGCAATCTGTTTGGCTAATAATGGTAAAACTGTGCTCCACATACGGTAATTCGGTCGAGTAATCAACGGCCAGAAGGAACAATGATAACATATCCCCACTTTCCGATGGACAAATGCATACTTTCCTGAAAATGAAACCATAGAGGATTAATGAAAAGTATAGAGAATGAAGAAATAAATTAACTAATCCAAGCAGGAGATACCAACACTCAAATTGAACAAAGTAGTAGTAGTACAAGATCCAGAGTCCATACCATTTGAAACTTCCAACAGTTAAAACATCAGAGCAAGTTAATTTTTGATGATTCAACTGTGAAAAATTCTTAATCTTCCAAGTGAATTTTGCAGATGAACTAAGCTCTACCTTGCGAGTAATCATATTTTTACTGCTGAAAAGGTAAGAAAATAAAGGAGAAGACATTGTCTAGAACTTTGAATTACACCAATGTCTTTGAGGTTTAAACAAGAGATCCAGAGAATTGAACGAGGGTATTCATATAAGATAGTTGTGTACTGCTTGTAGCTGGTGAGCTATACGACTGTGTTTTATAATGGGGTTTACAGGAGGCAGGTAATTGAGTGCCTAGTTAGCAATTCGGGGTACGGGTAGTAGTTCGGGACGGCATACGTACGGGAATTATACGGATTCGGATAGGTTGGATTCGGTCAAAAATCCGGTCAACGGTTCGTTGTTCGGACAGTAGTTCGGAACGGCATACGTACGTGCATATTCGTTTTATAAATGTAAGTTCGGCACTTAAAATTCGGCTTACATATATGATAAACTGATAAGTATTATGACCTTATTACGAAACTAATTTTATTTGTATATGATTTATAAGATGGAAAAAAACATTTTAGCGTGATTATTTAACAAGATGTAAACAATTTAATCGCATAAATGTATTATAAAACGAATTTATAGACTTTTAAATAAAAATTATCGCATAAAACACTAGTTAAACAACTACCAATAGAAAATTTTAACTGAATAATTGTATTTAAATATAAAGTATATACAAAATCAAACAAAAACCAATCAACAGAACTCTGGTCAGAGAATTACCTATGGGAGAGCGAGGTTGGGCGCGAACTAAGTTCGAAGTTCTAGTTCGGAAATATCATTCGGATTCGGTTAGTTCGGATACGTTCGCGAATCATTCGTGAGGTCCATATAATCCGGGAACTAGGTTCGGAATTCAAATAATTCGGAAGTATCATTCGGATTCGGTCAGTTCGGATACGGTCGCGAATCATTCGAGAATGATTCGGAGAATTACTAACTAAGATTGAGTGTATATCTGCCCGTACGTTTCAACGATCCAAACTCACCCGTACGTATGCGGGGTGCTACTGTTACTGTTAGTTTTGGTGTTACTGTCTGATAACCCGGTCACTATTATTGAATTTTGGTTACGGGATTCTGGCTACTATTGGATTCTGGTGCGCATGGATTCTGGTTACAAGATTTTGGTTATGTTTGGAAATCACTTATTGTCTCGTATTGTAAGTCTGTTCTTGTTTGTTATGTAACCTCGGGCTTATGCCTGTTTATTTATTAAAAAAAAAAGAAAGAGTGTATATCTGCCCCGAAGATATCAAAGCCACCACTTGATTGATTATCTTGTTAAGATTTGACAATTCCAAAATTTAGTTCATCTTTGACTTTAACGTTTCACAGTTTTATATATCCTCCACGTAATAGTATAGACCAGGAGCTAGCCATGCATCATGATTTTTTGTTTTTTTGATTGTCTTTGCAGGTTTAACTGTTTAAGTAGGGTAATTATGGTTTCTGCTACAGGGTATGGCTTGGTTTTGATTTTTGAGGGCAGTAAGTAATAATTTGATTGAAATATAAAGTAAATTAAGAATATTAATTTATGTTGATGTGGTTCGGTAGATAGGCTGTTGAGTGCATGAAAGGTAGTGTATAGCAGATGTAATATCATGATGTTGATGATCTGGTAGGGATTAGGCAGGTTTGCAGGGTTTTTCTTTGGTTTAGGAGTAGACGAAGTAAATAGGAAGCTTCGTGAACCACTTCCACATGTTGTGCAATTAAAAGCCTGTGGAGTACGCACCTAAAAGTAAAAACATGTGGGTGGACGATAGACATGCCGAGGGAAAATCCTCAATATGTCACCGCTGTTACTGAGTTGTGGAACCAGCCACCCAATGAAGCTAACAGGGGCCACTTTTTGTGTGGCGAGTCCCACACCTATGTGAGTATCGGGATATACTGCGGGACTCGGTTTCATTTAGCCTTTCCGAAAATGGATAAAGAATATGGGGAAGGAATAACCGAAGAAAACAATCATGGCTGCTAACTGGGTTGTCAATTTGCTTGGGATGTATCATTTCATCAAAATTGAAATTTTTTTATCTTATATGAAATTTAGTATACCTCAATTAAATTGGTAACCGTTATTAGCAATCTGGTGGATTTAACTATAAAATTTGTAAAAACTCTAAGAGAAGATGGACATAGCAGAGAAATAAATGAAGGTTTTACCTATTTCCCATCCCTACTTTTCCTAATTCTCATCCCGGATTTATAAACTAAATTTTTATAATTTTTTTTAAATTGGGTAAACAAAACTCAGCCAATTTGTATCTTGGTCTACCACCGTCATCTTCCTTCCGCCCATCTCTCTGGAATTTAATAATAAATTTGGTGATCCACCACTACTACATTACCATCACTATTAAATATATGTGTGTTGTTCTAATGATCCACGTATTCTCTCACTGATCTATAACGGACCCAAACGTAAAGAGTGAGAACCATCACCAATCATAGAATCAGTGTTTACTTATTCCTTTTTTCTTTATTAGACTTAATTGATCCACGGAAACATTGTAAATGAATTAGAATTGAGATCCACTGTAATCAATCATCCCAAATTTAATAATCATAAATTAATGGAAATGGATTAGTTTTCTATCCATGCTATTATAGTATTTACGGAGATAAGTAGAGAAAAAGGTTTCACAATTCAACCTTCAAACTAATAAACATGGTGATTTAACGATTAGTTCCAACGTGATTAATTTATTGATTAACACTACAACAAAAAGTGCTATAGATCACACACTAAACATCACAATTTATGAACACTTATGGTCTTTTTAGGGCTAAAACTTAAAGACCATTACTATTATAGTGTGTGTGATCTTAGATATAAAGACCTTCCCATACATCTCATATGTTTTAAAAAGTGTGATCCTATAACTGGAGCATTTGACAACTTCCAATATTATTTTGTGATCAAAAAGCTGTCTTCTGATAAATTTGAAAATACAACTGCGGTGGGCATGGTTCGAACGCGTGACCTTCAGGGGAAAAAAAGAAATCCTGCTTAAGTTTGGGGGTCCAATAGCAAAACCTCGAATTCTCAGTCTTAACTCTATTTTCATCATTTTCACTCGGAAACTCACTCCGTCTCTCTCCCTTCATCTCTCCAGTTTTGGTCGATCAATTCATAGAGAAATTCAAGTGACGATCTCGAGTTCTCGTCGAAATAGTTAATTTTATTTTGATTCAGGTAGGATTCAACTGGTTTCCTCTCTAGTATTTTCGTCGAAATCAAAATTTCAGTATATCTTCTTCCTTCACGCCACATGAAAAGAACACGAACCCTAAATTTCTTTCGTAATCAGAATCAAAAGTAGTTTCAGACGAGGATTACCATTCCGATCAGAACAAGGTTGTAGTAGTTAAGGTAACATTAAATCTACTCTTTCTATAATTACATATGTAAATAAATTCTATTGATTTTGGTCTAGGGTTTTGATTTTGTCTTATAAATAGATCATGAAATTGAGTATCTATGTATTGTAGGAACTGTGCAGAGATTGAATTAATCGAATTGAATTATCTTTCATTAATCGAGATTTTTGTTTAGAGGAATTTGAGTTTTTTGTTTTTGTCTTTAGGGTAATATAATCAAACTGAATTGATCAAGTCGGAGTAGTGGTTAACTTATTCGTCTCTAATTTATGTTGATTGAGGTGAATTTATCTTTAGCTTTTCAGTGGTTTTTTCATTAGTTTGTGTGTGTGGATTGTTGGATTTGTGATTGAGTAGTAGTTGTTGTTGTTGTAGGTAGATTGATGCTGGATGGCTACATTTGAGGGGAAGAAGGATGTTGCATATGTATCTTCTGCGGGTGCCCTCGTCATTATTACAAGGTGTACAACAGTTGAGCCTTTTTGTTACAAGTTCAATATCATGAGTATTTTTTCAATTGCTACCGACAACATCATAAAAGTTGTCCAAGGATGCATATTTATGGTCTCCCGTTAAAGAAGCTGATTCATGAGATATGGCGATTAAAGAATGGAGTGTTCTAGGCGACTTCAGGTAACACTTTTGTTCGCTTAAACGGGGGGTGTAGTTGTATCTTCTTTTCTTTTGCATTTAGTCAGTTCGTTCCATGAATTACTTGAACTGTATGGTCGAATTTGTTGTTTGCTTTCAAGGACCATATTCCAAATTTTGAATTTAGGGCATTGTGTTTCACAGATTTCAAGTCTGGCTAAATCCGTTTGTGTACTAGCAGACATGGAAGAACCAATTGGTCTGTTTTTGGAAAGAACTGAGGTAACTAGAGTGATATATGAGGATATGTTTCTCTCTTGGAAATTTGCTTTTTCCCCTACATGTTAAGCATTGATCACTGATTTCTTTAAATGGATAACTATCCAGGTTGCAAATGGTCTTATCTTGGAGAAGACATCTTCCCCATTGGGTGTTCTTCTGATTGTGTTCGAGTCTTGACCGGATGCGCTAATTCAGGTATATTCCAATAAATTTGAATTTAAGTTCGGTGTTTGCTAGTCATGTTTACTCCTCCTGTTTGAGGGAGTGAACCAATAGATTAGCAATTGTAAAGAAATTTCCTGGTTCACCATGAAATGGTATTCTATTAAATGGAAATTTGGTTACGTAGGGGAAACCATTTCCTGGTGGTGTTCCTGTAAAAGTTGATTATGAACTTTGGGTACAAACACATCGCACTGTCTTGGCAAATACAGATGAAGTTCAACCTTATGCTGAGCAAGTTTTTCGTTATTAATAAACATCGTGTTATTTCATTTTGGTTCCTCCTGGCACTTAGTATGATAGCTTCCTTATCTAAAGCTGGTTACAACAGATTGAACAAGCAATTTAGTGGCATATACCAGCAACATCTCCTAATATGATTCGTATCAGGTTAGTTGATGGGAAAAGTAACTCATAGCGATCCCTTATATATGTTTGCTAGTAAGATTATTTTATGCCAGATTCTTTGATGCCTTCTCTGTTTCGTTTGTTTATATTTCTTTTTAATCAAATGGTTAATGTTCTCATCTCACTGTCCTCATTCCCATGCCATGTACAACCACTTATCTTATTATTTTTTATTGCTACCTTTCTATATATAATAGATATCAGAGCATACACAGCTAGATAGCACTTATCCATATACACATAAAGCTGCCTTGGAAAGGAGCTGCAGGATCCATGGTTGACATAAAAAATGAAAACAGAAAAATGCTGAAAACTTCATTATTTGAATTTAGGGATCTTGGTCGTCTTTATACACATGTGTCTGTGTGTTTATATACTCGAGTGAAAAGTGTACAGTCAGTCTTTTACTTCAGTTATATAAGACTATTGCTAAGCCCTTTTTTTTTTGGTGTGTGTGCGAGAAGAGGCGTTTGATGTTGCCTATGATAACATATATGCATTTCATTATCCTCAAACGGCTCCCCTGGTGAAAGTTGAGGACATGAAAGTAAGTAAAATATCAATCCGTTTTTTTTTTTCTGGTTCACATTTTTAAGTATGATTGGAAATCAAACTAAACGGGGATTCCAAATATTGTAATGTCACTAATTACATTACATTATGAGCTAAAAAAATACATATCTTTGTTTATTTCTCTCTCTAGGAGGTTCTTTATTGTGCCAAAAAAGCTGGTGTGACTCATTTTCTTAAAGCCGAGGATGCTCAGGTAGTGGTTGGTTCTGTAACCTTTTATCAAGCACCACATTTAGAATCGATCCTTTTATTTTAGTTAGACATACAGTTTCAGGTGAAAATACTAAATATCGATCTTTTTCATGAATGCAGGCCATTTTATCCATGGCGTGGGGGACTTCATGTTGCCTTTAGGTTCTAATGTTCTTCAACACTTTCATTAGTTTTATAGGAGTTCAGCTTAGTGAGCAGTTTGATTTGGCGTTTCTCTATAAGAGCCTAATCGGTATCGTCACTTTCTTATTTATTTTTTGAAGGTGGAGAAATTTTTTGAACCTGGAAATCAGTAAGTCACAGCTGCAAAAATGATTTTCCAAGTATTCTTGTCATCTCCTCTATTAAGCACTGAGAACTTCCATTACTGTTTCTAGTCCTGCTTTTTCTTCTTATACCAAACTTTTTGTCTTCATGTTTGAAGTGTTCTGTATCCATGTCCAATTCTTATTATTATCGCTTGAAGCTTAAAGGTGCCTCTCACATTCTTATTTTCCTCGATGCAGAAAAGTGAAGCAATGGTTTCAATTGACATGCCTGCTGGCCCATCTAAAGTTCGGGTTATTGCTTAGAGGTAGTTGGAATATTCCGACTCCTAATACTCTGTTTTTAGCATGTAAGCCACAAATCTTGTCAGGTTATTGCCAGGTTATCATTAGTGATTTTATGGAGCATATCTACAGATCTTCTAAGTTCTAACCCACTAATATGGTGTGTGACATTGCTCATTGTCGAGTGTAAATGTTTGCAGCCGCAGTATCCTAATATTCGGAAGCCTCCACAGATTGCTATGTGCCAACAAGTTCCAAATTCAGACTAAGACATTTTATGTTGCTTGAGTTCTTCACATCTACATCATAGGTATGTAATGATATGTTAAATCAGAGAATTATTACCCATGATAAAGTTCAACAACTCATATGTGCCTAGTCAAGTTAAATTGTGTTCAACTTTATACCTCAAAGTGTTGTGCAATACTGGAAAATTAGTTGTACATACATTTACTCATTTCAGTGTACAAGAATATCTTACGTTCATGTACACGTTAGATTTTCTTTTTTCCACTCAAACTCTCTAGTTCAACTCTGGACACTTTGTTGCTTCCCAGAAGAACAATAGGGTAACATTGGCTATCCATGAATCTCCATGATCTACATGTTAATATTTTCATGGAATTATTGGGATTTAGAGACTTTCGATCTGCTCAAACATCAGTTTGTTATTACTTAGAGTACATGACTTTCTTCTAGGTAATTGTGTCCCTGCTTAAGCAAGAAAATTATCAATCAGGAACTAAATAAGCTTTCCACCTGCAGAATTAAATTTAAAGTTCGTACTTATTTTTATCAACTCTATTCTCGATGGGGTCACTTGTACAAACTTGTTATTGTGGTAACCATGATTATGGTTTTTAAATTTCAGGATAATGAAGGTTTGCTACAGATTAGTCTTGAGGAGGTTGTTATGGATTTTGCAAGTCTTGTGCTTCTCAGATTTTACTTCATTCTCCACTGGGATGAAGGATGGTAAAGCTTGAATCTGAGTGAGATAAATTAGAGTTGGAACTCATCTTGTCAGAACACTTTTTGCTTGCTCTTGTTTAGGAATTGGATCCGGTGTGTAGTTATTGAGTTAAACAAGTTGAGTTAGCAAAAATGTGTAATTTCTCTATTTGTCAGCCTGTTTTCTGCTCAATGACATTATTTCCCATTTATCTATATATTTTGGATTTTGTCTCTACTCAAAATTTGAATTTGAATTCCAGGTGCAAAAATGGAATATACTGTTTGTATAGGGAAAATTTGGGTTGAAAACTTAGAGGAAAGATCACAATTTCTAAAACCTTGTCTTTTAAAAACCTGTCTTTAGATCTCAACTTTTCAAAACTTTATGTTCTTTGCATAGGGTAAGATCACAGTTTTCATTGCAAGAGAGTTGTTATCTATAGATCACCCTTTAGATTATACTGGCAAAGATCACAGACAACCAGTACTTAGATCACACTTTTTAAGAATAACCCATGTATGTTTTTGTTGTAGTGTAACTACAGAGAGTGAGTGTTGTTTACCCAATTTAAAAATGGTTATAGAAAATCTGTTTTGTAATGTTGGGATGGGAGTTAGGGAAAGTGGGGATGGGAAATAGGTAAAACCTAAATGAATGAGTCCAAGCAATAGAAGTACATGAAAAAAATGTTGTAATTAATAACTAGATAAAAGATAAACTAACCTATGAGAGAATGCAGATTTACTAGATAAAAGATAAACTAACCCCTGACTTCCTCCTTACTGGAGTTGATAGGATACCACTGAGCTATGCTCTTGGACTCAAGACCCAATTCGATTTTGAATAATGTCATCCATGCTTACATGGATTATAATTTATGGTCATGAATTTTGTCTAGTAACAATCCTTTTTACTCGGTTTTCTCTAACATCTTAATCATTTTAAAAAAATATAAAAAAATAAATAATATTATATTTAGATTTTACTCTCAGACAAAAACCAAAAATGGTTTAGTGAATCTTTTTCTTATAAAACTAACTGGAATAAGTATGAGTTATTACGTATAAAAAGGCTTGAGAATGTATGATAAAATGATCCTCAATATCTTCATTGTAATCAATAAATTCATTATGATAGTATGTTAAACGAACTATTCGTGAACCTTACTAACCCAACACAACAACACTGAATAAATTCCTCACGATTCACTGCAATTGAAGACATGTTTCCAAAAAAAAAAAAAAAAAAAAAAAAAAAAAAAAAAAAAAAAAAGGTACCCTGGAGCACAATTTCTTTGTGTCATTTTGCAAGAAGTGTTTGGTTTGCATCTGACTTCAACCGTTTTCCTCCAAATGTATCTAACATTTCGGTAAAATAATGGATGCGAGACTGGTATTCTAACCCTGCAGGTTGGATAGTATATATGGGTCAATGGAGCTTAAAGTGTGCCGCCATAGTTTGATATATCTGGAAAGTCAGATGCCAACAACCATTTCATAGACATAGTACCAAACCCAAAAGGTTTTATAGGTTGTTATAAACGCCCTATAAATCCAAAATAGTGTCTTCACCGATACGAAATAATGTTTACCACATTATCAATCAGAACGAGACGATCTTCTTTGTACACTCTGACATAGATTATCATGGACGCCTTCAGCTCAATAATCTAATCCAGCACAACCAAGCTGATCTTCTCCTGAACAAGATATCTTACCAACATTTCCATATGGATACTCCATAGCGACATATTTTCCAACGTCCATAATTACAGTAAGCACCATAATGATGTGCTCCTTCCATCACTAAAGGTCTCTCATGTCCACCCTAATAGGTGGGATGAATTCTTCACATCTCTAAAAAGAATTTCCTTGAGAACTCATAACTAAATTCATAGCCTAAACCATGATTACTAAAGGGGATACCGATATTAGCAGGGGATACTGTTTGACTGATCCAGTTTTTTATCCTTTTGTCTTATATAGAATGGTATCCCACGAAAAATTTGGCATCAGCCTTTAACAATCATGGCCTAGACCTCCTTTTATAAGTCATACTACTTATCCTTAAACCCTAATACCTATTATTAATCACCGACCAAGCTTTGGTTTATGCCAAAACTTCTTTCACTGTCTAGATTTTGAGTTACCTAAAATAACTCAATTAAACACCGGCCTATACATAAGCACAATGGTGCCAGTTTTTGACGGTTGGACACATGATGCTGGTCAATACTTATTTATATAGTCCACATGAAAGAAACCTTTTTTTGGAAAATTTGAATGACAGGATAGATCAAAATGGCTTTTATTTATCAAAATCTACAAAGTCGCAAAGTCATAGCCGATGAGCAAATTGATTTATCAAAAAGACTTAAAACATGAAAACGGGCCGAGCAGTGCTATCTGTATTGCATTTTTAATTGCAACCAAAACATACTTTCTTAGGTGATCAGGATTTGTACATGTGCATCCATCCATCCACAATCCAACTACAAAACAGTGTTGCGCACAAGTGCAAACAAAAAGAGAACAAGCAGTATTGCGCACACGTACACACAAGAAAAGAACGAGCAAAACCAAAGAACCAGATGGATCATCCTGGATAATTTCTTCATTCTGCAAAATGGACCACCTTTCCTCTTACTTAATAATTGTGAAACCAAAATATAACAGTTCACCTCTTCAACTGAAAATATAACTTCTATAGATTTTGCTTGATGCATCATGATCCGTGGACCGTGGGCTACTCGTTCAACCTACACAAAATCTCAATTGTAATGGCACAAGTGTCATCAACGATATATCCTTTAGCAGGGTCATGAAGTTCATCGAGACGCATGAATTTTGACCAACCCCAGCCATGACTTTCAGTGAACTTACGTTTAGATTCTGCAGAATCCAAAAAAGTTGGTAAAGTAAATGAAGGTGATGACTGATGAGGTAACATGAAATGTATCAGTAACAATGGTATTACCTTCTTTCACTCTATTTTTGCTATCTGTTTGACTAGTTATGGTAAAACTGAAATCTGCATATGGAAATCTGGTCGACTCAACGGGGACAAGGAACAGTGATAAGTGATCATATACTTTTCCCATTCCCTTAGGATAAATTTGTACCTTCCTGTAAATGCAATCTTGGATATTGATCAAAAACAACAGTAACTGAAGAAACTTAAGTAAACCCATGTAAAAAAGAAAGATCAAATAAATATTATCCTCTGTGACAACTAGTAGTATAGAAATGCATACCACTGGAAACCAGCAACAGTAAAAATATCAGAGCAAGTTCCTAGATGTGCATTCAACAACGAGAAATTCTCAATCTTCCAAATGAATTTAGTAGATGAACCAATCTCTACTACTTTGGTTGTCATAATTTTACTAGTAGTTAAAGAAGCAGACAAAGATGACAAGGGAAGAACTGGTTGGAGCTACAACTGTGTTAAATGGAGTGTAATCAATAATGGGGGTGGGTATTTATTATAGATTGAATTGTATCAAACTTCCAGTAGAAGACTGATATTATTGAGCTAGCTATAGACTATTCGCACTAGCTTACCTATAGTGATGACTTGTTTAATGGGGTTTACAAAACCGAGGCAGGCAATTGAGTGCAAATATCTCCGCCAAAGATACGAAGCACATGCCATTAAGTTCAGATTTGACAAACTCCTAGTAGTTAGTAATTCGGGATTCGGCAAAAGTACAGAACGGCAAACGTACGAGTATTATACGGTTTTGTAAAATTCAACTTCGCTCAACGGGACGTGATTCGTCAGTAATTCGAAACGGCATACGTACATGTATATTTCGATTTATAAATGTGAGTTCGGCTCTGAAAATTCTATATCTATTATAATAAATAATTATTATTTATAAGGACGAGACTAATTTTTATGCATATTTGAGAGTTATTTAAAGAAAAAAATAAACTTAATATGATGATATTAATAATATATACAATATTAGTCATCCAAAAGGACGTGGTATAGTAGCTTAGATCCACCTTCAAATCTCTTCAATCATTTTTGTTTCATAAAAGTTACAACAATGTATAATATTGGGCTGTGTATGCTCGGGAGACAATAAAACCCAAAAAATGGGGCCTTTAAAACGTAAAAGCTAAAGAATTTCTGGCGAATTAAGCGGACGTATTATTCGGGATACGTAAAGTTCGTGAACGATTTGGAATAATCCGGGAATGCCACGTAATACGCGTCTTGGGTTCGGAGTTGCAAATGTACGCGAATAAGTCGGAAAAATTCGTGATACGCGAACTTACTAACCAGGACTCCTACAATAACTAGATTTGGTGTTGTAGGTGCTCAACCTTCAAAGATTCGGTAGGGAAAAATAATCCTTAAAACATCAAATTACATGAATGCCCCTTATATATTCATTTATTGTCTTTAAAAATGAAATGAAGCGAGGGCAAAAATGAAAAATCAAAATTGCAGCTTCATAAAGCTACGGTAAGGGTAGTTCCCTTTATATAATAGAACTAGATCTTAACCCGTGCCGTAACGGCACGGGATGTTTTGTCTCTAATACGATATTGTTCACATTTTTCTTGCTTCATTTTATTCGTGAGTAATTATTTTGATATTCAAATAGGTTTTGGGAAACAAAATGGGTTACCTGATCTTTTTATTTTTTTACTTAAGCATGTTATTCCAATTTATTATCTGGGATCGGAGTAATAATGTTGTGCCAACATGAAAATAAAATAAAAAATACAAGAAATAAAATTTTTCCCTATTTATTGTTCCATCATACCATAATTTCAAACTTCAAAAGAATATTTCATCTAACAAGACATATACCTAAACTGCCAATCCAACTCCATGATGTTTATGAATACTTTTGTTCCGAAATTATTGATAACTAAGGCTCTAAGGAGTGAAGCAAAAACCCATAATATTTTCCCTACTATATATAAACACTATTTATTTATTTTTTGCAAAATGTGAGAGTTATAAAAATGAAGAACCCTTGGCTATTGGAAGGCTGAGATATACACATGTGAGTTGAAAAAATAAACTTATAATAGTAAATCAAAACATGTGTAAGATTCTTTCTCAATCATATTGATAACATAATATTGAAGAAATTCGTGGATAAAAAGATTTCACACCAACTATGCTAAGTAGTGCATGGATGACGTTCTCACATCTAGTGTTACTCAAGTAATTTGGAGTTTTAAAGAGCATAGTCATATTGATATTTGTATCTACATAAATTCAACTAACCTTCCGAAGAAAAATTATTAGTTTCAAGGTAGAGCCGACACCTCGCCTTCAATGTATACAACACACATTGGGTTTAATCGGCCTTGAGATTAAACAAATACCCCAATATTAGTCAAATAATGTCTACAAATACGGGATCGAAACAATGTGATAACGGGAAAAATGAGAGACTAACATCAGTTCTACAAAGAAAATACCCTATATGTATCAAAGTTTGTTAACCAAACATGTATTCAAATTAAAAAGTCATCAACTTAACACAAAAATATAAAAGAACCCAAGTTAAATCAATACTTGCATAAACAAAACTTATAAGAGAATTTTATAATTATTAAATACCTTTAAAATCACTATTAGAGATTTAATTGCATGCCCACCCAACGGTAGGAGGAAATCACCAGTTAATTTGTAGAAATTTCACTTTGGATATGTAGCAATTCGGAGAAGTTTACACTTGGTGGTGATGCGTTCCATCTAAGTGTTGTTCGATTGATTATTTTTTTTAGAAGGTTTCGGTTTTCATTGGACAAACCGAGAGGGAGCGTTTTCATTATATTCATTATCATTCGTAAATCCAAGACCAACTCGCCCTATGCTTACGGGATCTCAATACAACCTTAGATTTATCTATTGGACGGAGAAACCTTGATACTAAATATGTAGTTTTTAGTGTTATTTATTATATAACGTGACATCCAAATGTTTTTTTCTTCTTCTTAATTTTCATGTATTTTAACCGAGTTTATATTAGCATTAAGACGATCAACCACATTTCTAATTTATAGTGTTATCCTTTTGTAGCAGCACATAATTAACATAGTCAATTACTACTCATCAAAACCGGCCGATTACCACAAACCACCGGATATTACTTCTTTCTCCACCACCACCATTTTCCATCCCTCGTAGAATATTGGGCGCACTTATAACTTTTAATCCCACACGTCATGTATAAAGTTTAGATTTAACAAACTTAGGTCGTCAATTAATTTATTCAACTATATGTTTTTTGTTAATACCGAAAATCATGCGTATGTGAACGGTTACCAAAGATAGCAAAGTGGCACCAAAAACAACCATTTTGTCTTATATGATTTGGTATCATCCCAAAAGTATTTTTTATCCGCCTTTTTTGATCGTGTCAAAAACAACCAACTATACTTTTCACAATACAATGTTACCCATCATGTAAATTTTTTTATTATTTTTGATTCAAAAAGAAAAAACTAATACCACCGCCATTAAAACCATCCAAATACCACTATTTCTTCCACCAAAACTAATGTTACCGCCTCCACCACTTTGTAACACATTCCACCGCTTCCACCACTTACTTCTTCCTCTATTACCACCACCACCACTAATATCTATTGAAATAATTTTTGTCAAAATTATTACTTATTTATGGAGATATGTATTAATATTAATTAAGGGATATTTATGATGTAAAATTAATAAATCATTTATCATGAGAAATTAATGTTTCCTAAATTAATAAAACACTTTACTAATTAATATTTAAGTTGAACAAACCATAACCATAGATTTATCTTCTCTCTAGACAAATCACTTATACTAATTAATAAAATACTTATACTAATTAATATTTAAGTTGAACAAACAACCACTATTGATTTATCTTTTTTTTATCAATTCCAACCAAGGTGGAACAATGGTTAGAGGCCACTCTTATGACACAATAGGTCATGAGTTCGAACCTCCAAGTTATAATTTTTAAAATTCAATATCTTGACTTGAGTATTCATTTTTAATTCATAATATTGGAATGAACACCACGTGTGCGACTTGTAGGGTGTGGCACGGAGGATCACAGCCTTTGATTTATCTTTGCCAAGGATAAATCCCGACCACCACTCATATAGGCAAAGTTAGCCTTGGCGCACGTGCGGGTTATGGGTGTGGTCTCGCACAACCACGACCGTAGATTTATCTTTGCCCGAATAAATCCCGCCACCACTCAGAAACAAACTGTGCTTTATATTGTAGATAGATTTTGCAAAAAGTGTTTGGTTTGCATCTGACTTCAACCATTTTCCTCCAAATGTATCTAACATTTCTGTAAAATAATGGATGCGAGACTGGTATTCTGACCCTGCAGGTTGGATAGTATATATGGGTCAATGGAGCTTAAAGTGTGCCGCCATAGTTTGATATATCTGGAAAGTCATATGCCAACAAACATTTCATAGACATAGTACCAAACCCAAAAGGTTTTATAGGTCGTTATAAACGCCATATAAATCCAAAATAGTGTCTTCACCCATACCAATTTACCACATTATCAATCAGAACGAGACAATCTTCTTTGTGCACCCTGACATAGATTATTATGAACGCCTTCAGTTCAACACCAATAATCTAATCCAGCACAACCAAGATGATCTTCTCCTGAACAAGATATCTTACCAACATCTCCCTGTGCTGCAGGGTCATAAATTTCATCCAATTGTCATACTTTTTTCTTGTCTAGATGTAAAGAAAATTAAACTAAAAATATGTAAATAAGAGAAGCTTGGGACTCCGACTTAGTTGAGGCTAGGGAAGTGCAAGCATGGGTATTCATAAGATTTTTTTTTGTAGTATTCAATTTCCAGTAATGGGGTTTACCAAACGGGGGCAGGTAGTTGAGTGCGTAACTCTGCCTAAGATATCAAGGTGCGTGATTGATTAGCTTTGAGAACTCCGATATGAGTTGATGTTGTTGATATAAGTTTGTCAGTAACACACTTTTGACTCCTGTGTGGACCGTGTGGTCAAACTTCAATTTGAGCATGGACTTAATTTCGATTTTCAAAAATTCTCTGTTGTTGAATAGCTCATTTCGGTTGCTATCAGGTAAGGAGCTGCTAAGGGTCTAACGGGGACAGTAGTCCCCACTGGGTTGGTGAATTTAACTATATATTTTAGTAGTCAGCTAATTTTAGTACGCATGGGAAAAAATTCATGGGGGAATAACGGAAAATTGCTAATTTCGTATCTTCGATACTAGCAAATGGTTAATTGGCGGTAGCTTTTCTATGTAGGAAAGAAAGAAGAGAATTAAATGGTTAAAAAGCTCCAAATACTAGCAAATTCTAGCATCAATACTAATTCAGAAAAAGAAAAAAAAGTGAACCCTTTGATGGCATATTTGTTATACTCTGTGTTCATAGAGTTCTGCAAATTCATATATATACGGTTCAAAATACAAAACATGTTAAAATTTAACAGAAGTTTCAACGTGTTCACAACCCAGAATGTAGCTAAAGAAACGTGAAAAAAAAATTGCGGCCTCGACCGCCTAACTGGATTTAGATCATCACTGTCTGTATAAATTTGTCCCCCTAACCAAAAGTTCTAGCTCCGTCCCTAGTTGCTATGCTCGTTCATACTTTGACATTATATAAGGCAATGAAGCCTTTATCGGTGAATAAGTTTCACCAATTGTGCAATGGTGACACAATATAAAAATAAAAATTAAAAAAACAAACATTTCATAGGTGAAAAAGTAGAGTATATGAAGTATGATCCGGGCGCCCTCGACCAAAAACAGCAAAGGAAGCCAAAGAAGCCACCTGAACAAAGAAAAGCTTCGGAATAAAGGGAGCACAAATGTAACACCGAAAAATGGTAAAATCCAAACAACAGATCATGCGGACCTGCCAAGGTAGTTCAAAAATTAGTCTATGATAGCCAATGCCCAAAAGTGTACCCTGCAGAAAGCTACACCCTCCGTTTCTGGAAAAGAGATATTTTCACTTTTTCAATTTGGCCTATTTTTAAACTAAAATGAAAAAGTGAAAGTATCTCTTTTCCAAAAACAGAAGGAGTATTTACTAAAAATGTCTAGGTTTTTAAAAATTCCAAAAAAGGTAGGATGTGCACACATTATAGATGTGGATTCATCATATTGAGTAATTTTTGAACTACCTTGGCTGGGAATTTTGGTAATTTACAACATTATAGATGTGGATTCATCATATTGGGTACAATATTATAGATGTGGATTCATCATATCAGTGGCGGCTAGGATGTGCACATGATATCAAGCAATGAGTACACATTCAAACATTTTTGGTAATTTACAACATTTTTGGGAATAACTAATTAAAACTAGACACCTTTAAAAATTTCCTCATTTTTTTTTATTATTATTTCCGGCCGATAACAAATTGCACCATGGACTCATGGAGAGATGTTGCAATACTGGCTTCTGTTATGTAACTAGTAAGCAAACTAGTGTTAATTAAAACTTCAAAATTAACAAACTATTTAGCCAAAGGTCCATTTGTACTTCATTCATCCCTCCAGATAAACAATATACTTCTATACCTTGTGTGAAATGGATAAATAAATGTATTCTCTGTTGATTATATACTTCTATACCTTGTGTGAAATGAATAAATAAATGTATTCTCTGTTGATTATATGATTGTAATTTTTGAACAAGGGTTTAGTGTTTCCAAATAACGCTAATTAGCTAAACTAATTTACATTAGTGTTAATTAGAGTGATGAACTAAACTAATTAAGATTGTGTTTCAATTAGGATTAGTCATTACACCAATTTTATGAAAATTAAAAACTTTTTCCATCAATTTGTTTTATCTCTATTAATTTTTATTTGATTAAGTATGAAGATTTTGAAAAAAAATTAAAACTTTTTTGAAAATCAACCCCCTAATACGATGAAGCATATCATTGTATTACTCAAGATAACCTTATATTAAAAGGAATTTGTTGACTTAAATTGGAAAAAATCTTTTACAAATCTTTTTTTTTTCCAGTTTTGGCTGGGAAAATATCACATCCTAGCCGCCACTGATACTTATTCGGCTGAGAAATGATGAACTCTCAGCCGAAAATATTATATACTGCTGGGAAAACATTGCATCCCAGCCACAACCGACTCTTTACAGATGGGAAAACCCAGTCGTAAGTAATTTCGGATGGGAAAACTTATTCGTTGACCTACCTTTTATTTTTATATTTTGATTATCAGCCGTGAGTTATAGAAACTACTGGATGAACTTTTTGTAAGTTCTACTTACAACTGGGAAAACCTAGCCGTTGTGCACTCTGTTTTTTTTTCTCTCTAAATTTTGTGATTATCAGAACTGCTCACGGCTAGGAAAAACTAACTGTAATCTAGATTCACGAATGGGAACATAAGAACTCCCAACCATAAACATCTTCAGACACTATTTCATTTTTTTCCCGAAATTCATTGAATCGGATTTTTAATAGATCAAAAGCAGAAATAAATGGTGGGTTTTCATAGATTTTCATTATTATGATTGTCTTCATCACGATGAAATCATAGTCATCATCTTCATCAATGATTTAAAAATGAGAAGAGAAGAAAAAGATAATATTTTTGCGTTTTTTATGATCATCATTATAATATGTGAATAATATCTTTATTTTTTTTATTTTTTATTTTTTTATGATCATTATCTTTCGGAAACCGAAAACCAAAAGCCCTTTTGTCCCAAGCAAGTCGGGGTAGGGCTAGAGACATTATCTCAGACAAATTTTCATAAAAGTATGGCTAGATTTTACGCCGGCATGCCTGCATTGAAACATCCCTCACTAAGGCGGGAGCAAATATGTGGCATATTTCGTGTGGCGTTCGTTTTTGGTACAAAGGATAGAGAAGTCACCACATTAATCGAATTACGCATTCGCTACCACTAAGGAGAATATACCCAAATCCCTGCCCTGGCTATAGGGGATTCTCCCCTTTTACGATCCTGCTACCTGTTAGGATGGTTTCACATGTTCACAATTTCGAGGGACAATAATCGATACCTTCTCGATAGACATGCACAATAAAAACATGGGACGAGACTGAAGAGGTAATCGAGCTGTCCGTTTTCCGCGCCGAGCGGAGATTCAACTAGCACACATGAACCAAACACCACTCACACGCCAACACGTATTTTCCATCAAGAAATAACCGTCTCGAGTAGCACTAGCAACTCAAGCCAATCAAGGCAAGGGAAGAACGATCACCAGAGACAGATCTTCCTAGCAAATACGTTGTGCGTGAAATATCTATTGTACCGACAATTTCTTTCTCGCCTCGCAAGGCACAAACGAGTGAGATCATCGATACCTTCTCGCTAACCAGGAAACACATGAACTGAATGGAATATTCCCGAAGGAAAATATGGGACGAGACTTGAAGAGGTAATCGATCTTGCCGTTCACCGCTAAGAGCGGAGAGCCAACAAGTACATAGGAACCAAACATCACTCATACGACAACACGTATTGTCCATCAATCAACAGCTGTCTCGAATAGAACTAGCAACTCAGGCCGTCGAGGGCTAGAGAAGCACAAGCACCAGAAACAAATAGATTTATCATCATCTTTGTCACGATTGATAAATGAGAAGAAAAGGAGAAGAGACGATACTAGATTTACAAAGAGTTAGTTAAATAAGATTTCAAATGACTTCCAGGGAGTTCCCAAATCTACTGTTATTCCATTGAGATTTTTAGAGAATCTCCCAATGTCTCTTGTTATTGGGTAGGAACTTTATTTAAGTCATTTAAATTCTCCGAAACTCCATTTTATTAGATTAGGATTTCATAAGAGTCACTCCAACACTCCTGTTATTCCAAAGAGAATTAAAAATCATACAAGGGGGTAGCCAAACAAGAATTCTATGGACTTTCATAGATTTTTAATTTGAATAACTCCCAAAGATTCTCTGAAAATCTAGAGACTTGTAGTGATTCTCTGAGAGAATTTTAGAGAGTTTTTGTGACTTGTAGAGACAAAAAATGAGATTTATAGGGGAAAAAAATGAGACTTGTAGAAAGTTTATGCGATTTGTAGAAATAAAATTGTATAATATCCCATGATTAATTCCAAACATTACCGATTTTTTTTATTATTCACGTTATAGTAATAATAAAAGTACCATGACCACCTAATGAAATATGTGTCTATTGCCAAAATAAATCCCATTGTTGTCCTATGCCTAAATTTTCATTCACTTTATTCCACTCGTCCACCATTTTATCTTCTATGCTATCTCACCACTGATTTTCTATGCGGAGTTTTCCAACACTTAGAATCGGGGAAAAAAAACTCATAACTTCTAAAATATATATTTTAAAATCGATATATATCACAAAGACTCACATAGCCGATTTTAAAATATATATTCTCCAATTTAGAAAATCACTTTATTCCACATTTTGTCTTGATTACCCCTTTCCAAGTGGCTCTTAAGTGTATTACTGCACAAAGACTACAAGGAGAGAAAAAAATGGTTCACTCCCACAACCAAAAAATCTCCAAATTTCCAAGTCTCCCGAAATATCACCTCTTGAGGAGAGATTTCTACCATGCCTATTTTCAAGAAAAAGTCTCTCCAAATCTCTGAAAACAACAAATCAATGACTTTCAATTCTCTTTCGAATAACAGAAGTGTTGGAGTGACTCTTATGAAATCCTAATCCAATAACATGGAGTTTCAAAGAATTTAAATAAGTTGAAAAAAGTCTCTAACCAATAACAAAAGACATTAACAGACTCTCCAAAAGTCTCTATGGACTAACAGTAGAATTGCGAACTCCCCAGAAGTCATTCAAAATCTCATTTGACTAACCCCCTGATAGACTTGTGTTTTTTTAGAGATTTGGAGGGACTTTTTTTAGAAAATAGGCAAGAGGTGATATTTTGAGAGACTTGAAAATTTTTGGAATTTTTGGTTTTGGGAGTGAACCAATTTTTTTCTACCTCCCTTTTTGGTTTTGGGAGGCTCCATGTGCCATTCTGTTTTCCATAGTAACATTTCCGCATCCTTTCTTTAAACTTTGGTTGAATCGTATATAAACGATAGAAAGTATGAGAAAGCCTTGGGTTATATGCCGATGCTTTAACAGCCAATGTTGCCGCAACAACTTTTACATATCAAGAGCTTGTGTATGCCACTAAATAAGAATTTCTGTTACGTGAAGGTGAAAACGGTATGTCAAGTACTGCAACTGTGTGAGAACCGTAGCCATCTTGCCGACGAGGCGAAAAAGTATTTGCAAATTATTTTATTTTAAAGATTATGAGATAATTGATACTCAAGATTCCAAATATGATATGCTAGATTAGTTACTGCGCATAGGTTAATTTTTGTTTCATATAATGCTAAGATCTATGATATACACATCAATTCTAAACACTCTCATGCAGATCTTTTGTTTAGAATTTTTTTTTTTGTTTCCTTTCATACGTATGCTTTTCCATTTATAAACACATGTATTATCTCAAAATATAATATACTAATCAATTTTCAGGGGTATACATTTTGAACCCACAATTGGGGGATATCAAAACTAATTGGGGAATATAGCTACAGGACAAAAACGGTGTCCCAATAGCAATTTTGGGTGACCCCCTATGTAATTATTTTTTTAATTCCTAATCTAGCCCTCACTAATCCTAATTAGTGATTAATTTTAATTAGTAAAATCTTAAGTATTGGGGGATATATTAGTTTGATTTTTTATTTTAATTTGTGTGAGTGAGGAGTAGAAGGAGAGAAAAAAATTTGAGTGGAATTTGTTTTTGAAAATGGAAGATGATTGTGATAAGAGAATTGCAAGTGAATCTTTAGCTCAACTACAACAATCATATCTTCAATCTTGATTGTATGATAACAACTCACAATTGAGTTATATGATGAACCAACACCTTTGAATCATGATTTTCGTGACCATGAAGTGTTTTGTGAAGAACCAACTCAAGAAAGTAAACATGTTCAACATACAAGCAACCCCAACACACAGGTAATGCTTCAAAGAGGTCGAAAATTTGATTTTTTTCTTTTGAAACCGCCATTTCTGTCTGAAAAAACCTTTGTACCGGCATGCTCGTTGTATGAATACTACGCCGGTATCATGTAACCGGCATAGTATTCATAGATATAAGTATGCCGGCACTAAATATCCCCCAGTATTCAAGAACATACCGGCGTGGTATTCAAACCAAGATTGCATGCCGGTTTTCTGTCACATGTTTAAGAGTATTTGGAAATTTGGAATACCGGCATGGACGTTAGCAAACACCACCATGCCGGTACATGTCAGTTTATATACAGAAACCAAATAATGTAAACTGATTGTTCCGGCATAGAAATTTCTATGGCGGGACGAGGTACCGGCGGTGTTTTGAGCATTCCGTATATGCCGGTATGTGTACCGATATTTCTAAAACTGATCTCTACTATGCCGGAACATACAGTACAAACCAAAAAGACATGTTGTTGCGATCCTGGTTTCTTCGCATGTCGACACTGTTTACTCAACGTATGCGCCATACTCTTTTCGGACTTGTGGGTTTCGTCAATATTTTTTTTGTTATATAATTTAATGGACATTGTAATATGAGCGTTACCCATAGAATTTGGCTCAAATAACTCAGAGTCACCAGTCATAACTAAAGCTGTTACCTTGGGTTGTTCTGTTTCCCTCAGAATCACTAGTTAGACCATTATAATGACAACAACTTTAACTTGAACCATTTGAACTGACTCGCACTTGCTGCCCTATGCCGATTCCCACTTGCTGCCATACAACTTCAGTAACAAAGTAACAAACACAACTAACCTAGTATTAGCATAAAAATCAGTACAACATAAAAGGTAATACGAATGTTAAAATCTATTGTTAATAGCATATAATATTAATTCTTCAGAATATCAAGGAATGGGCTTGAATGTAATCCTGCGCATAGAAGAAGAAAAAAAGAGGATCACGTAGTACACTATATGACACTCATTATCAGGGAAATATTTTACAACTCCATCCCAACTATGGATATCATATTAGCATATTGGTACCTAACATGAAAGAGTTACTCAAATAAAAGAAGTACAGGAGATCACAAGTATATGATACCGGCTTGGAAATTTAAATGTAAACTTAAATGATTTTGTATCAAAGTTATGGTACCGGCATGGAAACTTAAATGTCGAGGATGCCGGTATATGATACCGGCTTGGAAATTTAAATGTCGAGGATGCCGGTATATGATACCGGCATGGAAACTTATATGTCGAGGATGCCGGTTTTCTGTCACATATTTATGAGTATTTGGAAATTTGGAATACCGGCATGGACGTTAGCAAACACCACCATGCCGGTACATGTCGGGTTCTATACATGAACCAAATAATATAAACTGATTGTTCCGGCATAGAAATTTATATGCCGGGACGCTGTACCGGCAGTGTTTTGAGCATTCCGTATATGTCGGTATGTGTACCGGATTGACCATAGAAGTACTCGAATCCCTTAGTGAAGTCGTTTAATCTTGATTGGAGCGCAGAGCAAAGTGATAAAACACCAAAGAAAAACGAAGAATTGGATAATCTAGAAGAGTTCTTGAAAGATAAAGATGGTAAAGGGGTGACAAAACCCGCTAGTATTAATGTACTCACTAAGAAGGCTTCTTATGTTGACAGCTTGGGGCGCCTGTCCAACCCCAAATTCTTGATCTAGTACATTCTATACCGTTGTAGCGTCGAACAGAAGGAGAATGAGAGTGAGAATAAAAATATCGAGTATATACAGAAGAGTGAACGAACGCATGTGTTCATCATTTTACCCAAAACAGAGTTTTAAATTTGATTCTGTTGCCTTGGATGATTTTTATTGATTCTCTAATACGCTTAAAAAATGAATTATAGTACAAGATTAGGATTGTTGGTTTATAGAGAACTCATGTACATATAGGAGAAGCGTACTCAACCCGACTTATTTTACAATGCCGAAAATCATTTCGCTAGCTCATTGAGCAAGATATGTGTATTAACATCCCTCGGTTTCTAAGGCCATTGTACTTATGCTACCATCACCCATTGTCGTTAGGCTATGTGTGCAACACAATAATTTTAATGAGTTCAACAGGAGTCATCCTCATTAATCCGCGTAGCACCGTTGCTAGTTCTTGCATTGTAGGTCTCTTTTCTCCCCTCATTCTTGAGCACTTAGGTGCTAGTTCGGCCATATGTTAAATCTAACGACTATAAATACATGGCGATACCTTTATCCACACAAGAGTCGTTTATGGATATTTTTTTTAAAAACTTTTTTAAGATAAAAATTTATTCATCATCAACGAAAGGAGTTTACAAGAATTGGACGAAGGGGTTTACAAGAATTGGATGGGATCCAATCCCTTTTGAATGACAACACCTAATCTATGGAAAAGGAACTCTCCAACTTTGACATTCGCATCATGACGGGGCATGTAATTACGTAATCTCTTCAAAATCTATCGTATCGCTTTCCCAACTCCCTAAGGTGGTGAAAGCAAGAACACCAAAACAAACCCCCGAGCCGAGCACTTTTCGAGATATTTAGCACTTTTTAGTGAGAATATGACCTTTATTTTTCTTCGCTTCTTTGGCTTTGACCTATAACATAAGCAAACAAAACAAACATAAGAAAATTCATGGCGTTTAGGAACCGGCATGAAAACTCTTAAACAAACCAATGCCGCAGAACATGTTCCTAAGATAAAACTTTAAATATCGAGCATGCCGGTATCGTAGTACCGGCATCCTATGGAACCTAATAATAGTGTGCCGGTATTGAGCACAATTTCGGTGATGTTCCCGTATGTTTTAAGTGTACTACCGGCATTTTTGAATTGAACTAATGCATGCTCGGTTTTAATACCTGCATTCACGAAACCTAGATACAATGCCGGTACAAAAAATTGTTCTGTGTGTTTTTAGTTGACTACCGGAATAGTCTTCAACCCAATTTGTATGCCGGCATCGCAAATTCACTATCGTAAATTGAAACCTGCGTGGTATTCATCCCAAATGCTATGCTCTGGTACCTAAACCTGACATGGTATTCAAACCTAGATCCTATGCTTAGGTCTCTACGAACCTCGACAGGTTTAAATATTGTTGGCGATTCTAACCTAAACCCATGGCTACAAATCGATTAAAACAATCATAAATGAGTTCAAAAATCACTTACCTTCTCAGAGAAGCCATGACTGCGAGTGGCTGATCATCCGAGATCGCTGATGCATCCTCTTCTAGTTGTTGAGCAATGTTCTCGATTCTTTGTTCATGTGTTTGTTGATCAATCAATTTGGTTCTCGGTTTTGCTTTCGATTTGGTTCTTCGAGGCATGAACGATGAGGAAGAGGATGAAGATTTTTTTTTTTTTTGATCATCAAATCTTAATTGGGGATATATGAATTTGGTTATTTGATTTTATGTTTTAGGGGAAAGGGCATAACAGTCTTTTCATAATTTTTTTAATTAATTTAAGGGTGTTTTAGTATTTTTGCATCCAAAAAACACCCCTTAGCAGCCACCTTTGGTTGGGGGAAGTAATTCATATCCCCCAATTAGTTTTTATATCCCCCAATTACGCGTTCTACATTTTGTGTCTCTACAAATCACAAAGACTCTTTACAAATCTAATTTTTTTTTTGTCTCTACAAGTTACAAAGACTCTCTAAAATACTCTCAGAGAATCACTAAAGTCTCTAGATTTTCAGAGAATCTCAGGGAGTCACTCAAATTACAAATCTACGAAAGTCCATAAAAATCTTGTTTGACTACCTCCCTATTAAGTTGTTTTTTTTTCCCCTAACGAAGATTTAGATTTGGGCAAGGATGTTTGTGATTTTTCATATACATATACATTAGGTGCCTCCTATCCACACCTTTTTGGACATTAGAATCACTTGAGGCCCCTTTCAGCTCCAATAAAGCCCCATTTTCACTTTTTTGGACACTAGAATCACTTGAAGCCCCAAAACCAAAAGGTTCAGCCCAATAATAGGATTCTAACAAAATCCCGTAGCATTAGCACTGTAGTCTATATACCCTCTTCAACTTCAAAAAAAAAAAAAAAAGTGGAAACTGCTGCACTCGCTCCCTCTAAGGTGGAGGAGATAACTGGTTTGGGACTTATGGAGAAAACTATTACTCTGTAATCAGTGGTTCTGGGCGGACCGTTCATTTGAACCACCGGATAACAAAGAAATTGTATCGTCCCTCCGGTAAAAAAGGAAAACTCTATAACCGGAACAACTTATAGTCCAAATCTGGGATAATGAATCCCAACTTTTGATCATTCCCCTTTCCACTCCATCACCAATCTCAATGCTAGAATCATTCTCCTCTATAAGCATCTCAAAATTGGACATTCATTCAGATTGTGCCACGTCGCGTCTCAAAATTGGACAGGCCCCACTATCCCCGGCTGTAGGAGGGTCGGGTAAAAAACAGGAAGGGGGTGTGGTTTTAGAGTCTGGAAAGACAATTCATTTGAACCACTGGGAAACACAGAAATTAGGTGGTCCCGTCCTGTGGGTAAAAACAGGGAGGGGGTGCTTCTGGTGTTTTGATTGTATGCAGTTTTTTCTATGAGAAGGTTATATTAAATTACATGCCCTACTAGTTAGGGACGGCTCCATGTTAATTACATGGACAACTAGTTTTCGAGAACACAAGATTAACTTTCATAGCGCCACCCTCTTCATGCCCCACATTCACGTCCAAATTTTATTTTTATACATCTTCAGTAGCATGTACTTGCAATATAACCAGTCAGTAACAAAAACATGTGTACAACCAAAATAGCCTATTGTTTTCTGCAAATTATGATAGCCAGATGTACATAGGTCCTTCATCTTTCAAATTTGCCCACCTTCAACCAAAATACTGTATAGAAAGTGGAATTTGATTTCACATGCAAATTTTGAGAGGACCAACCTAGGGTAATACATTATCATGCCTTTCGCCTACTTGACTTCAATTGCTTTAACACGAGACTAATGGCTTCTTTTGTGGTTGCTCTTCGCCTTTCTTTGAAATTCCAAATTTCTTGGACTGGTTCCCTACAACTTGGATTATATTCATTTAGCTCCATGGCAGCAGTCGTTAGAGCTTTATAAGCCTCTTCTCCGAATTCATCCTTGAAACTTTTCAACAACTCATCATCCTCGTCTATGACTTCCTGCACGCAATTGTCAATAATATCAACATATCTCTTGAACCCAAAATATTAGCATGAACATGTTTTATGCGTACCTCTTGTTTGCCCTTAACCTTTATGACTTTAAAAGGGCGCCAACTTTGATCTCTAAGGTTAGTCTCCCAAAATGAACAAAGTTGTACCGATTTAGTAATCTCAGTGGTCTCTCTACGACCGCCACCTTTACTAGGAAATGAGGCAGGAAATACTTTGTCAAATGATCTGGAATCAAGTTCTCCCATTCTCTTTAAACCAATTAAGATTGATTTATTGCACTCATCTCCCAATCCCTACAAACGTGACCACATAATATATAAAGATTCTCAACCAATATTTTTATTCATGCAATTTAAAAAACAAAATTGAGATTAACAGAACATACCCGAATCAATTCCTTACGAGCTTCTTGTAGTTCATCGTTAAGTGAACGCTCCTTAACGATCAAAGCCTGGTATGAAGTTCGCGTATCTTCGAGTTCATCTTCTTTTTCAAGTAGTTTTTGCTTTAGTTTATCAATCCTTTTTTTGAACTCATTGTAACAATCACCTTTTCTACTAGCAACTGATTTGCATCTTCTCTGGTAAGTACAAGTACTACTACCACTTCTACTCGTGCTACTATGACTCATACTTCGATCAACAATCTCTTTCAACTGCTCAAATTCAGCTTCTAACTCTTTTTTCTCTCTTTTCAGTTCCTCCATCTCTGCCTGAATCATCAACATCAACATTTAAATACAGAAAAATTGAATTAAGAACCAAGTATCTTATACCTTTTGTTCCTCTGCCAACTCTAATGCATGTTCAAAATCTTCATCTGAAAATGATGCTTGCTTTTTATAGTTCATTGCAATCTACAATTCATAAACAAACAAAAAACAAAATATGATTGACACAGTTAAGTAATAAGAATATAAATCAAGAATTAATTAATAGTTAGCACTAGATGACCGTTACCACGGTGGGATGGCCGACCGAAAAAATTGACGTAAAACTAAATTTTGTGTTCACAATTTAGTTCCGTTTAGGGTTAAAATATTATTTTTCCCGAGACGGCACGAAGGTATAATTTTCCAAACACGACGCGAAAATATCATTTTCCAGGCGTGACAAGCCATGGTATATTTTTACTTTGCAAATAATTTGGTGATGATTCAACACCATATGTTGTGCTTTTCATTTTAAAATTAGTTGTTTTTTATATTTAGTCAATCATTTTATTTTTCTTGTAGTTTTTTCAATTTTTTTTAAGATACGCCTAATTTTAAACACGCTTTAATTTCCTAATTTTGAAGGAGAAAAGATACAAAATTTGGAGAATAATAAAAAAAATTGAAAAACAAAAATTTGATAGCATTGTTTGTGCTCATTGCGTAGCTAATTTAAAGGGCTTTCCAAATATATAAAATTTATAAAAATAATGACTTGTAGTTTGAAATATCTGAGGTTTTTAAATATATAAAAAATGCATTTACTGTTGTGCCCTTTCTTTTGGTTTATTTACAAAAATGTCTAATACTTATTCCCTTCCCTCTTTGATTTATTTACGAAAACGTCTAAAGGAAAAAAGGTAAAATTTGATTTATAGGGACATCTAAGTCTTTTCCAGGTATCCGGACCAAAATTCAATCTTTTTTGTGTAATTGAAAAAAATGTCACGCTTCACATTGACACAAAGTCACCATATATAGAGTCCTCCCACGCGTCGCTCGGTCGGCCTAATTAGAAATTTGGAATCCATGATTTTGATTACCTGAGTCATTCTTTGGAGAGCTTGAGTGAGTTCATCATAAGCTTGGCGTTGCTTACAAACAAGATCTTTACTCATGGATTTTATATCCTCCGTTTTTTTCTTGAAATCCATCAAATTCTTGTGAATCTCAACTGTTTCATCATCAGAAGCAGCACCAACATCAACTTTTTCAAGATTAATAGTTGAATTGCAGTATTCCATCATTATAGATTTCATTTTCTGAATTTCCAACACCAATTCATCTCTAGACTTCTGCATGCACCAAAACAAAGAGTCACGAAAAACAGAGTTCGTTAACACTACAAATTTACACTCACGAACACGGAACAAAGAGTTAACCCAACAAGTAACAACGTTAATTTCTACCAGTCAAATACGCATGCATTCATAAATATAAACTTGTTATTACCTCCTTCCTTGGGCGCTTGGCAGACACCATAGAATCCATGACTAGCTTGAAGTACTTGCAGTTGCAATTCACTCACTAACTAGTGATGCTGATGATGCTATTGCTTGGGGTTTGGGAACTGGTTATGATTGTAAAGCTATTAAGCTAAGCAGACTGCTGGTTTATTTATCCACGTCAAGATTTACGTGTCAAAAAACCACTACCTATCTCCGCATGCAAGAGCCATAAAATATGAAAATGGGATAGAGAAGCACTACATGCAAGAGCTATAAAATAAAGTGTCTCGATTACCCCAGCCATCATCAAATTAAACCGAAGTTACAAAATACTGGATATGTGATTTGTTTGTCTACTACTATGTATGTTTTCCGTTAATTCCACACTGATTTAGGGTGCAGAACCCACAATGTCTTGCCAATAATTAAAAAAGAAACAAAAAAACACCATTACCATTCTTGGTAGAGTAATCTAAACGATTGGCGGAGCCAACCCATGGCAAGGGTAGGCAGTTGCCTACGCTCCCAAGCCCAATTCCGCCGGTGCTAAGCCATTTTTTCTATATTCCAAGCCCATTTTCTGCCATTTGCCTACCCTTAACAACTTTTGCCTCCCCATAGCCAAATTTCTAGCTCCGCCCCTGAATCTAAAGACTTAAATATAATGCTCTTGTGTTAAACGGTGAGAAAATCATCGCTTCTTATTGCCCAAAATAAACGGTTTTTTGGGTTTTGTGAAATGGGAGTTTTTGTGAGGACTATTGGCTTATTGTGTTTAGAACTTTATGAAAGTCGAAATTCAATTCGGAAGTAGCTATCATATTGGGACTCTTTTTTTTCCAATTTTTTTTCCAAATTAATATGTAAAGAAAAATATCGCTTATATTTCACCCATTTTTTCTACGAAAATAAAAGATAAAAATAAATAAAAATTTGCACATATTATATCTTTTCTTTACCTATTTAATGTGTTGGTCCCGCCATATACCAAGTTAAAAATGCATCGTCACTTGGCACTCGAAACTCAGAGCTTACCAAGATAAAAATGCATCGCCACGGGACGGGGCGAGGCCCTGCGCACACCAAGTCAAAAATAAGTCGCCATGGGACAGAGCAAAACCCCGCGCACACCAATTTAAGATCGAAAAAATGTCTGGTGTGTAGCATGGGCACAAATATAGTACTACATGCTTAAAAACTAGAAGGGAACATTAAATAAATACCCCTAGTTTTGACACCCAACAAATATACCCTTATAAAACAATACAAATACCCCTATCATTTAAATACCTTATCCATTAACAAATAGATTACCTTAATACCTCACTTACAATATTATTTTACATTTAAAAATCTTATCCATTAAAAAATAGATTTTCTATTATTTTATTTCACCACCACCAAATGCACCGCCGCCACCACCACCAATCCGCCGCCACCACCACCACCGCCACCACCACCACTCCACCACCACTTACTAAATACAACCACCAATAATATTCCATCACCGCCACCACCACTCCACCACCGCCAACACTTACTAAATACAACCGCCGCCACAGCCGCTGCCACCACCGCCGCCGCCACACACCACCGCCACCACCACCGCCGCCGCCGTCAATATTAGGTGTCAACAACTGAAGTTGATCCGAAAAATCAAAAGTTCAAAAATATTTGTCAAATTTGGTTGTTGATTCCCTAAAACTAAGGTCAATTTCTATTGTTGATACACAAATATTGGTTGTTGATTCCATTTTTCCATTGTTGATACACAAACATTGGTTGTTGACTCCTTACACAAAGATCAATTTCTATTGCTGATACACAAATATTGGTTGTTGATACACAAACGTTGGTTGTTGATTCCATTTTTCCATTGTTGATACACCAACACTGGTTGTTGATTCTATTTTTCCATTGTTGATACACAAACACTGGTTGTTGACTCCCTAAACTAAGGTCAATTTCTATTGTTGATACACAAATATTTGTGTATCTTGGTGAGAGATATAAAATAACAACCATTGTATGGAAACACATTTTAGAAACAAACTTCTAATTGATATATATATATATACTAAATACAAAAGATTTCCAATCAAGACAATCTAAATGAAACCAAAGATAAACATTTATGTACTAAAATTATGAACCCGACATGAATCGAACACGATCTTCGACGTGGAGTCGTGTGTTACCATTACACCACAAGTTCACAAAAATAACTACCTCAATGCTTCGCAATTCAACTCACACTATTCAAGCAAATGAAATTGTTAAATCATACATGTAGTTATGGTTTGAAAACTAAAACTTGGAATCAACAAATCATAGAGATATGGAGTTACGCACCTTTGGGATATCCCATACATCTTTTCTACAACCATTTATGCATTCCCTGCTCAACTGCAAACCACCAACAAAATCAATCTCTATTCAAACTTCTGCTGCAAACTCAATTTCATTATCTCAAAGACCACCAATTTACAGCTTCAACTCCATATCCCGCAATACTGACCACCATTGCCGGTTGCATTATAAAACTTAGCAAAGAATAACTACCCTAACCATTTATGGCATAAATGGAATCAACAACAATAGTTGATCCATAAAAAATGGCATCAACAACAATAGTTGATCCCCTAAAAACTGAAGTCCAGAGATCTTTCTACCATGGGAGTTAATACTGAAGAATTATACCTGTAAAATGGATCTGGAACAGTATTGACAGCATTTTCATGTATCATAGCAACAAATAACCAACAACCACCAAGCTCAACTCATCTGAAAATCAACCAACACCAAGCAAACACCACTCCCTTCTCTTTCGTACATCAACAATAATACCTACTTCTTCCAAAACCACCAACTCCTTCAAATCAAACTCGAACAACTTCGAACCATGGTAACATCACATCCATCACCCACCATGAGTTCACAACTCAACCTCGAACACCATAACCTCAAAATCAGCTCACCTGCAATACCAACAGTAACATCAATTTCTTTGATTTGTAACTGCAATCGGAAAATTCAAGTATAACCCTAATAATCAATTACAGTAACAAGCAATTTTAGTGATAGATCTAAAATTAATGATACTGATGGTGGTAATGTTGATGGTGGTGGTGGTAATTAATAGCGTCGGAGATACAGATGGTGGCTGCAATGAAGATGATGGTGTTAGATTTGATTTCAAGATCTAAAACTAAAAGAAATTGATGTTACTAGAATCTAACAGAGATAAATCGAAACAAATTTTAGTGATAGATCTGCGACTAATAGTGGAGGAGGTGTGGTGATGATGGGGGCGACGGAGATGATGGTGGTAGGTGGTAATGATGGTGGTTGTAGTTGCGTGTTCTCGTTGATTCATCAATCTACATAGATTGTTTAGAGGTGGTGGTGATAGAACTGGTGGTGGTGGTGGATTTGGGAAGTATAAGAGGTGATGATAGAACTGGTGTATGGGATAAGTGGAGGTGGCGCCTGAGAGGCAGAGACGGATGAAGATGAAACGTTATCTCAAAATCAAAAACTGTTTTTCTTTAAAAACATAATCAATATGAGGGTAGATTTGTAATGTTGCATATCTTTAATGGACCCCCCGATGGGCTTTGGATGGAGAGGGGTATTTTTATTGTAGGATAAGGGTAGTTGTGTAGCCCGTCAAAATTGAGGGCAATTATATAATTCCCACAAACTAGAAAGCTTGGCGATGATGACCGCAGGAGAATTATGGCAAAGTTGGTTGGGCCTTTGAAAAGCCGAAAATATACTTACGAAGGAATATAATTGAACTTTGATATGTATGTGAAGATGGTATTAACCAAACAGCCTGATATATGTACTGAGAGTCGAAACTTGTTATATTGTGTTATACTGTTATATAGTGTCAGGGAAATAGGAAGTACTGCGAACGGATGCAATGTGATTCACGGAAATCGTAATATATTTGAAATTTGAATCAGAAAAAAATGTAAAAACTAAGAATTTTTAGGACCGAATACTAAAGAAAATAATGGTTTGGGAATAAAATTTGCAGACAGAGATAAAGATGAATTTAATAGCTGAGTTATATTTTTTTTTTATACTAAAAGAATTTTATTTCTTAGTTTCCTTTAAACAGTACATAAGAGAAATATGGAATCATAAGAGAAACTATTTGCTTTCGAGTCTAGCTTTTTTGCTAGCTCATGAGCTACACTATTGCTTAATCTATTAACTAATTTGCAAAACCAAAACTCCTTATTTAGAAACTTGTTCTTGACTGATAGGACTAAGTGATGATTAAACCAATATACGTGCGGATCATTGCTATGGATTGAGTTAAGCAAGTTCTCACAGTCTGTCTCAATGATAACCTTGTTGAAGCCATTCCTTCCTATCCATTCCACTGCCTTAATTAGAGCTTTACATTCAAAATGTTCTGCACCAACTTCAGCCTCCAATTCTTCCTCCAGATTAAAACCTTGTACTGCTAATACTTTCCCTGAAAAATTACGCACAATAAGTCCAATGCTTCCTTTTCTTGTTTCATAAATATATGAGGCATCAATATTAATTTTAATGAAACCCTTATCTGGTGGAAACCAAACCTTGGGAAGAATTTTACTGTACTTAGTAAATCTAGAAGAATCACTAGCAAAAGCACATTGTTTTATCAGATTGTTAATACGAATAATCGAACTATGAATATTAGTATGTACTCCCTGAAAAATCACACTGCACCTGTCTTTCCATATATACCAGATTGCACACATGAGTTTGATAACATAAGAATCTGTAATGTAGTTAATACAATTGTTATCAGTATTGTAAAACCAAGATATTATCCAGTCCTGGATGGAAAGACATAATCCAGAATGTGAATATTCACATTTAAACCTGAGGTTCAACTTCAGGTTTATAAACAACAAGTTTCTCCCTAACAGGCACAATATCTCTTAAGCATTTCCAAATAAAAAGTTGCACTCTATGAGGGACTTTAGTCTGCCAAAGTTTTTTCCAAACCACTTTGGGTATATGATCAGTACTAATAGCATTGTTAACATGGTTAGTGCAAAGAGTATTGTAGGCACTTTTCACAGAAAACTTACCTTTTCTGTCTGGTTTCCATATCAAGTAATCCTCACCTGTATTTGGAATATTCATACTAAGAATGTCAGTTGAAGTTTCTTCATCAAAAATAGTTCTAATACGCTATTCATTCCAGGTTCTAGATCCATTCAAAAAAAAATCACACACAAAAGTGAGAGTAACAAGGCTAGAAATTCCCACAATAGGAACAGGTGGACTATAAAACCTATAATCCAGTTGTCTAGCCAAATATTGATTTTAGTACCACACTGTACAATCCACATAGAGTGGTATTGCACAATTTCAATACCACTGTAAATACTTTTGCATAACCAAGAACATTCATCTTTAAGCTTATCAACATGAAGTAAACTTCCATCTTTACCATACTTAGCTCTAATAATCTGTATACACAGAGAGGTATCATCATCAAGGCCTTCCAAGCTAATTTAGTTAATAACAGAATTGAAGTGCTCTAGATTTCTAAAACCAAGACCACCCGGGCTTTAGGTGTATCTAGTTTGTTCCAACCTATTAAACAAAGGCCTCTATTTTCACTATGCCCCCACCAAAATTTTTTTTGAATTGAGTCCATTTTGTTTAACATGGTTTTAGGAATCCTAAACAAACTCATCTGATATGTGGGAAGAGCATTCAGAACATGTTTAACCATATTGGTTCTAGCAGAATGGTTCATGGTCTTACCTTTCCAAGTTTTCAATCTAGTGCCAAATGATTGAACCAGAGGATTAAAAGCTTTTGTCTTGTTTCTACCTATTAACAATGTAACACCAAGATATTTGTCAGTATCCTTCATTTCAGTCATATTAAGCTCTTTAGCAAAAATCTGCCTAGTACTAGGACTAACATTGTGACTGAAAAAGACACTAGACTTATCTAGATTTAGCTTTTGGCCAGAGACATTACCAAAATACTCGTAACACTTTTTATACCAGCTATATTATGCATGTCACTTTGGTAAAGATAAGAATATCATCGAAAACATAAGGTGAGTAATGCCCGAGAATTCCCGGAAGCTTTAACACCGAAATGCAGTGGTTAGCCTCAAGCATTTAAAAGTAATCTAGAAAAGAAATTCCATACAAAGTATAAAAATATAAGGTGATAAAGGGTCACCCTGTCTAATTCCTCTTGTAGGAAAGAAACTTTGGGTAGGAGTACCATTGAGTAAAACAGAGATACTAGTGGTAGAGATGCATTGATTAATAAGACCATTCAATCCTATCAAAGGCTAGCTTTAAAGCCATGGAACCACTATAACCCTCTTTATGCTTCATAGTATGTATCATCTCATGAGCAATAATGATGTTATCATGAATATCCCTACCAGAACAAAAGCTGCTTGATAAGGAGATATAAGATGTTTTAGATGGGGTTTAATTCTATCATAAATAATTTTAGAAATGACTTTATAAACTGTGTTACATAAACCAATTGGCCTGAAATCAACATGACTCTTAGCATTATCAGATTTTGGAATCAAAGACAGATAGGTTTTATTAAACTCTTTTGGCATATGACCAGATTCAAAAAAAATTTGAACAGCAGTAGTAACATCTTTACCCACTATATCCCAATTATATTGATAAAAACCTGCCTGGAAACCATCAGGACCAGGAGAACTCCAAGAACTCATATTTTTAATAGTTTGGTGAATTTCCTCCATAGTTGGTATTCTAGATAAAAGAGAATTGTCTTGGTTAGAAATGATAGTAGGCATGATATCAAAAGTAATGTCAGTAAAAGTAGGATTAATAGTTCTACTAACAAATTCAAAATGAGTGACAAGCATATTGGCAATATCCTCACTATTACTGATCCAATTACCATTATCATCACAAAGACAGTCAATGTTTTTCCTAGACATTCTTCTATTAGCTAAAGTATGGAAATACTTAGAGTTATGATCCATTTCAGTTATAAAAGTATCACCAGATTTTTGCTTATAGAATTCTTCTTTTATACTGAACCATTCATCAAGTTTCTTAGTTAGAGCCACAATATTATCATGCTGAGAAACAGAATAGCTATCATTTTGAACTGCTTCAAGATGTGTTTGTAAATTGTTGATATTTCTATCAATATCTCCAAACTCAAATTTATTCCAATGAGACAGTCTTTTTCTAGTCTTTTGCTGTTTATCAATCAACTTGAAAGCAGGAGAACCATTAGAGTTAGAATTCCAAGCAATCTGAAGTTGATTTTTAAAAGCATAATGTTTTATCCACATTGCAAAGAATTTAAATGGTCTCCAAGTATTTCTAATGAGTTCATCGGGAGCTAATAAAATAGGACAGTGATCAGAGCCAGCTTGAACTAGATGAGAAAGCTTGGATTGAGGATAACAATTGCACCAAAAAGAGTTGCCTAGGGCCATATCAATTCTGGATTTTCTACTCCCCGTACCAAAACTATTGCTAGTCTAAGTAAAATTCTTACCAGTATAACCAAGATCCATTAAGCCACAGGTGTTTACTTTGTCTTGAACATACCTATCTTCTAGAGAGAAGTTAGAAGCCTCAGTTATATCATGAAGATGGTGATGAGTGCCAAATAGTGCATATTTATACACCTTTTTATTGGCATTTTACTCATCTTTTGCGCTTAGAAATCAGATATTATCCCATATTCTGTGTTTTCCTTGTTTTCAAGAATAAATATTTGTATTAATTAATTTTGTGTTTTTAGGTAATAAATAAAGCTCGGAGAACCGAGAGCCAAAGAGCGAAGAATTGAGTCGAGCATCTATGGAGCTGAAAGCCAAAGCTCATACAAGCTAGTCATGCTTGCAAACCCAACAAGTAGCAACTCATTTACAAGACATGGGCCCAAGCTATCCAAGACCCGCGACCCGGATCCGAGCCCGTTCAACCTGAGCCATTGAGATTTCTTTCTCCCACATCCAACGGTCGCTGCCTCCATTCCATCAAAGTCTTGATACTCCCGCTCCACACCAAATCGCCTCATTCTTCCTCAACCGTTCAGATCTTCCTCACCGAGATCCAACGCTCGCTGCAGCTTCCTCATCGTATCCTGATGCACCTGCTCAACACCGAAGCCCCCATACCCTATACACCCCATCGAGACAAACCCTATTCTCTTCTTCCACCTTCTCTTTCTTCCCCTGACAGCTCGCCCTCTCGCAACTCTTCCTCTCTACCCCGACCATACCAGTCGCTGCTTCCATCACCACCTCCATCACCTCCCGACACCACAACCACCAGTACAACCTACCTGCTCTACCTCTCTAGAGCTAGTTTTCTCTTCCTTAGCTTCTCTCAACCCTAGAGGCTAATTTAGAGAAAGCTAGAGCTAGGGTTAATCAACAACCGATGCATGGCGTTCTCGAGACGATTTGACAAGAGAGGAACGTGATTCAAAGAGTATGGGTACACGATTTTTATTTAATTTCTATTTTAAATTGAATTAGGTTTGTATTTTAGGGTTTGCTGTGCATGTATAAATAGCAGTGAAGGGTGTTGTGTAGAAGTTACGCCTGTATTAGCCAGAGCAGTCATTTGTGCTTCAATTTAGTTTATTTTCTGTTTTAATCATGTTCTAAAACATTTTCTAGGGTTGAGATGAAACCCATGATCACATTACTAATTGTAGTTCATATTCGATAATTGCTCTTGTTGTGCTTTAAGGCTTAGATAAACATAATTTGAACACTTCAACATATCACTTTCCAAATGTGTCTATCAAGTATTCATTGTAGTCGAAGCACTTCTATGTTGATTGTGTAGCACTTCATACTTCATTGTTATTATTGATCCTTAGACTAATTGTGCCCTAGAAGACAATTAGTACTATGGAAAAATACTCTAATTGCAATTAGGATATCCATTCTAGGATAGGATTAATCATCTAAGTAATAAAACCAATCTGTGATTAGTTGTACTATGACAAGACAGCTAATACTAGGGGTTGTCTAGTTACCTTAGTTGATGAGAGACTACCCATTGAAACCCTGGATGAATGGCAGCCTTGCCATTACAAGGGACGAGAACATTATTGAAGGTGAACTGAATTAGCTCATATTAGGTGGTGAAGTCGACACCCTAGTGCTTTACAACCTTCTTTTCCTTAGTTCATTGACACAACTCAACCTCAGTCGTGTATCAACACCAAAAAAAAAACCAACAATATTGTGTTACATTTCATTAAAAACTCAGCTAGAGCAAGCCGTAAAATCAACCAGAGCACCTCCTCGTCTCTGTGGACGACCCGTATTTGCCACTGTCTTCATTGAAGACACCGTGCACTTGCGGTATTACACGTAGGTCAAATATATACATACTTAGAGGCCTACCAGATGGAAATTTAAATCTCCTATTACTAGCCAGGGTTGCATAATGTTTCCACTAATTCTCAACATGAAATCCCACTGAACTTTCTTTTTGTCAAAGTAAGTAGAGCCATACATAAAGGAAATTAGAGTATCTCGCACTAGGATTAACTTTAGTTACAACATGAATCATATCATTAGATATATCCTGAACTTCTATATGAATACCATCCTTCCACATAAGTACTATGCCTCCAGCAAGACCCACTCTATCAATATGAACATAATTACAGTAACTTAGAGAGTTTGCTAAGGATATCATTCTATTGCTATGTAGTTTGGTTTGAAAGTGAGAAATAGGAAATCGGGGAGATTGTTGTTTTACCAATACAAACAATTGGTCTCTAGTAAACTTTTTGGCTAGACCTTGAGCATTCCATGCTAAGATTTTCATATTGAAAATTCTATAAGACTTTTGATGTAAAATAGATGATAGTAAGGAGATAAAATAGTGATAAGTTGAAAAATTTACCAGATTAACATTGACCTCAATCATAGCATGAGAGTACTCCTTTGCAAGTTGCTCCCCTTCCTCAGGCAAGTCATGTTCCATTCCATCCAAATTATCTATTTTATCAAGTAGATCCAATATTGTGACCAATGCTCTCCTCAGTTTCATCACTTCTTGACCTCTTAGATTTTCTAGCTTCTTATTGTTTTTCAGCTCTCTCCTTTTCTTCTTGCTGTCTCTTACATGCTTTACAAACTTGTTGCAACAACTGATCTAAATCATCAATTATTTCCACACCATAACTTCTAGCCAGATTGTGACAATAAGTTACATACTCTTCATTTGTATACCTTCTAATTTTAGATCCAGAGCAACATTGTCACATTCATCATCATCATGATCAATAGTAAAGCAATACTTGCAGAGAAGGTGTGGCTGTCTCTCCCAATGATATCTAATCCAAGTAACTCCACCAGTAGCTGTGTTCCACCATCCACCTCTGTGTAAAGGTTTCTTAAGATCAATCTTCACTCTAGCAGTAATCATTGAGCCAAAGCTTGGCCGACAATTTTCTGGGTCAGTCCATATTTTAGGTCCCAATTCAACCAAAGCTTCATCAATGACAGGAATCGCATGATGCTCAAGAAGAATATTTTAGAATTGCACATTCCATTCCTGATGAGAGAAATCATGGTCTTTAACAGCAACAGAAGGGTCATACTTGACAATATTAAGATGACACTTTTTCACATTCCATGGACCTTTCCTGAGAATAGCTGAGGTATATAATGGTTTGAAAGTGAAAGAGTTTAAAGCATTAGAAGTAGATTAACTGAGGGTGTAATCAATAAGCCAATAAGCCAACTACAAGAGAGCAAAACTATTTACTAGTAAATGCAATATCTCACTTTCAAGATCTATTTCCGACCTTATAGTTAGAACAACTTTTTCAGATTTACATTGTGTATAAATATAACATGAAATCTATAGAAATGTATTTTTCCTAACCGTATTGGTTTTTTGTTTAGATTCCTCCGGCGTTCCAATCATTTGAGATTTTATTCCCAATGATGATATCAAAGGTAATTTTGTCAAATTTATTCTTCCTAAAGATAACAGGTATACAATAGAGATGTTATCGTAAATATAAAGACCTTGAATAAAAAGATATATTTCTAAATAAAAAGATGCTCAAAATGTTCATTGTAAGTTTTATGATAGCATAACAAATGAAGTTTCGGTGATTCACATATACTCATCCATGTTGAATTATTAATCAATGAGAAATGTTATAAAGTAATATTAATATAAATATTGCTACAATGGAGTATTCATTTGCTTATGGGTATCAATTCACTGTTGAGGAATATTTTGTCTTATATGGATTCTTGGTACACTCAAACAAATTGGTAACCTTATTAAGGTCCTTACTGTTACAAAAAAATAAGGCCTTACATAAAATTTACAAACCATGATGAATGAAGTGCTTGTATATTTCTTTTTTAATTTGGGACAATACAAGTAACTGAAAAATGAAAAAAAACATTTCAGTTTTATCTTCCAAACATCTTAAACCAAGCTGCACGTTTAAATCCTGACACCGCATATCAAAAGAATGAAAATATCGTTCTAAACTGCAGACCTTATAGATTGTTTGGCAATGAGAACGCTTATACAAAAAAGAAGTGTCGTTTTTTTTTTCGTTTTGTTCCTTGAAGGCGTTCCAGATATTGATTCCAATATAACATATGAATTATCAACTTTGGTTTAATCGAAAGGTCGCTTATTTCTGGCGTGAAACAAAATTTGACTTACAATATGTAGATTAGGGAGAAAAAAAAAACAGCGACTCTGATGTGGGAGAAATCTGCTCGGACATATGTGGAAAGGAGATGGCTCCTCTGGTAACGGCTGAGCCAACTTTTAAGATTGAGGGGATAAAAAAAATCACAGTAATCACATAACTAAAGAAATGATATTTTACCAGATACATTGTGAATAAAGAATTTCCACCATTTGCTGGACCAACTGCACTCAAGTAAACATCCTTATATTTGCCCTTCATTTTATTTAGTTTCCTCTAACATCTAAATCATTCTAAATCAATAAGTAAATTAACAAAATATATATACTAGATTTGCTCACAAATGGAAAATTATTTTAGTGAGATTTCCTTTTCCTAAAGCTAGCAAGGAATTAGTAGGAGTTATTATATATATATATAAAGGTTTTGGAAAGTAACTTAAACAAGTAAAGAATTCTGCTGTGACGAGATTATCCTCGTGATAATAATTAGGAGAGTTTTCATTGTAATGATAAACTCATCACAATAGTATGTCAAAGATCACTAAAATGGAGTTTTGATTAGGGCTGCACAACTGGTAGGGGTGGGTAGGATATGGCCTATTTCGCCACCCTACCCGTTTAATGGCGGGTAAGAATTTTTTACCCGCCACCCTACCCGCCAGTAAACGGGTAAGATCCTATCCGACCCATCACTTGACGGGTCGGGTAGGATAGGGTGGCGGGTATAACCGTTTTTTTTTTTTGTTTTTGTCTTTTTTTTTCCTACTTGTAGTTACTACCTTCTGAGAAAAGCATACCACCTTGAAATTACTGTGATTCAGCAGCACCACCCAAACGTACAACTTCCGGTAGGAACAGCTCTAACATAAAGAATTATGAATCAACTCTCAAAGGCATTGAAGGCCTGAATTTTGACAATGATGAGAGGGACAAGTCTCAGTATTAGCCCGTGCTGCTGCTTATCGAGTTGACATCAATTTGATCAACTCCACTCTTATTATCATCTCATCTCTCCCATGTAAATCATAAATTGTTACTACTTTATTAAATCTGGAATTACAATTTTATTTCGAAGGGAGTCATGTTATCAATAGAAGCGTTACCGTATGGAATTGGAAGGGATTGTCGAGAAAACTGCTTGGTGTGAAAGAAGAGATGCCCAAAATAAAAAAAGCAGACCACATCAAGGAACAGAAGGGCAGCTGATAATCAGATAAGAAGACCAATTGTATTTTAATTCTTTTTTCGTTTACGTTTTACAGTACTTCGATAAATGTTAAAATGTAAGCTTTTTTTTTTTCTTCATTTACAAGATTGACAATGGTTGTAATCAACCACTTGGTAAATTTTTTATACCACTTTTAAGGATCTTGTTTTTAGCATTATTCTCAACAGCATCCTACTTGTAGTTACTGCTGAATCACAGTAATTTAGAGTTTCCGGTAGGGTTTTTGACACCCTGGGGTCGAGAATATATGTGATGGGATTACTCTTACTGTGATGTTCAGGAGAAAAAATCATTGGAAGAGTTATTTTGTCTTTTCAATATAAGACGGGTAGGGTAGGATAATTTCGAGGTTTACCCGTCACCCTACCCATTTAAAGGCGGATAAAAAAATCTCTAACCATCACCCTACCCGCCAAATAATGGGTAGGATAGGATACGATTAAAATATTGGCAGGTAAGGTAGGGTTGGCGGATATGAGTAGGGTATGTGCACCCCTAGTTTTGATGATTCAAACAGTCCGTGTTCTAATTACCGTGAAATGGTAAAAACTAAAAAAGTATTTATAAAAACAACAAACCATTAAGCCCCATTCATATTTTATTTGCCTACTCTCGCTGGCCAAACAATATACTGTCTCACCCCCACAGATTGTGCATTGAAGAAATAAACAAGCATGATCTTAAATTTGGGAAAACAGGATCTTTGTTTAGATATTAGTGGGCAAAAATTCAACACAATGTAAAATATGATCATAAAGATGGTTTCATCTTAGTTTAAACACAGGTCAAGCTAAATTCAACCCAATATAAGACAAGATTGTGTAAAGTATGATGTACACATTCAAGTGCTTAAAAAATAGATTAAGGGTTAGAAAACTTACGAGTTTTTAGGATTACGAACCATCAGTCAATGCATGTGCTGCGACACCAACTCCTCTCAATGGTTTACTATAATTAGAACTACCATATTTAGTTAATGTTTCCTAGTTTAAGATAGCTTCCTTTAATTCAGTTTTATTACGTAATTATCAAGCAAAGTAGAACTATAAATACTTGCTCTGGTTTTGTTTTTCAAGACAAGTTTAATCAATACAATTCAGTTTAACTGATTTCTTCTCTTAACTTACTAAGCAGAGGTGGCTAACCCCCATTAAAAAGGGTTCTATCTAGGGTTCTTGATATCTTTTCTTGTGTTTTAACTAAGTGTTTTGGTCAAGGACCCTAACACCTGGTATCAGAGCAGGTTTAGATCAACCTCTAAAATTCAACCAATTTTTTTTAAGATGACATACACAGAAGATTTATCTCTCCTACAAAAAGGCATCGATGGAGTTACAACAAAACTTGATTCCCTGGTCACTACCATCAACAACAATCATACTCATGATGAAGAAGCTCGTGAACGAAAAAAATCTGAAGAAAAACAACTTCGTGAAGATGATCGTGCTCTTAGGAAATTAGATTTATCTGAACATACCAAAGAGCTTTCTCAAACTCTTACAACAGATCTTACGGCAGCCCTAACTACCTCTTTAACCACATCTTTGGGAACCACTTTACGTGCTGTGTTTAGGGAATTTTATCCTCAACAGAATCAACGTGATAGGACTGCTATCCCTCCACCACCTCCACCTCCTCCTGGTGGTAATGAAACTAATGTTCGAGCTAGCCCAATCAATCTGAAGTTTCAAACTTTTGATGGTGATGATCCAGAGGGTTGGATTTTTAGTGCAGATCAATATTTCAACTTACACATTGTTGCTGATAATTTAAAGCTTGCCATTGCTTCTGCACATCTTAAAGGTGATGCCAATGATTGGTATAGATGGAAACGAACAACAGTTACTGTGACTACTTGGTCAGAGTTTTGCTCTCTTTTTCGTGCTCGTTTTTCCCCGACTAAATTTGTTGATGCTAGGATGGCAATAAGCACAATCAAACAGAAAGGTACGGTTCGAGAACACATCCCTGAGTTTGAACGTTTGTTAAATTTTGTCACAGACTTGCCAGAAGATCACTTGGTTAATTTCTTTATTCATTCTTTGAAACCTGATATTGGTTCTGTGGTAAAACTGTTGGAGCCACAAACTTTAACTGCGGCTTTTACAAAGGAAATAAATCAAGAGGATGTTCTATTATCAACTAGACAACCTTATTGCCCTCCTCAGCTTAGGTCTACTTCCACTCCTTCACCTACACAATTTAAAAAACCAAATTTTCCTCGTGGAGCTAAGAGACTTACTTGGGAAGAGAAAAAAGAAAAAAGAGAGAAGGGTCTTTGCTGTAATTGTGATCAGTTCTTTACTCCTGGTCATGTATGCTTAAAACCGAGATTGTTGATATTAAAGGGAGCTCCAAATATGGTTGAATAAACTGTGATATTGCCTGATGAAACTGTGCATGAAGAAAATGTCATATTACCTCACTACACCAAATTCTTGGATCCGTAACAGACCCGAGCCGTTACTAAAACGGGTTGTAACGGCTCTTGCCTGTTGCAAAAGTGGGTGTTACATTTTTTTGTAACGGCAATGGGGCCGTTCTGAATTTTGGTTGTAACGACTCTAATGCTGTGTGGGCGTTCACGAATTTGACACGTGGTAACAGCTCGGGCCGTTACAAATATTTTTGTAACAACGTGGTCGTAACACTCTGGAGCCGTTACGAATTTTTTTGTAACAACAAAAAAAATTACTTCCAGTCAACCTTGACCAATTTTGACCAGGTCAAGGCTGACTGGCAGTTCATTTTCTGCCGGAAATAAGCCGGAATTCCAAATACCCTACATATACCTCCCAATCCATTCATCATCCACAGTCAACGATAATTTCTTCAATTCATTCATTTCACATTCATTTCACACATTCAATCCATTCATATCAGGTTCATATAAAAAAAAAATGAAATTTTCCTAAGTACCAATTTTTTTTTTTTTGTTAAGTATCAAATTTCTAAGAGAACATAGAAACTTACTATCTACATAGAACTTATAAGATAGAAACTTACTAACTGTCCACATAGAACTTACAAAACTTTAAGCTGCTAAGGAACCTTATAACTGCTTTGTTCTCCAGCATTTCCAATCAAAAATAGCATCATTCAAAAAACCTGCGAACACAAAAACTGTATACTTAGATGTTGGGAGTAAGCAAAAACTTTTTTGCTTATTCAAGAAGCGAGGTGTATAGTAGTTTAGGCTGGATAACAGCATAGACGAGAATTACATCACTTCTGACGAACTAACTGAAAAGCTAAGAATATATATGAAATGAAACATCAAACTCAAAATCCATTGGCATCATCTAGAATGCATGTTAACATCAGTAACTCAGAGAAATCGATACCAAACCATCAAATTTAAAATCACAATTTCTGGCTTACAAACTTATGAGGTCTAATATGTTTTATAGGAAGGACAGTGGTGTTCAAATAAGATGGCATGTACTTGTCCCAGTGATATTAATAGACAAATCCCATATGAAAAAAAATCTCCTGAAAATTTTACCATTAAGCACTTCAATCCCCTTGAAGACGTAAAGCCTCCATCTTACATCTGGTATGCGAGCATCCGAAGGTTCAGTAAAGAGGAGTGTCATACCTGAAAGAACAATCTTTGATTAACTGATCATTTAAACTCATAAAGAATGCTGGATTTCATATTGTTTTTGTGACTTGAAGAAGAAAATAGAGACTAAGAATGACCACCACAAATGTAATTGCATCTACAGCACCACCATTAAAATTGAATGAGAAAGAAATATCTTACCTTTTACAAGATTAGTTTCTTCAGCAAGCTTCCCAGGTAGCTCAAATGAAGGCTTTTGTTGTAATCGGAAAAATTTATGTAAGTTCACAAAGACTGAAAGCTTCCTAACTCATCTTCCAGAAAACATCAAACCCAAATGACTTCATCCAACCTCAAAAAGACTTCATTTATCTTCAATAAATTCATTATACCAAAAAAAGAAAAAATATTAATAGCTCTCCACCTTAACAAAGGTTGTTACTAGCTACATAAATTTTGTCCCTAAGAAAAGTAGCAACTTGACACCACATTACCTTGCGAATAGCATCAAGCTCATAGAGTATAACTTGATAAAACTGACCCTCCATCAAAGAAACTGCAGTTGAATTCTCTTTACAAAACAAAGGAAAAAGTGAAGTACCCGGACTTACAGGCTTCTTCTGGTTCAACTCCGACTCCATTAGCTTTTAACTTCTTACTCTCGCGGCTACGCGGAGAACAACATAAGATGGGCATATCAAAGTACTTAACAAATTGAACTTTAAAAAAGTTATAAGATGCAACATAAGCTCAAAATTACAACAATAGCTAGTGGCTCCTGAATAACCCACACATGAACAACATAGTAGAAGCAGAAAGATCAAATCGAGCCTGAGAAGCGTGCTTCCAAGATACTAATTTAGGCATTTTTGTAGTGAACTTAAAAAACGTGACTTAGCGCAGTTTCAAAATGCGTTCTTGGAATGAAATGACAATGTACAGATACTTGTTGAATGGGTTCACCATAATCAGCTGGATTTATAAAGTCCGTCACCCCAAATGCCTTTCACGCATCAAGAACCACCATATCAACAGATCGAATTTTGTAAGTAAACAAAGCAGAAGACACAAGATGCTAGAAGCTGAGCTTTTGATTACCTTTTTCTTACTTTTCAGGATTAGTATCAATCCCAATTATTCTAGATGCACCTCTTAGTCTAGCACCTTGTGCAACCTATTCATACAAAAATTTCAAAACCAATCCGTAGTGTGTCTCTCATTACAGAAGTAAAAACTATTCCAAAGATTGGAGCTCCTACAAGTTGTCATAAAGTTCCCAATACTTACAGAAAGGCCAACAGTTCCAAGGCCAAAAATAACTACATTTGATCATTCGGATATGTCAGCAACCTTCCAAACAGCACCAAGACCTAGTAAAACGAAACCAAATTATCAAATGTATTCATCGCTAACCTAATTATATAAGCTAAGTTGCAGCTAAGAATGTTGGCATTTCAAGCAATACAAAAAAGAACAAAAGGGAACTGAAGTGTTTGATCCGCTAACAAGATTATCTTCGAAAGATACAAACTTACCCGCAACCACTCCACAACTGAGCAAGCAAATTTTCTCTAATGGCACAATTGCACTAATTTTAACGGCACATCCCGAGTGCACCACTGTATATTCACTAAAACTTGAAACAGCACAGTAATGATAAATGGGTTCTCCTTTTATTGAGAAGAGAGTTTTTTGATCACTATGCATAAGCCCTCTCCTTTCCATTCCCAATACTTGGCACATATTGCTCTTCCCTGAGGTGCAATGTTTGCATGTCATGCATTCTCCAGTGAATATCGTGATTACATGATCACCCTCATTGAACTCGGTGACTCCCTCCCCAATGCTCTCAACTATCCTGTCAAGTTGCTAGGATTCAGCTTAGAGGTCAGAATACATTATTGGAAAATATACAAGCGTCAGAAAACCTTTTTTTACACGACTTTATCTCAAAACGTTGATAGAAAGGACATTTCTTGTCCTTACGCTAAATTTTCAATCAGGTCATTGATTTCTGAGCTGATATAAGTTTCATAACTAGATCTTTCCGGAAGTCGCAGTTAGTGTTGTTCCAGAACTAGCAACTAAACGGGAAGTGAATATGAAATTGGTAACATTAACTCATTCGACGAATCAAGGCTTATTGAACTAGTATTCTCAGGTCTAAACTCAAGTGCATAGTTGAAGATGCCTTAGCACCCATAATCGATGAATCAAGACTAATGAAACATTATTACACACATTTTAATTTAGGAGACATCTAACTACATTTCTTTATTTACGATAACTATGTTTTAATTTTGCTCTTTTTGTCTCATACTTTAAAAAGGCAATGACACATGCCAAGAACAATAACAAACCCCGAAATAGAAAAACTCAAACCCTAAAACAGATGATGAAAGACTTACAGATGACGAAATACAGATCATGAAATCGAAACCCTAAACTCGATTAATAAATGATGAAATCGAAATCGTATTAGAAAAAACGGATTCACAGATGAAACCCTAAAAAACAGATGATAAAACACCCAATCGAAACTGATGAAGTGATGATGATAAAACACTTACCCAATCGAAACTGATGATTGATTGAAGATCTATTAACCCAATCGAAATCCTAAACTCTGAGAGGGAAGAGGAGGAGAGGCGGGAGGAGAAAAATAGAGAAAAGAAAATGAAAAATGGGGAAGTTAAGTCGATGATTGAGATAATTGAGAGGTTTACGAGATAGTTTTGCGTGTCTTGACGATTATTGAAGATGAAGTTTGTGAGATTTCAAAGAAGAGAGGCAAGACACCAGGAGCAGAAAAGGGAAGAGAAATGAAAAATGAAAAATCGATATGTCGATTCTCATTAAGGCATGAGATGAAGAGGGGCACGCATGTGAATGACACTCGCAGGGGAGGGAATATCCCTAGTTTTACTCATCTTGGGTGGAAAAAATAATGGCACGCATGTGAATGGCACACGCAAAATTGCAAGTGTTACCACCCTGGTGTGACCAAGCGTGTGACTGGCACGCCTAAAAATTTTTTGTAACGGCTTCACCCTGTTACGAGTTTTTAAGAAATTAGTAACGGCTTTTGCCTGTTACGAATTTTTTGTAACGGCCATTTGTAACGGGAAATTCGTAACGGCCCATAAGCCGTTACGAATCCGGGAATTTGGTGTAGTGCCTGAGGATAACACTGGAGCTAATATATCATTACATTCTCTTATGGGTTCTTCTTTTCCTGGGACTATGCGCATTAACGGTTTTTCTAAGTCTCAACCTCTTACCATCTTGATCGACTCAGGCTCGACTCATAATTTCATTCATCCTGCCTTAGCAAAGAAGTGTGGTTTTTCTTTACAAGCACAAGATACTGCTTTGTGTGTCGGGGTACAATGGTTACGTACTTTAGGATCCATAGATTGGGATTTTCAGAAACTAATAATGAAATTCAAGATTGACGGCGAAGATATAAAATTAATTGGTAATAATTCTTAAATTAATGGTGTTGGATCTGTTCCCATGCAAAAATTACTACTCAAAGAAACTTATGGCGTCTTCTTACAATTATCTGAAATAACTACTTCATTCATTACTCCTCCTACAACTATACCACCTGAGATACACAAGCTACTTTCAAGTTTTGATGATATTTTCAAAACCCCGAAATCACTTCCTCCAACAAGAGCTCATGATCATCATATCCCTTTAATACCAGACTCTACTCCAGTTAATTTGCGTCCTTATCGTTATCCACATTTTCAGAATGATGAAATCGAGAAGATAGTTTCTGAATTACAACAAGCAGGTTTGATTCGTCCTAGTTTTAGTCCTTTTTCTTCTCCCATTTTAATGGTTCGTAAAAAAGATGGTTCATGGCGCATGTGTGTTGATTATAGAGCTTTGAATAAACTGACAATCAAGGATCGTTTCCCTATTCCTATGGTAGACGAATTACTTGATGACTTCATGGTGCATGCATTTTTACAAAACTAGATTTACGTTCTGGCTATTACCAAATTCGACTCTACAAGGGAGATATTCCTAAAACTGCTTTTCGAACACATGATGGTCATTATGAATTTTTGGTTATGCCATTTGGACTTTCAAATGCACCAGCCACATTTCAAAGTTTGATGAATCACATCTTCAGGCCTTATTTAAGAAAGTTTGTTCTGGTATTCTTCGATGATATATTGATTTATAGTAAAAGTATGTCAGAGCATATAGAGCACTTATCTGCGGTGTTTGAGGTTTTACGACAACATCAGTTGTTTGTTAAGCAATCCAAATGCACATTTGCTCAACAGTTAATTGGTTATCTTGGCCATGTGATTTCATCTCAAGGAGTAGCAGTCGAACATGAGAAGATACAAAGCATATTATCTTGGCCCATTCCATCTACAATTAAAGCATTAAGAGGATTCTTAGGCCTAGCTGGATATTATAGAAAATTTGTCAAGGATTTTGGCAAAATTTGTGCTCCCTTAACTCAGTTATTAAAGAAGGATGCCTTTGTATGGAATGAAGATGCTACTAATGCTTTTCGTCTGCTTCAACAAGCATTAACTACTACTCCAGTTCTCATACTTCCTGATTTTTCAAAAGAATTTTCATTGGAATGTGATGCTTCAAGAAATGGTTTGGGTGCTGTTTTAATGCAGTGTGGAAGACCAATTGCTTATTATAGCAAGGGATTGTCTGGAAAAAACCTTAATATATCTATATATGATAAAGAGATGCTTGCAATAGTTTCTGCAGTTCAAAAATGGAGACCATACTTACTTGGTAGACATTTCAAGATTTACACTGATCATCAAAGTTTGAAGCATTTTCTGAATCAAAAAATCTCATCTATAGAGCAACAAAAATGGTTAAGTAAGTTGTTGGGCTACGATTATGAGATTATTTTTCGACAAGGCAAAGAAAATGTTGCAGCAGATGCTTTGTCTCGTAATTCAGGGTCAATTTTTTCTGCACTTTCTACACCAGTACTTACGGGTGTTGTTGCCATTATTGAGGAGACAAACAATGATGCTGAAATGCAAGTCATTATTAATAAACTACAAGTGCAACCTACCAGTACCATTCATTATACGTTTACTGATGGTGTATTGCGCTACAAGAATCGCATTGTGGTAGTATCTACTTCAGCATGGTGTTTTAAACTTCTTAAAGAGTTTCATTCTTCACCTTTAGGTGGTCATTCTGGTTTTCTACGTACTTATAAGCGACTGCAACAAAACTTTTACTGGAAAGGAATGAAACACTCGATTAAGGAATTCATTGCACATTGTGACATTTGTCAAAAAAATAAGTCTGAATCAATAGCTCCTCCAGGGCTGTTGCAACCACTTCCTATTCCTGATGATGTTTGGTTGGATATTTCCATGGATTTCATAGATGGTTTTCCAACATCTCGTGGAATTGATCGAAGAAAAAATCCTACATGGTTTTCCTAATCTTCATTGAACAGGAATCCAACATGGTTTTCCTATTCTTCATTGAACATCTTGTGGAATTGATCGAAGAAAAAATCCTACTTCTACTGGTTTCCATGAAATTTGAGAAATTTTAATTAGATTAGGATATTAGAAGCATAAATTGAATATTTACGGTGATGGTAGTGGAGTATTAAAGGAATAAGTTCTTTTTTTTCTTTAGAATCTCAGTCAGATATGTGCTCAACGCTTACTGGAATATTTCCGATTGAGATGTATAAGCTGATTCGGACCTCGAATCAGACATCCTTAATGAAGTTCTGGCTGAGTCAGATGCTTAGTCGAATATATTCCGAGTCCGATCCAAACATATGAGGGCGTTGCTGAAAGTGACCCAATTCTCAATGTTTCTGTTTGTGAGAAGAAGAAGAGGAATTCCCAAATTTGCCTCTAAAACCGATTTCTTCTCAAGCAGTAATCAAATCTTCAACCTCTCTGGGTTCCTTTCACCGATCACAAGATTCCATCTCAGTACTTTCCTTGTTTCCCTCAGAAAACCAAAATCTTGAAAAAACCCTAACTTGAAAAGAAAATCAATGCGGATCAATAGAAGAAGAAGAAAATCATTGAATTGAAGAAATTAACTCAATAAAAAGGATACCTAAATGATTGAATCAAACAACCAGCCTCAAAGATCAAAGGTTTGTAACATCTTCTTCTTCTACATTTTCAATTTCATCAGTTTTTTTTTTTTTTTTTTTTTTTTGTTAATTCTAGTTTTGAAAATCTCTTTTGTGTTGTGTAGAAGTTTGATGAGCAAATGGAATTGAAACTGAGAACTGATATTGATAAATTTTATGAGGAATATGTTGATATATTGCAAATGACAATTGATGTGCAAACTGATATGGAACTATCCAACAAACAAAGGGAGAAATTAGGGAGTGATCTTCATTCTCTAATTTTAGACAATAACAAGTTGCAAGTCACAAGAGATAGTGAATTTGAGTCATTCAGAAAGAAGAAGGAAAAACTGAAAAGTGATTTTGAGTCGCTCAGGAAATCAATGTCTGAGGTGGGAGGTGGCTTAGATGCACTTGAGATACAGAAAATGAACCTAAGAAACAGTATCGACTTAATCCGTAAAGAGAGGTCTAGACTGCAAGGTGATGTTGATTTCTTTAAAGAAGAGATGACTAGAATGCAAATTAGGATTAAGATTCTCAATGAAAGGACAACTATGCTGCGAAATGGAATTGAGATTCTCAACAAAGAGACCAATATAATCGGAACTGATATCGATTTACTCGATAAAGAAACGCCAAGTGAATTTGAGTTGCTGAACAGAGACAAGGCTGTAATGGCAAGAGATGTTGAGTTACTAAAAAAGGAGAAGCTTTTCTTAGCAAATGAGAAGACTAAACTGGGAATTGAGGTTAAGTTACTCAACAAGGAGAAAACGGCACTGCAAAGTGATATTGAATTGCTTAGAATTGAGAAGAGTAGCTTGGGAAATGAGACTGTGTTGCTCAACAAGGAGAAGACGGAATTGCAAAGTGAAACTGAGTTTCTCCACAAAGAAAAGTCTACAGTACAAGGTGATATTCGTTCGCTCAATGAAAAGAAGACTATTTTGGAAAGTAAGATTGAATCGCTTAGCAGTGAGAAGTCTATCTTGGGAGATGATACTGAGTTGCTCAACACGGAGAAGAAGAAATTGCAAAGTGATTTGGAATTGTTCAGCAAAGAAATTTCTACAGTGCAAAGTGGTATCCGTTCGCTGAATGAAAAGATGACTATTGTTGAAAGCGAAATTGAATCGCTTAGCAATGTCAAGACTAACTTGGGAAATGAGATTGAGTTGCTCTACCAGGGGAAGGAAAAACTGCAAACTGAAACTGAATTTCTCAGAAAGGATAAGATGGAACTGCGAAATGCTTTTGAATTTCTCAACCAAGTGAAAATTAAACTTGGAATGGATGTTTTGCTACTCAAGAAAGGAAAGTGTGAAGTTGAAACTGATCTACAATCCCTCAAAGATGAGAAGATCAAGCTGCATAGTGATGTTGCATCTTTGAACAAAGAGAGGGCTAAACTAGGAACTGATTTGGAACTTACCAACAAGGAGAAGGATAAGTTGCAAAATGATATTGAACTTCTCAATGATGACAAGAACAAACTGCAAGAATTTCTCAATGAAGAGAAGGCTGAATTCATTCGATCCGTGACTTTTGATGTTAATGAATCGTTTTATGAGCGTGAGAAAACATTGGCTGAGAATGAAAAAATGTTCATACAGCTTAAAGAGAAGAACCAAACACTGGTTGCCAAGGAACGTTTTTACACTGAAGCGCTTCAGGAAGCTCGCCAAGAACTTATCAAGGTATATTAATATGAACTTTGTAACTTTGTTTTATTTCCGAAGCTTGGTTTTCTTTTTTTGAACTTTAGCTTGACCTAAGCACAAGATTTTGATCGATGTAAATGCTTCATATTAATGCAGCAAATGGAGTCAGAAAAGGCAACCAAAAGTAGGCTGATTGGAGTAAAGAGAATGAGGGGAGATCAAGACAAAGTGCTCTGGAATTTTTTTGGAGAAGAAGAGACACACTGAAGGAAGTGATTAGTTTTCAGTTGAGCCGTTTACATATGTAAAAAAAGACCAATTTCAACGTGAGTCTTATGCAAGTATTCCTCTACTCGGCTAAGGATTTTCATCTGAATGGTGGTAATGTCTATTTTTTGAGGTTTTTTGGGTACACTAGTGGGAGGATATATGCTGACATAATACTAGATTGTAAATGTGCGCAAAAGAATTAGGTAAAGAAATAATGATACATATAGAAGGATAGCAAAGATACGTTAACGGTCTATTCATGACGTGGAGCTGAATTTCGAACTTGTAAATGTTTTGAATATGAAATGTGAAACTGCTGCCGAATTATCTTGTCCTAAGTTGAGGCGTGCATAGTCACTTGTGGCTATATCTATAGTCCTGTGTTATTATCATCTAGAATCCTTGTGTCTCTTTAATATCCTGAAATTTGTGCACACGACTGTGAACCCATCTGCTAGTTTGTTACATATCAATTCAGAATTTCTCTTGTTTATTTTGGATTAAGGACAGTGCAGCTGCGAAATCATCCAGTTGAAGTTACGTTTGGTAAACAATTGAGGTGGAAAAGGGAAGGTATGACAGAAGTAGAATCGGCTTTTGGTGCGATTCCTATCAGTATTACCAGGTATGCATCATTTGAATGCTTATTCCAATGCATCATCAACTTTTCACAGGTGACTCATCTTTTTATCTTCAAATGCATATTGTTTTTCATACCTTGTGCCATTCACAAACGAACCTTGATCCAGGAACGAGTACTGTGAGTTTATAATTAGTTGGGAAGTTAGTTACTATTTGTGAAATTTTCATCTAAATGATGTTGTTTTAATGTCAGACGGTCAGTGTTGGTACATCTTTTCCTTTTCATTTGTAGATCAGGTCAGTTATCCACTATCCATGATTGCCAGAACTGTAATTTCTACTGGTAGATTGGTACATGTTTTCTGCACCCAGGGAATTGGAGTGAGTTTGAGAAAAATTAAAATTCTCTGAATGGCTAAATGCAACTAGGATGACAGTTGTCTGTCATCTTTGACGTTTACAAGCAAAAAGTTGATCAAGCTGCAAAGTTGAGAGCACATATACTTCTAAACTAAAACAACTATGGTTGTTGAAAGATGGTAGGAAGGAGGAGTTTGGTGATGTGTAATTACAGATTCAAAAGATATGTGGGGTGAATTCAGAACTTACCGAACAGGCAGAGGCTCAACAATGATGATGATGAATTTCGTTCTCAACTCCAAGAGCTCCAAGAAAAGAGGGTCAGGGTCAGGTTTCTGGGAGCACATTTCAAGCAGACACCACTTGTGAGACTTTGTTGCAGCAATTACAAAAATATGGCATGAAGCTTATAAGAGTGTTGATAAACGCAAAAAGATGTTGCTTCAAAATAGACCAGGAATTGAGTGCAGGATATCTATCAATAGCACTTGATTTGCTTCCCTACAGTGGAAACTTGGGCAACTCCAATACGAATTGATGCTCATGCACTTAACTTTTGTGTTCATATCTCCCACTGGTGACTTGATCTAGCTAAGTATCTTGGACTCCAAAGTAATTTTGATTTTTGTTACTGAAAGCATTTCAAAGTATCTTGGACTCCACAGTAAAATTCCTGGTGACCCAGGTTAACAAAACTGTCAAGTTCATCATTGAAAGTAGTAAAATGTGTCGACCAGCAACAAAATAAAAAATGTGGACAAACTAATTCCTAAAATTGATTTGCAAGGAAAATGAAATTTGGAAAAGAACAAAAAAAAATCTTCAACTGCATAATGACCGTAGGCTGTGCTAGGCTCATCGCCTCTGCCTCTTGCTTGCCAAAACCATAAATCTTAACCACTGACCCCGTTAGATATGGTTTAAAAATTTAAATTAGCTTTGCACACCTTTAGACTTGTGAACATACTTTGAATATCTTTAGTTTAGAGGGAAAAAACTTTCTTGTCATTACAAACAATTCCAAAAGCATTGTCTTCTTCTTTCCATGCAGGACTGGGATGATACTGTCAACATAAAAGTCAATCCTTGGTTTAAATTGTCCTTTGTGTGTCAGGTGTTAAATGTTATTATGGTCGAGCAACAAGCTGCTGAAGAAAAGGATCAGCTACTGCTTCTTTTGTGGAACACCACCTGCCTAATCTTTTCTTCAGTGAACGTAATCCCTTTTGACCTCTGGAGTTCGATTCTCGCACATGTATACACTTTCTTAATTAAATCAAAATGGCAGCAACGCAAACGTAGTTATGAATAAAAGTGAACAGAATTAGTAAATGGAAAACAAAACACAGTGGAACGGAAAAGAAACATAATCTCCGATCTCGACTCAGAAATGACTTCTTCAGCAGCAAAATGTCAACCAGGTACTGCAGCCATAACACATTCGTCTTAGGGAAGCTGTTGATTAGGAATATAAAAAAGGTTCAAATTTCACGGCTGTTATGAAAGCCTTGGTCCTTAAAAGTGTTAAAACATTAGTAAAAGTACACAGAGCAACAGTCATACCTTCCTTCCTACCTGCCTACAACCTAGCTAATCCGAGACGTATAATACCACCATCTACCACTTTGAAAATTAACGATCGAAATATCAGCAGATGGTGAGGTTTAGTATATCGATTGTGCTCATTCTTGGTAGAAATCTAGAGTTTAATAATTAAAAAAAGCATATCATCGAATTATTGGGTTCAAATTCATTATCCTTCATTAATCTTATACCAGGTAGGATATACTGCTTGTGTAGTAAGTCAGAAGCTGAGGATGGATCCAAAAAAAATTAGACTTGAGTGGATTAAACTATAAAATGCTGTGATAGACCAGGTATCATGATCCCATTTTTAGGAACTAGTATCTGACATAAGTTCATCTAAGTTTGCTTCAGCTAACCAAATGTGAACTGGCATTGTAGGTTCGTCAGTTGGTACGTGAAATTGGACAGGCTCGAGTACAACTCAGGCAGTCTTAAGAGCCGCACGGCATAGCTCATTTTTTGTGTTTTGTCATGGTGCATTGGGATGTTGTCCATGACTCTACAGCCCTTGCGAATACCTTTGCATTAACCAGTAGAACTTAACAGTATAAGTCTATAGAGAAGCTGGAATGACTGTTCTGCAGCAACGTTTTTGCTCATGAATTTGAAGTTGTTTCATTAATTGACATTTCACGTGGTCTCAAAGCCATCAGATTTGATTGTTAAGCCCATCACGTAGGGGACTTCTGTTTAATCTGCCTGGATCGTCCTGGAAATTGTCGGAATGTAATTGATCCACCATATGAGCTAAGCTGCTTAAATAACGCAATCCATCAATAACTCCAAAAATTTAATCAAGGATTGAGATTGAAATGTGAAATATACACTCGTTAAGGAGTGTACACGAATTCGGACTCGCTCGTTACAAGCAACCGAAGAGAAAATTTCATCAACTGGAAATTTGCCCTCGTCCAGGTAAGTAGACACGTGTTATTCAGGTAATGTAAACCCACCGCTTGAGCTAGATTTTGAAGTAGATTGTGGTAAGTTTTAGGTATATGCTTTGAACTTCTTCTACTTGTCCATTTACAAATCAATATTTCGTATTCATCATCTCAGCCAATGGAATTGAAACTAGGAATTGGTATTCCATTTACACTGAGGTACTTGACAAACAAACTGAAAAACGTAAAAACAAAATATTAACAATTTGAATGAAAATTTTTAAATTTTAGACACACCTAATTTATTTAAATTTATGCTTAAAAAAACAACCTAATTTGATACTAGTATATACAGTTGCTTATTATATAGAATTTTCAAACCTTTTCTTATCCTAACACCCTTCTTGGCTAACTTAATGGCAGCGAAATTTATTAAAGGGTCCGGTGACTCTGGTCTAAAAGGTTAAGAGTTTACCTCTGCTTTTTTTCTAAATTTCTTAACGCGACACATTAACGGTGCTATCACGAGAGCCTTAAAATCTTTTTCGTTTAGTTTTCCTCTAGCATCTCAATGATTTCAGATTAAATGCATAAACAAATCGTTTCGGTTTCACTCTCGGCGAATACTGAAAAATTATCTTCACAAAAGCCTTTTTTTTCGAAGAAAAACTAACCTGAAATTAGCAAGTGCTATCATGTAAGGATCTCATGAGGAAGATAAATAAATAAGTAGACACGATGACTGGCCCAATTTTTATCATCAACAAATTCATGATAATGGTACGTCTAACAAGTTTTGATGATTCATGTGATCAGTGTGTCCTGAACATATAAATGATAAACAGTATACTAGTAATTAAACATATTAATCAGCCCGGAATACTTGTATATAGTGAAACTAAATCAGGTTGGATGTTGCAACCAAGAGGCTACGTGTTGCGACAACAAATCAGGTTGGATTTCTACCACCAGTGGAAATTCCCTCGCGTTTCTAAGTCTGTGGGACGCAGAGGTGTCTTCCCCTTAACTGCTTCGGAATCTCTACATAGCAATTCCTCCAACTTTATCTATAACTGAAAAAAACTTACGCATCACAGACAAACGGACCTTTACTTTTGTCGGCAAAAAAGAGAGGGACACGTGTTGGGAGCAACACCACAAAACACATTCCTAATTAGTATCTCAAGACCACAGCTTTACCAATTTTATCTAAGTTCTTCAGCGGCACCGGTCATACCTAAGAGAAACACGGTCGTCAAATTTAATCCTTACCTCTCTCAAATTCCCCATGTTCTTGGTGAGATGTATAAAGAAAAGGAAAATCAAAGCATAATACAACATGTTTCTACTGTTAAAGGCAAGAAATTTTGGATGACAAGCCATGATTCGGAGAAGAAAAAGTTGGAAATTAGGTTTTGTAGGAGGTTAATTATCTTCTGTCTCTATCTCTCTTGGATCTCTGGTGCGCTAGATAATTACCATGCTATTGAGGAATATTTCGATTCGGATGGTCACCAAAATGTTTCGGTTGATTGCAACACCAATATTCTCTCTCAGTTGGGAAAATGGATAATTCCCTGAACAAGACAAATTTTCAGGTCAATCATAAGGTACCCCTGAATCTCAAAACTCATTTACACAAACTGTTTGCTGATAAGTTACTTAAAAATGATCTATTAAAATATGGCTACATAGAAAATAAGTACATGCCTATACATTACTTGAGCATTTGCATATTTGACTCTTTGAATGTGAATTTGAAAACTCATTTTTACTTTATTATTTCTGATTGCACTTATATCTGTAAGTCAATGTTAAAGTAATCATAATTCATGTTGTATTGGTAGATTACATTTCTAATAATTTAATCCGTGTTGTCGAATATCCCATTGTTTCATATTTCCGGGAATTTATTAGTGTTTTATCATGGAATTGCCAAGGCCTTGGTGGTAATGATACCAAAAAGAGTTTGCTTGACACTCTAAATAGAACAAACCCTGACATTTTGTTCATATCTGAGACTAAACAACAAAATAAAGCAATGCATAACATTTTGAGGAGTTTAGATGTTTATAACTACTGGCTAGTTCCCCCTAGAGGTAGTGCTGGAGGTCTTTGTTTGATTTGGAAAAACAATATGAAACTTACTATTACTGATCATGCATATAACTACATCAATGTGGCTGTTCTTCCGAATAATAATAATGTAGAATGGATTCTCACATGCTTCTATGGTAGTCCTTACACTCCTTTGAAACTTGAGTCATGGAATATTATCAAGCACCTAGCTAAAGGTATGAACAAACCATGGGTCATCATAGGTGACCTAAACGTGGTGTTGCATGCTGAAGAGAAGAAAAGTAGATTTACTTTTAACAATAGTGAAGCTGATGTTTTTAATAATCTTATTAACTTATGTGGTCTAATTGATCTTGGCTTCTCTGGTTACACTTTTACTTGGAATAATCACAAAAAGGATAATGATATTATACAACAGAGACTTGACATGGCTTTAGGTAATTCCCTGTGGATTACTAACTTCCCTAATTCTAGTATTAAACATCTACGGCCTCTTGCCTCTGACCATGTGCCTATAGTTCTTAACACTCATAATACTTGATGGGCCTACCCCATTTAAATATTTTGGCGACTGGATAAAACATGAGGAATGTAAACCTTTAATCCAGGCTTGTTGGGAAAAGGAGATCAGAGGCTCCCGAGATCATACAATGATTAAGAAACTTACTTCTGTTAAACATATCCTTAGAGGATGGAACAAATACTCTTTTGGCAATATTAAAACAAATATAAAAATGATTAAAGATGAACTTAAGAAAACAAACAAGAGAAGCAAAATATCCTAATAAAAACAGGAAATTGCGAACCTTAGAAACAAACATACTGACCGGGTACAATATACAAGAAAAGTTTTGGAAGGATAAAAGTAGGGATAAAAATATTCTGTTAGGAGACAGAAACACTAGATACTTTCACGCTAGGGCTAAACAGAGGTTTAGAAGAAACATGATAGAAACCCTAAAAGACAAAAATGATGTATGGGTTAATAGTAGACCTGAAATTGTCTCTTGTATTACTAAACACTTTCATGAAATAGCTACAACTGTAAATCCTTGTTGGGACCAAAACATGATTGATAGAATTCTTGTTAGTATTGACTCTGTTGACAATGACAAGTTATGCACCACTCCTTCTATGGCTGAAATAAAACAAACTCTTTTCTCTATGGAACCTAACAAAAGTCCAGGGCCAGATGGATTCCCACCTATATTCTTTCAACAGAATAAGGAAACTGTAGGCCCTGACTTAACTAAAATGATCCAGGTATTTTTTGAAACAGGTTATATGTCAAAAGAAATGAATGCCTCATTCATTTCTCTCATCCCTAAAACTTTGAACCCAATCACTCCAGCTGAATTTAGACCCATAGCTTTAGCTAACACAACTTACAAAATTATCTCTAAACTAATGGCTAATAGAATGAAAGGTCTTCTTAGCAAAATTATATCACCATTTCAATCTAATAGCCCATGAATTAATTCATAAGATTAGAAAGACAAAAAGTAAAAAGAAAGGTTTTATGGGGTCTAAAAATTGACATGTCGAAAGCTTTTGACAAAGTGGAATGGGATTTCCTAATCCGAATCATGCAAAGAATGGGCTTCAATGAAAATGGTGTAATCTTATTCACCAATGTATCTCAACTAGTACTCTGGCTATTCTTATAAATGGTTCCCCTACTAACTTCTTTAAGCCAACTAGGGGTTTAAGACAAGGAGATCCTATATCTCCGTACCTATTTCTTTTTTGTATGGAGGCTCTTTCGAGAACTCTGATGCATGCTGAAGACCAAGGCCAGATAAAAGGAATAAAAATTGCCAACAATGCACCTTCTATTAGTCACTTAATGTTCGCAGATGACTGTATTATTTTTTGTGATGCTGATGATACTACTAGCAACAATCTGGTTAATCTGTTTAAGGATTTTGGGATGCCTCTGGTCAGTTAATCAATCTGACCAAGTCTGGGGTCTTCTTTAGTCCAAAAATTGATCCTACAATGAGAAATAGTGTGAAGCAAATCCTAGGGGTTAATGAAATACCTATAAATGATAAATACCTAGGGTCCCCATTATTCACTTACACTTCAAAGATAAAATGTTTTGAACCGTTAATAGAGAAAATGAAAAACAGATTGATAGGGTGGAAAGGCCAGTCACTAAATCCTACAGGTAGGACTGTAATGATTAAAAATGTTACTTCTTCCATTTGTGTTTACCAAATGAACTGTTTTAGAATACCTGTTAAGACTTGTAATGACATCACAAAACGCAAAGAAACTATTGGTGGGGAAGAGATGAAAATGGTTTGAACGAGAAAGGTAAAAAAGGAATTTGTCTTATAGAGTGGGATGGGCTATGTAAATCTTTAGAGGAGGGAGGTTTAGGCTTTCAGAATATGAAAATGTTTAACATTGCCATGTTAGCTAAAATAGGATGGAGATTGAATGAAAATCCTCACTCTTTGATGGCAAAATCTCTTAAAGCTCAGTATTATCCTTTGTGTGATATTCTTCATATAAATATAGTTCCAAACCAAAGTGACAGTTGGATATGGAAAGGTATATTACTAGGAATAGCTTATTTAAAGAAATATTGTTTTTGGAAATTGGGAAATGGAGAAATCATAGATATTTGGGATGACTATTGGATCCCGGATGTAAAGCCAACCTGAAACAAACCTTTGACAGGAATGCAGTATAACCAAAGTCTCATTTGATCTCGCTAATAAAACTTGGGATATAACAAAATTAACAGGTTGTTTTGATAGAGTTACTGTCGACAAGATAAAGCAGATACAAATTCCTGACAATGGTTCGACAGATGCCCCTCTCTGGACTCTAAGCAACACAGGTATTTTTACTGTTAAATCTTTATACAAACAGATTAATTGTGCAGAAGAAACTAATATGCATTGTAACAAAATATGGGAAATGAAAATCACTCCTTCTATCAAAACCTTTGTCTGGAAGGCAGCACACTCTATACTTCCAAATAGTGTGAGAGTTGCCGCCATAATAACAGATATAGATGTCTGCTGCAAACTTTGCAATGAGGAGGAGGAATCTCTTACTCATTTGTTTATGAAATGTAACTTCACCAAACAGGTATGGATGCATCTTAACTTTAATATGAATAATGTAATTGAAAGTGCTAACACGTTTCATGAATGGCTAAATGGATGGTTTACACGAATAGATGGAGGAAAATATGAAATGGAATGGAAGGTTTTTTGTAGTATTGTAACGTGGCATGTTTGGAAGGCAAGATGTAATAGTGTTTTCAAGAAGGAAACTCAAAATAGTGCTAAAACAGCAAGGAAGATAGTAAAGTTCATAAATAGTTTTATGTGGGTTAACAAAAAAGACTATAATATTATGCAAACTTTGTATTACAATCCTTTAAATGATGATTCTTTGATTGTTAGTAGCAGCCAACCACAGGACAATTTAGGATACATGGCAATAAAGATAAATGTAGCTTTATCTATGCATGATCCTATCACCAGTTCTGGAATTGGCCTAACAATGATTGATTTTGCAGGTAGAACAATTGAAGCTAGGGGTAGCTGGACAAGTTGTACTACCAGAGAACAATTAGAAGTGGCAGGAGCCGAGGCGTCTTTCAAATGGGCAATTGAAATGAGTGGATACCATATCATCTTCCAAAGTGATTCGCAACCCACTCTCACAATACTCATAGATATGTATGCTAAAGCTAGAGAAAGAAGATTTCAACAGAGCTCTAACTTTGGAATTAATTCGCACTTTGATATAAATTTTAAGGCTATAGCTTTTGTTTTAATAAGTAGATATGACATTATTTGGGAAGCAAATTTGTCGGTGTTTTGTAATAGATTCTATTCTGGAGAGACGAAAGTTTGATAGCAATAATGACCTATTTAGATATTCAAAATTGGAATGTACTTGTAACAAACACAAACGACTTCATCAGGAGGCGTTCAAGATCTTTGTATGTTTGAGGTTTTTCCCTCTTTTATGAAAAAAAAAAAGTGAAACTAAATTATAAACATAGTAGGAATGAAATGTTTTGAAAAATTGTTAGTTGTATGGGACCCAGTAGTTTCGTCCCATTTTAAGCTACCAACAGTAAAAGCATCATAGTAAACTTCTACTTAAACTTCTGCTTCAGGATTCAACTATGAAAAATACTCTATCTTCCAATTTCCAGATGAACTAAGTTGTACAACTGATGCCATGCTTTTTCTACTAAAGAGAGTTAAGGGAAGAAGGATGAGTGAGCTGCTTGGAACCAAATCACGACGGTTCAATTAGGGTATTTATAACTGTAGTGTTTTTTTTGTTCGAAATGAAAAATTTTATATTAAAGAGAAAAAAATTCAGCCAAAACCATTACAGTAAGAAGTTGACATAAGGAAATAGAAGCCTATGAGCTGAAACAGAAACAGCTGCTAATAAAGAAGAGAACAGAAGGAGACTAGTTGTGCAAAGTTAACTCCCAATTATGGATGATTTGGCTACTATCTGCATACTTAAAAATGCTTGTATTGCAACTCCATAGGACCAAATCTTGCTTGACCTGAAAAATGACTTCTTCCACATCTTTAGGCCTCCCACCAAAAACCCTTTGATTCCTTTCATTCCACACGTTCCAAATAATAGCAAAGTGTGATATTATTCCATATGTACTTACACTTTCCAGCCAAAGAATCGCCCAAGCTTCAAATAAGTGTAACACAGAGCCAGGCATTGGCCAACAAATCCGCATTGACTTGATAAAGAAGTCCCACAGTTGGAAAGAATAGGGACAATGCAGCAACAAATGATTACACGTCTCCAGCACTTCGTTACATAAAGGGCAAGCAGTGCTATTCAGGTTATGTTGGGTTTACTCCTTATGACCCAATAGTCCCGGAGTCCCCTTAACCAATGGGAGAAGCTAAGTAACAAGTGTCCTAGCTTATATGTTTTGTTTCCAAAACATCCAGGAGAACTAGAATTCACAAACCCGTGAAAGAGAAAGAAAGGGAGGAAGAAGAGAAAGAGAGTGAGGGAGAAAGGTTAAGCCACCATTTTTGGTGAGATTGAAGTTATCTTGAAGAGAAGAAGAAAGGGTTCTAAACTAAGAATCTATTGGTTGTTGAGGTGAAGATTGATTTATCAATTTCCACATCTCTTCAAAGGGGGATAAATCTAGGGTTTGCTCAAACTCTAGTAGTAAGTAATCTTACTCTTGCTATTCTCAAATTGATAGTGAATCTTACTTATTTAGGTGAATGAATTGTTGATCCACCCTAGTGGTGAGTGTAATTAGGCAAATTGGTTATCCAAGTGCTATATGCACCTTGAAGTTGTTGTTATCCCCATATTGGGAGAATTGTGTGTAATCCATTGTTGTTATAGTGGAAGATTTGCCCATGTTTTTTTACCCTTCACCTTGGAGGGGTTTTTCCACGTAATTGCCGGTGTTGTGTGATTGCTTATATATTGCGTAGTTGTGTTATTTCCGCATTTGTATGTCATTGCTTGTGTAGGTTTCGTATTGCGCATAGCGGCTCGGATTTGGTAAGTCTCCCCCAACAAGTGGTATTAGAGATTTTGGGTTGAGTTAATCCTGTGCAATGACGGAAGCTAGTACTAGTAATAGAATGGTCAATTTGACCGGTGAGAACTTTGTGACATGGAAGGCGAAGATGGAAGACTGGTTATATTGTAAAGATCTTTATGGTCCAATAGAGAGTAAGGGAGTAAGGCCCGAGAAGACAAGTGAAGAGGATTGGAAAGTTACTAATCGTAAAGTAGTTGGTTTCATTCGTCAGTGGATTGATGATGGTATTTTTCATCATGTGGCTAGTGAGACACTAGCATATTCTTTGTGGACCAAGTTAGAGCAGATATATGATCAGCAGTCTCCTTGTGCAAAAGCTCTTCTATTCAAAAGGCTTAGAAAGCTGTGCTACAAGGAAGGGAGTTCAATGGCGCAACATTTAAATGAAATGAAGGGTATTATGAATCAGCTTACATCTATGGAGATGATAATTCCTGAAGAGATTCAATCTTATTTGTTGTTAAATACTTTACCAGACAGTTGGGAGCCATTGAGGAATTGTCTCAGTTATTCTGCTCCAGACAGGAAGTTGAACATGACTGTTGCTACAAACAGTTTGCTGAATGAAGAAGTTAGAAGAAGGTCATTAGACTCATCTCATTCAGAAGCTCTTGTTATAGAAAATCGGGGTAGAAGAAAAGACAGAAGACAAGTTGGCCGTACCAAGTCAAGGGGTAAATCAAACTCCAGAAAGAACATTGAATGTTGGAACTGTCGTATGAAAGGTCATTATTCAAATGAATGCAGGAAGCCGAAGCAAGAACACAAGAAGGGGAAAGGAAATGATAAACAAGACAGTGATGTTGCAGCTGTTGCAACAGATGGTGATATCATTTTATTCTCAGATTGTAATGATGTTTGTGTGAGTTCTGCAGGTTCTGATTCAGAGTGGATAGTTGATTCAGGTGCATCTTATCATGCTACTCCTTATGAAGATGTATTTACCTCCTACAAGGCTGGTGACTTTGGGTCAGTCAGAATGGGAAACAGTGGTGTTGCTAAAATTATAGGAATGGGTGATGTGAAAGTTGAGACCAGTGTTGGCTGCACATTGGTTCTCAGAAATGTGCGACATGTACCAGATCTTCGTTTGAATCTAATGTCACCTGGAGTGTTAGATGATGAAGGGTACCACAATCACTTGGGTGATGGAAAATAGAAGCTAAGCAAGGCCTCCATGGTTATTGCAAGAGGCAAGAAGTGTGGCACATTGTACAAAACACAGGTGAAGGTGTTTAAAGGTGAGTTGAATGCTGTTGAAAAAGATTCAACCTATGAGTTGTGGCATAGAAGACTTGGTCATCTTAGTGAGAAGGGAATTCAAATCCTTACCAAAAGACAAGTCTTGCCAAAGACCAAAGGTATGCAATTGGGTAAGTGTACTCATTGTTTGGTTGGTAAAAAAACTAGAGTTTCCTTTCATAAAACTTTACCCAAGCGTAATTCTCGTATTATTGATCTTGTTCATTCCGACGTATATGGACCTTTAAGGGTCAAAACACTTGGTGGTGCCTTTTACTTTGTTACTTTCATAGATGATGCTTCAAGGAAGGTTTGGTCATATGCAATCAAGACCAAAGACGATGTTGTTCCCGTGTTCAAGATGTTTCACAAAGATGGTAGAAAGAGAAACAGAGAACCTTGAAGTGCCTTCGTTCTAACAACGGGAGAGAATACATAGGACCACTTGAAGTGTATTGCAAGAGCATGGACATACGTCATGAACAATCAGTACCGAAGACTCCACAACATAATGGTGTTGCAGAGAGGATGAACCGCACTATTCTTGAGAGAATCAGGTGCATGTTATCTCATTCCAAGTTGCAGAAGCATTTCTGGGTGAAGCTATGAATACTGTGCTTTGTATTTGATCAATCGATCTCCTTCAAGACCGCTAGATGGAGAAGTAGCGAGAAAGGTATGGAGAGACAAAGAGCCTACTTATGATCACTTGAGAGTGTTTGGTTGCAGGGCTTTTGTTCATATCCCAAAAGATCATAGATCAAAGCTTGATGACAAAGCAAAGCAGTGTGTGTTCCTAGGCTATGGGACAGAGAAGTTTGGTTACAGATTTTGGGATCCAGTTGACAAGAAGGTTATCAGAAGTAGGGATGCAGTATTCCTTGAAGACCAGACTATTGAAGACTTTGAGAAGATTGAGATGCCAAAGCTTCAAGATGATATGACCTTGGATCCAAATCCAGTTGTTCCTTCTCTTGAACAACATGATGATGATGTTGATGGTAATGGAAATGAAGAAGAATAACACAATCATGAAGATGAAGCTCATGAAGATGTTCCAGTGGGTGATGTTGAGCAAGAAGTGCAACAACAACCAGAAGCCGAGTTGAGAAGATCCAGCAGGACCAGATTACCTTCAACAAAATATACACCACATGAGTATGTGATGCTCACAGATGCAGGTGAACCAGAGTCTTATGAAGAAGCTCTTAGTGTTCCTGAAAGTCAGAAGTGGTTGAAATCCATGAAAGAAGAGGTTGGTTCTTTAGATGAGAATGACACTTTTGATTTGGTTGACAAGCCAGAAAACCAGAAAATTCTGAAGAACAAGTGGGTGTATAGAATCAAGACTGAAGATGGTAACTCACAACCAAGGTACAAAGCATGCTTAGTTGTGAAGGGTTATGAGCAGAGAAGGGTGTTGACTTTGACGAGATTTTCTCACCGGTGGTGAGATTTTCTTCTATTCGGGTTGTCTTGGCAATACCCGCTAGTTTGGATCTTGAGATAGAACAATTAGATGTCAAGACAAAGATTTCTTCACGGTGAGTTGGAGGAAGATGTGTATATGGCACAACCCGAGGGTTTTGAAGTCAAAGGCAAAGAGCACATGGTGTGCAAGCTAAAGAAGAGTCTATATGGTTTGAAGCAAGCTCCTAGAAGATGGTACAAGAAGTTTGAATCGTTCATGAAGGAACATGGGTACAAGAGAACAGCTTCAGATCATTGTGTATTCATTCAAAAATTTGTTGATGGTGATTTTCTTATTCTTTTGCTATATGTTGATGACATGCTTATTGTTGGCAAAGATAAGAAGAAAATTGATAGGTTGAAGTCAGATTTGAGCAAGTCTTTTGCTATGAAAGACTTGGGTGCAGCAAAGCGTATTCTTGGCATGGAAATCACTCGTGATAGGAAAGCAAGGAAGTTGTGGTTATCACAAGAAAGCTACATTGAGAAGGTGTTGCAAAGATTTAACATGGACAATGCTGAGCCGGTAAGTTGTCCACTTGCAAACCATTTTAAGTTAACTCGTGATCAATGTCCTGTGAATGATGTTGAGAAACGGAAGATGGAGAATATTCCTTATACATCCGCAGTTGGTAGTTTGATGTATGCAATGGTGTGTACAAGGCCGGATATATCTTATGCAGTTGGAGTGGTGAGCAGATTTCTATCAAATCCTAGTCCGGAGCATTGGGAAGCAGTGAAATGGATACTACGATATCTAAGGGGTACTTCTAATATGTGTTTGTGTTATGGAGGTGACAAACCGAGTTAGTTGGCTACAGTTCGAATTTGGCGAGTGCTCAAGACAGTCTCAAGTCGACCTCGGGTTACTTATTTACCTATGCAGGGGGAGCTGTGTCTTGGCAATACAAGTTACAAAAATGTGTGGCATTATCTACTACAGAGGCAGAGTACATTGCAGGTACAGAGAGTTGCAAGGAGATGATATGGATGAAGAGGTTTGTTAGATAACTCGGTGTGAAGCAACAAAGGTTCATCGTTTACTGTGACAGCCAGAGTGCCATCCATCTCAGCAAGAATTTGAGTTTTCACTCGAGGTCCAAGCACATCAATATTAGGTATCAGTGGATACAAGAAGTTCTCGACGAGAAGGTCTTGTATATTGAGAAGATCCATACAGATAACAACGATTCTGATATGATGACAAAGTCGCTACCAAAATACAAGCATGTGTATTTCTGCAGCAGGCCAGGTTTGGTGGTGACAGGTACCTTGACATAAGTCGTAAGGGGGAGATTGTTGGGTTTACTCCTTATGACCCAATAGTCCCGGAGTCCCCTTAACCAATGGGAGAAGCTAAGTAACAAGTGTCCTAGCTTATATGTTTTGTTTCCAAAACATCCAGGAGAACTAGAATTCACAAACCCGTGCAAGAGAAAGAAATAGAGGAAGAAGAGAAAGAGAGTGAGGGAGAAAGGTTAAGCCACCATTTTTGGTGAGATTGAAGTTATCTTGAATAGAAGAAAAAAGGGTTCTAAACTAAGGATCTATTGGTTGTTGTGGTGAAGATTGATTTATCAATTTCCACATCTCTTCAAAGGGGGAAAAATCTAGGGTTTGCTCAAACTCTAGTAGTATGTAATCTTACTCTTGTTATTCTCAAATTGATAGTGAATCTTACCTATTTAGGTGAATGAATTGTTGATCCACCCTAGTGGTGAGTGTAATTAGGCAAATTGGTTATCCAAGTGCTATATGCACCTTGAAGTTGTTGTTATCCCCAAATTGGGAGAATTGTGTGTAACCCATTGTTGTTATAGTGGAAGATTTGCCCATGGTTTTTTACCCTTCACCTTGGAGGGGTTTTTCCACGTAATTGCCGGTGTTGTGTGATTGCTTCTATATTGCGTAGTGTGTTATTTCCGCATTTGTATGTCATTGCTTGTGTAGGTTTAGTATTGCGCATAGCGGCTCGGATTTGGTAAGTCTCCCCCAACAAGTGGTATCAGAGCTTTTGGGTTGAGTTAATCCTGTGCAATGACAGAAGCTAGTACTAGTAATAGAATGGTAAATTTGACCGGTGAGAACTTTGTGACATGAAAGGCGAAGATGGAAGACTGGTTATATTGTAAAGATCTCTATGGTCCAATAGAGAGTAAGGGAGTAAGGCCCGAGAAGACAAGTGAAGAGGATTGGAAAGTTACTAATCGTAAAGCAGTTGGTTTCATTCGTCAGTGGATTGATGATGGTATTTTTCATCATGTGGCTAGTGAGACACTAGCATATTCTTTGTGGACCAAGTTAGAGCAGATATATGATCAGCAGTCTCCTTATGCAAAAGCTCTTCTATTCAAAAGGCTTAGAAAGTTGTGCTACAAGGAAGGGAGTTCAATGGCGCAACATTTAAATGAAATGAAGGGTATTATGAATCAGAAACTTACATCTATGGAGATGATAATTCCACGAAGAGATTCAATCTTATTTGTTGTTAAATACTTTACCAAGACAGTTGGGAGCCATTGAGGAATTATCTCAGTTATTACGCTCCCAGACAGGAAGTTGAACATGACTGTTGCTACAAACAGTTTGCTGAATGAAGAAGTTAGAAGAAGGTCATTAGACTCATCTCATTCAGAAGCTCTTGTTATAGAAAATCGGGGTAGAAGAAAAGACAGAAGACAAGTTGGCCGTACCAAGTCAAGGGGTAAATCAAACTCCAGAAAGAACATTAAATGTTGGAACTGTCGTATGAAAGGTCATTATTCAAATGAATGCAGGAAGCCGAAGCAAGAACACAAAAATGGGAAAGGAAATGACCTTTCTTTATTCTTATTTTCTTTCTGCTGCTTTTGATTAATCCTTCCAGTTTAATTTCACTTGTAGGCAAGCGCTCATGTTTCTAAAGGGAGCAGGGGATGATCACATATCACTGTTTCTTGTACCCTATGACTTGAACAATATGCCGGATGTGGAGTGCAGTTTTACCGTCATCAGTCAAATAGATGGCAAGACCAGTCAGAGAAAAGGTACATTCATATGTGTTATGTGCCCTAACATTAGTATATGTAGTTGTGATCACATTCTTTCATCTAATTATTTGATTTTCTGTTTACTGCAGTTCGTAATCTTAAAATCACTGAAGCAGGCAGCTGGAGTTTCACATTTTGTATGTGTCTAAGTGAACTTCTTGATCCTGCTAACGGATACCTTGTGAACGACACGTGCTCCATTGCTATTGATGTTACCTGTATATGGAACTAGGAGCCTATGGTGGATATATATGAAGCAAGCCGAAGTATGATGTGCTGATTTGAAGGATCAAGTTTTTTGCAAATCCATTTTTTGTTTTTGTATTTTTGTATCGGTTTGCTTGTTCTTCAGACGAAATAGTCCCGTGTCGAATGTTTGTTTTTTCTTAATACCAACTATGGTTGCGCCATCAATATGAACAGCAGAGATTGCATCAATATACTACATTTGTAACATTTCTACGGAACTTGAGACTCTTCATAAAGCACACCGCCACACCCTATAAGGTGAAAGCTTTCTTATTTTTATGCGAATACATACCTCCAACGGAAAGTACTGCACCATCGTTCTCTAGAGTCTACAGTCTCTAGACTTAAGCGCAGTATTTCAGCTTTGGTAGAATGATTTGGTTCGTCTATGACGCATAAGTAAAAATCAGAATCTAATGAGATTCTAGTTGCTTAAACATTATAAAATGCAATTATATACAGTGTACCATTAAGCAACAAAAAATGTGCATTTTAGCTGGAGAATATAAATGGACCTTGGCTTAATGGTTTGGTTTATTTATACCGGGACTATAGAATCATCAAAACTTAGTGAGACATGCTATTATTTTGAATTAATAATTTCTAATGAAAATTGCGCCGGTAATTGTATCTATATATGTATCTACTTTCGGGGTCTTTACATGTACCTTTCAGGTTCGTTTTCTGGAATTTTGTCTTACTAACAAGATAAATTTTAAATTAGCTCAAATAAGACGGAAGAAAGTTTTTATTAACTTATTTGGAAATGATTAAGATGTTCGAGGAAACCAAGCGAAAAAGAGTACTATGCGAAGAAATTTCTTGCTATAAGAAAGACGAACCATTTAGATCAAGGATGGAAGAATTCCTAGATGTGTGGGTGCATTTCCCCCCACTTACCGAATGGAAGAATCTCTAGATAGGTGGGTGCATTCCCCCCCCACTTACCGATCCAAATTGCAATGCTAGTCAGAAGTCTTTTCGGGTCATAGTACCGAGCTAAGTTGCCCATACCAAGCCAGTTAAATTTGTTTTCCAAGTTTGTAGTCAAAGCCCCTTTTCTTTCCTGAGTCATTTAAAAAAGTTAACTGTAATTTTTCTGTAAGTTATTTTAAAAATAAATTATTATTATATGCAATTTTTCCTTTTATTATTGTACTCAAACACAGTTAAATTATTTTACTACAGTAGAACCTCCGTATATTAATATTCTGGGCAAGCAAAAAATTATTAATATACGGAGGTTATCAATATATAGAGGTTGATTAAAGTAAGATTTCGACGATTTTTTTTTTTGTAATTAACACGACAAATCCTTTTGTAATTAGTTTATATATATATATATATATAGACGACGTCGTTATCTTTTGCAATCATTATGGTTTCTTATGTTAGTGAATATAAATAAGTGTATCTAGCTAATTTCGTGTTTAAATCATTATGATTTCTTGTGTTTGAAGCTGAAATTCCCTGGGATAATATGAGAAACTAAGCTTAGTTACCTCTATTCTTTGTGGAAAATCTCATAGCAGTTTGCGGGTAAATCTCCCATCTATAAAAATCAATTTTCATTTTATTTTTTGAATATTCAGCCTGAAATATGAAGTTTTGGACATGTTGTATGAACAGATTTGATTCAATGCGTTGTGCTTCAAGCAAAAAATGGTGTGTGTTGCACACTCTACTCATTTCAGGTTTTTTTTTGTTCTCTTTTTCGCACTTGAGAATCCGTGATTTCTTTTAGCCCACCCGAACTTAAAATCCTGGTTCCGTCGATGTTAAGGATAATCTTGGAATTCGATTTAACAAGATCAATCAGGACATGCTCCTACACATCTACATAGCTATTATATTTACGAGCTTATTCTTAAGCATATTAAATCAATTTCAAGCTTATCAAACAAAAGATTGAACACTTGAGGTATACAATATTAGTATTATAACGAAAACATTAGGCAATTAAAATTGAAATTTTATTTTGGGTTTCACACCATTTGAGCCCCTAATAAATATCATGTTTATTTTCATCTCACAACGATTAAAAAATATATATCATTTAGCTGGGTACCACGTACCCGTCAAATTATAACCTAATTTTCCGTTAATAAAATTCATAATTCAAAAAAAAAAAAAATCATTTAGCTGGGAAAACGAATGCAGTACAAATTGTCCGTCAGCTTGATGATATAATTTATTTTGTTGCACACTGATTAATATCTGATCAAGAGTCAAGACACATTGTGTGAATCATCAAAATTTGGTATGACATTTTATGATTATGATTTGTTGATTAAAATAAATTTTTTATCGGTACTATATCAAATTATTCATGTTACTCCCCAATATTTTTATATTTACATTGACAAATATAAATTTCTGGTTAGTTTTTCCGAGCAATAAACTTCACCAACACAAATTTGGTACTAGTTGATAATAAGATCGAAATATATTCCATCTTGTGTCATTATCATTTTAAAATACTTCAGATGTTAGAGGAAACTAAGAAAAAATAAACATATGCAAATGTTCATTTTGATTTTGATTATTTACTATGTGCATCATTAATTTACAATTTAATAAAACTCAGTTACAGCAAGAAGGGTCATAGTAACTCTTTAATAGCATTGGTGCAGAATAGTGCTAGATGGAAATTGAGTTTCGGTATTTTTTTCCCAATTTTTTTTTCGTTGGAATATATTTGTTTAGGTAAGTAAACATAATTTAGAGTAAAAAAATGAAATATAATAGGTAAACAATAGATATTATAAGTAAAAAAAAAGGTTTTAGTAAAAAACAGTGTAAAAAAAAAAGTTTTAGGGTAAAACTAAAAAAATCAAAAAAAAAAAACTGAATTTTCGTGTAAAATGCAACGGAAACTGAGTATCCGTAAAGCAGAAATTTTGATGAAAACTGAGTATCCGTCTCAATTCCCTTCCCTACTATCCGGATCAGATATGACCCACCTAGTAGGGAAGGGAACTTTTGTAGGGATATGGGAGACCATAGTGGTTGCCAATTTGGATTTTCCCTACAAATGATGTATATGGAAGGGAAATAGGGCACCATAGTGCTTGGCCTAACAGACTCTTTTTTTTTTTTTTTTTTTTGTAAGTTGAGGATGTATTCAAAAGACTAACTTAGGAGTTAGTAACCCTTACATCAAAATGAGTAGAGCTGTCTAATGATAGGTTATGAGCAATGCCTCTATCATTAGAGATGTCTACTTCCAAAGCTTGCATAATGCAAGGCTGGAGGGACCTTCCTCGAATCTAAAATTGATTGATAAAATTTAGCTTCCTTTGCCAATAAGTCAGCCACATTGTTTGTTGTTCTAGGAACAAAGATAAAACCTAAGAAATTATGACATTTTCCAGTAAGTTGCTTTACTTCCTCCATTATGGATATATTCTGCCATGATATCTCTGAAGGAATACCATTCAAGTAATCAAAAAGATTTTTGCAGTCGCCTTCCATACTGATATTAGTTAATTTTTCTTCAACTGCCCATTTAGCTGCCTGGAGCAGACCTAGTGCTTCTGCCTCTTCTGGAGATGTTGCAGCAATTGGCCTAACACACTCATGATGGGGTTGTTTTACATATTTCCAATGTGTTAAAATTATCTCTAGCATTTCGAGTTTGGCTAACCAAAGAATCCCATTCCTGCATATTTGGGATGAAAACAACCGAAAGAAGAGCTTGAGAAGTTAAAATGTTGAAAAAAGATGAAATTATTGAATTAGAAATGCAGGTGTCCTGTTTTGAACTCCAAGACATAGCAACACCTCCCAATGTAAATATCCATCCACCGGTAGATTTGGATTTGGATTCTACATTGTTCCCGGTTCGCATCACCGTATCCTTCTAATACGAATGGATATCTTTGGAAGTGTAAACCATAATTTATGGTTCCCTTCAAGTAAGCCAACACTATTGAAAATGCTTTCCAATGTTCAATTCCAAGGTTACTTGAGAAACGACATAGCATTCCCACTGCTTGGGCTATGTCCGGTCTTGTGCAATGCATAGCATACATAAGACTGCCAATAACATTGGAATACTCAAGTTGTTTATGAGCTCTATCAGTGTTCTTTATTAACTTCACACTAGGATATAGAGGTCTATGTGCTGGTTTGTCATCAAAATGACCATACTTCTTGAGAAATTTATCAATGTAATGAGATTGGGTTAATACTAACTCATCTCCCTTTCTTAGGATTTTAATTCCTAATATCACATCAGCCTCCCCTAGATCTTTAATTTCAAAGTTTGAACTAAGGAATTTCTTAGTTTGTTCCACAATAGACAAGTCAGACCCGAAAATAAGCATGTCATCAACATACGGACGAGAGAATCACGCACTCAGTTTATCTTGTTTACTATAAATACATTTATCGAAGATCATTCACAACAAAACCATATAACAAAGCAACTTTTTCGAACTTCTCATGCCATTGCATGGGAGCTTGCTTCAAGCCATAAAGAGATTTCACTAGTTTACAAACTTTCTTCTCTTGGCCTGGCAATATGAAACCTTAAGGTTGTTCCATATATATATCTTCTTCTAAATCACCATTTAGAAAAGCGGTTTTGACATCCATTTGATGTACAACTATCTTATGAATAGAAGCTAGTGCAATCAAGCAACGAATAGATGTGATTCGTGCAACAGTGCATATGTATCAAACTAATCAATACCATGTTGTTGTTTGTAACCCTTAGCAACCAATCTGGCCTTAAATTTATCAATGGTACCATCAACATTCAACTTTCTCTTGAATAATGAAAGGTCATTTCCTTTCCCAATGATGTTGCAACTTTCTCTTAAATTTATCAATGGTACCCTTAGCAATGATGTTGCAACTGTTGCAACAGATGGTGATATCATTTTATTCTCAGATTGTAATGATGTTTGTGTGAGTTCTGCAGGTTCTGATTCAGAGTGGATAGTTGATTCGGGTGTATCTTATCATGCTACTCCTTTTGAAGATGTATTTACCTCCTACAAGGCTGGTGACTTTGGGTCAGTCAGAATGGGAAACAGTGGTGTTGCTAAAATTATAGGAATGGGTGATGTGAAAGTTGAGACCAGTGTTGGCTGCACATTGGTCCTCAGAAATGTGCGACATGTACCAGATCTTCGTTTGAATCTAATGTCACCTGGAGTGTTATATGATGAACGGTACAACAATCACTTGGGTGATGGAAAATAGAAGCTAAGCAAGGGCTCCATGGTTATTGCAAGAGGCAAGAAGTGTGGCACATTGTACAAAACACAGGTGATGGTGTTTAAAGGTGAGTTGAATGCTGTTGAAAAAGATTCAACCTATGAGTTGTGGCATAAAAGACTTGGTGATAGGGTGTAGAATACATCCTAATTTACTATCTATTGTTTATGATTTCTTTGCTATTTTTCTTGTAAATTATGTATTTTACGCTTGTTTTGAGTTTTATAGCTACTTTGGAGTCGCACGGAGGAAAAGAAGAAGAAATTACTCTATTTGAGAAAGAAAGGGCAAAAAGGTCATTTCACTGCGAGTAATATTGGGAATCCATTCAAGGATAAGGGGAAACCCACAGAAGTGCTAAAAGCACCCAGCAAAAGACTATGAGACACCCAATCTGGGGTGGTTCCTATTGAGTGGGGTGTTATATCTGTCCTACCCCAGATTATTAACCTAAACCTAAAATTGAGAGGTATGCCTCTCATTCATCCCGTTCCCCGAAATCGAGAGAAGAGCAGCGGCTAACTGCTGAATCGAAGATGTTTTCTCTCGTTTAAATCATCCTTTCATTCTGCTCCATCCCGAAATTGAGAAGGGGATCTGATGGCTGCCGCTGAGTGAAACCGAGAGATGAGAGAAATCGAGTAAAATATGAAGAAATAAGAGATGAGTTTGATCTGTGAGAAGGTATTTTGCTATTGATGGTGAATTGAGGGGCTGAGTTAGAGATTGATCGATTAAGCAGCAAAAAGAAGAAGACTCTGCCACCGTTGATGGGTCAGTGAAGCTGTTATGACATACAGAGAAGATACAGGTGATGCTAAGGGTGGTCTCTGTAATTGAAGAATGAAAGAAAATGGGATTTGGTAGATTGAATCGGTGACAATTTGTTGAGTTCTGAAGGTGTTGAAACTTGACAGAGCTGGGTTAGATGGAGGCAATAGAATCGGAGAAGATGTTCATGGTTATGAGGTTGTATTCAGTGAGATGGGGTCTGTGAATGGAGAGATCGATGTGCTGAGTGAAATTGGAGATGGGGTCTGTGAAGAACTGCTGATGTGAGGCTCGAGATTCAAAGATAGAGACCTCAGAGATGAAGAGAGGATGAATCCACTCTTTTGCCATAGAATAGACAGAGATGCAACAGGTGATGGGTTTGCTGGAAATCGAAAAGGAGGGTATGGTGTTGCTGTTGAATGCTGATGAGTTGATAATGTTGATGGTGCAGTTGTGGCTAATTGAGTTGTTGTGCTGATAAATTGCTTAGTTGAATGTTAGGATTGTCTAGCAGGGAATGGATAAAATGGGAAAGTCTTTGATCCATGGAAGATGGCAGGATAAGGCAGAGATGTAGGTGCAGCTGATCCATGGAGTTGGTGTTTGTGTAGGTGCAGCTGTGCTTAGAAGTGAGTCAGGTGTTGCTGCTATGAATGCATTAATACTGCAGTTTATGAGCACTTGGAAGAAGCTGCAGCTGAACTGAGATTTTGAAGCTGCAATTGGTTGTGCCGGTCAGAATGAGGCAAGGAAGATGGTGCTGTGTGTGTCACTGCAATTAGATGGAAGTGTTGGTGGTTTTGAATTGAAGTGGCTCGAGCTGATCAGAGGACAATGTGTGTTAGCCATGGTATTGTTGGGACTCTCTGGATTGAGCTAAAGATAGAGCTGATGAAGAGCAATGGGGCTGGTGGCATTGTGAATCTGAGCCGAAAAAAAGAACTAATTGTGGGTGTGAATGGTTTTAGTTCAAAGTTGCTATCTCACAGATGGAGGTTGAACTAATGATGCAGTTGCTGGCCTGGGATTGTGGTGCAGAGGAGTTAAACTAAGCTGCAGTGGAGCTGTGGTTATGAAAATTGAACATTTCAGGTTCTGGAGGTGTAGATGGTTGTATTGAGAGTCATAGAAAGAATGGATGCCATGATGTGCAGCTGCAAAGTAAAATTGCAGAACTACAGTGGGTTGATGGCGCGAGATCCAGCCATTATGGGCGATGTGCAATACTACAAAGACAAGGATTGTGCATCACAAGAGTCCGGCGATGCAAATGGCTTATGGCACAACAACTCGGCCCTAATCGGCTAGATAGGCGACTCGATTCAGCTCGACACTTGACTCGGTCGACTCTCACCGACTTGACTCGGTGGCCGACTTGACTCGGTTTGATCTTGACCGACTTGACTCAGTTGACCGGTGACCGGGCAGACTTTGCCGGTCACCTGAGATACTTTCCGGTGACGGATTCCGGCCATAATACCAGTTTTCCGGCAAGCCAAAAATTCCAGAATTTTCTATAGATTTCTCTCATGGGTGTGAAGACTTGGACTAGGAATTGGATGGAGAATTGGGCTCAAATTTGGAAAGAGAAGATGAAGAGTTGAGAAAGACTTGAATTTGGAAATTGAATGGCTAAAGGAAAAGGATTCTATTCCTTGGAAGATTTGGAGAATATTGAAGCCTATAAATAGAGAAGTTTTCTACATCTTTTACACACCTCTCTACACACACAACACTTGTGTTTTTGCTAGCTTTTGAAAATTCTTCTTCTTAATTATTTGTGTGAACTTGAAAATTCTCCTTTTAATAATTATTTGTGTGAATTTCAAAAGCATGAGTAGCTAATTTTCTTATTGATTGAGGATGAATTCCTAGTTCTTAATATATGATTTGAGTTTTGTTTCAATTCTATCTTGAGGTTTTTCACATGATTATCGATTGTTTTTACTAATAGGAATGTTTATTCATTCATGATTGATTGATAGATTGTTTGGAGTGCACGCTAAATTGATTTGTTAATTTGATCTAAAGCTAGTGAAAGTTAGGAGATAAGTAATCGTTTCTTGACTCTTTACATAAGTAGCAAACACGAGACCTTGCGGAGGGATTCCGTGGAGCGATTCTGTGTGAAACAACGTTAGCAAGTAAACCTTGATCTAAGAGTTTAACTACTAATATCAACCTAATAAGTTCATAAATCTTAATGCGTTTATTTAAATTACATCTTGAGTGATCTACTTCTAGGTGGTTTGGTAAATAGAATCCGGTAGTCGAGAACCTCCGTGTTCGGTGATACAAGGGATTTAGGGGTTTAGCACTGATCTAGCTGCTTTACCTACGGTTGGTGATAATTTGTGACTAATAACAAGTAGAAAAGAACATAACTTGAATCATTGTTTTGCAACGAAGAAGGATTCCTTGATCTTGTCTCTCTTATTGATTTCAACTTTAACTTTTAATTGCTTTATTTACTTTCTTTTGCTTTATACATCCCCCCTTTTCGTGACAATTTTACAACTAGAATCTCTTGCTCCTCGTGGGAACGAACTTGACTACACTATATTACTTGTTAATTAGGTGGAAAAATATTAATTAATTTGTTGTGGTTACGACACGCATCAAATTTTGGCGCCGTTGCCGGGGAGCAACGGACGGTTTTTAGTTGTTTTTCTTTTTGCTTTATTTTTGCTTTGTTAGATTCTATACCGTATCTAACTTAGTTTTCGAGAATCTTATTTCAGGTGCTATACCTTTGGTGAATGCTTAAAGAGGGCAGACCGAGTCCAATACGTCTTCGATCCGGCACTCAACTAAAGGATTTCATTCGAGCGGTTAACACTCCACTTCCTCCTTCTTCATCAAGTGAATTCACAGATTCGGACAAAGAGGAAGAACCAATGGCTGATCGTACACTCAAGGACCTAGCTTCTCACAAGCTTGACACACAACAATGGTGTATCCAAACTAACTCAAATTTTGAGATCAAGCCGGGGTTGATTAGAGAGTTACCAAAGTTCCATGGCATGGTGAATGAAGACCCAAACAAACATCTTATGGACTTCTATACCATAGTTATGGCCATGCTTCCACCGGAGACCAATGCGGATGGAGCAATGTTGAAAGCTTTCCCGTTTTCTTTGGCGGGCAATGCTAAGGAATGGTTATATTATTTGCCTTCTGGAAGTATCACAACATGGAATGGTATGAAGAAACTTTTCCTCGAGAGATATTTTCCCGCATCAAAAGCTACTCAAATTCGCAAGGAGATTTGTGGATTGAAGCAACATGTTGGAGAGTCACTTTATGAATGTTGGGAGCGATACAAGAGGTTGGTGGCAAGCTGTCCACATCATCAATTTAGTGATGTTATGATACTCCAATACTTCTACGAAGCTCTCCACCCAAGTGATCGATCTCTTCTTGATGCCGCAGGTGGTGGTGCACTAATGAACAAGACTTTGACCCAAGCTAGAGAGTTGATTGAAAGTATGGCTGCAAACTCGCAACAATTCTACACAAGAGATGAACCAATGGTTAGGCGAGTGCATGAAGTTAGTGATTCATTATCACATCTTGATCAAAGAATGAGTAACATGGAAACAATGATTCAAAGGATGGTCGCGGTAGTTATTCCGGATGGTGAGACCGAACAAGTAAATGCGTTATATCCAAATCAAAGGCCAAGGTACGATCCATACTCCAATACCTATAATCCCGGGTGGAAGGATCATCCTAACTTTAGTTATGCGAACAAGCAAGCGGCGGCTCCTAATCCATATGCACAACAAGGTGGTTTCCAACAATCACGTTTCCAACCTCAACAACAATTCCAACCACAACAAGTCAAGGAGCGAGATTCTTCAATTGATGACAAGCTCAATGCATTGATGCAAGGTATGCAAAGTATCACCACTTTGGTTCAACAACAACAACAAAAGACCGATTCGGCAATCAAGGACTTACAAACTCAAATGGGACAATTGGCGACCGATGTGAACTTATTGAAATCTCAAGCATCCACAACGCTTCCTTCGCAACCATTTGTTAATCCAAGAGAGAATGTTAATGCGGTTACTTTAATAAGTGGTAGACAAGTGGAGGGTCCAAGTCATCATGAAGAAGCTAGTGAGGAGGTAGTCAAAGACAAGGAGGAGGCCGCACCGAAGGAGAATTCAACACCAACCGACCAATCCAAGGAACCGGTTCCTACTTTTACTACTCCACCTCCTTTTCCTAGTCGTTTTGCTAAATCCAAGAAAGAAGCTCAAGATAAGGCACTCATGGATATTTTCAAGAAGGTTGAAATCAACATCCCCTTCATCGAGGCCATCAAGACAATGCCACGGTATGCGAAGTTCATGAAGGAATTATGCACAAAGAAGGATAGGTTGCTTGATAATGAAATTACTAAAGTTGGTGAGAGTGCATCGGCTATGTTATTGAAGAAGATGCCTACAAAGTGCAAGGATCCCGGTGGTTTCACGGTGCCAATTACTATTGGTAAGCAAAGGTTTGAACATGCTTTACTTGACTTGGGTACTTCCATTAGTGTGATGTCGGCCGATATATATGACTCCTTGAATCTTGGACCTTTGAAAGAGACAAGAGTTATTATCCAATTGGAAAACAAGTCTAACATATATCCAAAGGGACTTGTGGAAGACGTGCTAGTGCAAGTAAATGAGCTTATTTTTCCGGTGGACTTCTTTGTGGTGGATATGGACAACAATGAGAACCGAGCATCTACTTCTTTACTTCTTGGGAGGCCATTCATGAAGACCGCAAAGACGAAGATTGATGTGGATATGGGTACACTCACTATGGAATTCGACAAGGAGATAATACACTTTAATATATTTGAAGCCATGCGCTACCCAAGTGATGTGCATTCCGTTTACTCCATTGATGTGGTTGATTCATTAGCGCAACAAATGGTGGAATTGAATCGAGAGGATGAACTTGATGTGGTGTTGCAAAAGAGCATTGAATTGGACATCCACGGCTTGTCTAACTTGGATGTTGAAATCTCCAATGAATTGGTGGAGATGAGTGGTGCCTTGGCGACATTACAAGAAGCTAAAAAGGGTAATGTTTCATATATTTCTTTACCCGTGAATGATGAAGTACTTGTACCATCTATTGTGAAGGCGCCCAAACTAGAATTGAAGCCGCTTCCGGATCATTTGAAGTATGCTTTCTTGGGAGATGGAGATGAGCTTCCTGTGATTATTTCAAAGAACCTCACACCGGTACAAGAAAACCGTTTGCTTAGAGTCTTGAGAGAGCACAAAACGGCTATTGGGTGGACAATTGCGGACATCAAGGGCATTAGTCCATCCATGTGCATGCATAGGATTCTAATGGAAGAGAACGTGAAGCCGGTACGTGATGCTCGACGTAGGCTTAATCCTCCCATGATGGAGGTTGTGAAGAAAGAGATACTCAAATTGCTAAGTGTGGGGGTAATCTACCCAATTTCCGATAGCAAGTGGGTTAGTCCGGTTCAAGTGGTACCAAAGAAATCCGGAGTCACGGTTGTTCGAAATCAAGACGATGAACTTGTTCCCACAAGAGTTCAAACCGGTTGGAGAGTGTGCATTGATTATAGAAAGCTTAATTCCGCAACCCGAAAGGATCACTTTCCTTTACCTTTCATTGATCAAATGTTGGAGCGGTTAGCGGGGCATTCTTATTATTATTTCTTGGATGGTTATTCGGGATACAACCAAATTGTTATTGCATCGAAGGACCAAGAGAAGACCACTTTCACTTGTCCATTTGGAACGTTTGCATATAGACGGATGCCGTTTGGCCTTTGCAATGCGCCGGATACTTTTCAAAGATGCATGGTGAGTATATTCTCGGATTATGTGGAGCGCATCATCGAGGTATTTATGGATGACTTTAGTGTTTATGGAAATTCTTTTGATGGTTGTTTAAACAACCTTGAACTAGTTCTTAAACGATGCATAGACACAAACCTTGTCCTTAATTGGGAGAAATGTCACTTTATGGTAAACCACGGCATAGTACTTGGTCACATTGTGTCCTCTCGAGGGCTCGAAGTGGACAAGTCAAAGATAGATTTAAGAAGAAACTTACAATATTCCACTTCGGTGAGGGAGATCCGTTCTTTTCTTGGTCATGCAGGTTTCTATAGGCGATTTATCAAGGATTTCTCCAAAATCTCCATGCCAATGTGCAGGTTATTACAAAAGGAGGTACCTTTTGACTTCAACAAGGAGTGTAAGGATGCTTTTGATAAATTGAAGGAAATGTTGACAAGTGCGCCAATTATCAAATCACCGGATTGGAATCTTCCATTTGAATTAATGTGTGATGCTAGTGATTATGCGGTTGGAGCCGTTTTGGGTCAAAGAGTGGACAAGTTGTCCCATGTTATATATTATGCATCTAGGACCCTTAATGATGCACAAATCAATTATTCTACCACGGAAAAGGAGTTATTGGCTATAGTTTTCGCATTGGAGAAATTCCGATCATACTTGGTGGGTACAAAGGTTATTGTGTATTCCGATCATGCCGCACTAAGACACTTAATAAAGAAGAAAGAACCTAAGCCAAGATTAATCCGGTGGATCCCATTGTTACAAGAGTTCGACATAGAAATTCGTGATAAGAGGGGTGTGGAGAATACCGTTGCGGATCATCTTAGTAGACTTGTTATGTCTCAAGAAGAACTTCCATTACAAGACCGCTTTCCGGACGAACAACTTTTCTCCATGGAAGAATCAACACCTTGGTATGCGGATATAGTGAATTACTTGGTGACAAGGAAAGTACCTAGTACAATGTCTAATTTCCAAAAGATGAAACTTAAGAAGGTAGCTAAGCAATATGTGTGGGATGAACCATACTTATGGAAATATGGCGTTGATCAAATAATGCAAAGGTGCGTACCTAACTCCGAATTTCAATCCATCCTCTCCTTTTGCCACACTTTCGCTTGTGGTGGCCACTTTGGTTCTAAACGCACCGCTCTCAAGGTTCTCGAGAGTGGATTTTATTGGCCCACCTTGTTCGAAGATTCATATGTTTTTTGTAAATCGTGTGATAGATGTCAACGAACGGGCAATCTAGGTGCTCGAAATCAAATGCCACTCACACCAATTCTCGCCGTTGAGATTTTTGATGTGTGGGGTATCGATTTTATGGGCCCTTTTGTCAATTCGAATGGGAACTTTTATATACTTCTTGCCGTAGATTATGTTTCGAAATGGGTGGAAGCTAGAGCCACCAAAACTAATGACTCTCAAGTTGTTTGTGATTTTGTAAGGGAAAACATATTCAATAGGCATGGTACACCAAGAGTGGTGATAAGCGATGGAGGCTCACATTTCAAGAAGGCTTTCCACGCTCTCCTCAAGAAGTACAACATAACACACAAAATTGGTACGCCTTATCATCCACAAACTAGTGGACAAGCGGAAATTTCAAATCGTGAGATCAAGTCCATTCTTGAGAAAACGGTGAATACCACAAGGAAAGATTGGAGCTTTAAGCTCAATGATGCACTTTGGGCGTATAGAACGGCGTATAAGACACCGATTGGTATGTCTCCATATAGGTTAGTTTATGGCAAAGCTTGTCATCTTCCGGTTGAACTTGAACATAAGGCTTATTGGGCGATAAAGAAATTCAACATGGAGTATGATGAAGCGGGGAAACAAAGGAAGTTACAACTAAATGAGTTAGAGGAGATACGTAATGATGCTTACGAGAGTGCCCATATTTACAAGGAAGAGACCAAGCTTTTTCATGACAAGATGATTTCTCGTAAAAGCTTCATCGTGGGACAAAAAGTCCTTTTATATCATTCTCGCGTTAAACTATTTCCTGGAAAGTTAAGGTCCCGATGGATTGGACCATATGTTGTTACTAATGTTTTTCCTCATGGTGCGATTGAAATTACTAGTCTTAGAGACAATTCGGTTTCCAAAGTCAACGGCCATAGATTGAAGCCATACTATGAGAACATCGCTTATGTGAATTTGGATGAACTTCCATTTCAAGATTCACTCCCTCTGGAGGAGTAATGTGCAGCAAGAGCTAAGTCGGGCCGTCGACTTTAAAACAAGCGCTTAATGGGAGGCAACCCATTGAGGACAATGTAAGGTTTAAGTGTGGGGGAGTGGTTAAGCATGTATTTAAAAAAAAAATTAAAAAAATATTTTTTTAAAAAAAAAAAAAGAGTTTTACATAAAACCTCCAACTTTTAAATATTTTAGAGTCACTAGCATACTTCTAGATATGTTTACATAGAGATTTTGACCGACATAATTGAACTTGGAAATGTTAGAGAACTATATTCGGATTTCTTGCTTATTAGAGTGTTAAATAATGGATTTAATCATGCCGGTGATGCGAATTTGGTGCAGGGAGAAGTGCATTATTAGAGTTGCTGATCAATCATTAGTGGAGACTACCCGTATTCATATCATGAGAGGCACCGACCAGAAATTTTTCCATCTACTAAAGAGCTTCTTTTGAGTGTGTGTCACCGTACGTTAATTCCGGGTAGAATGGTGAGCTACCCAACCTCCCACCAATAGAAGCACTACTCTTTGATCTCTTGAGTGCTAATTTTGTCAATCATAAGGGTGACGTCTATAGATGAAAGCCTCCTTCTTGTAGTTCGATTTGCAGTTAGCACCATTCTCTCTCGCGACAACAACGAGTCCATAAAAACACCATCATCATCAACAAGGAGCGACATCAAAATTTACAAGGAAAGTTGGAAAAAGTTCAAGGTTTACAAGCAATGGAACGAGAAAAAGAGCAAATTTCAAATTCAAGTAAAAGCAACATACAAATAGCAGATTTTTACATATATGTTGAGGATTTACAATACAATGAGCATAATTCTATATTCAAGTATGAAGACTTATTCACAAGAGCGAAGAAAATCAAAAGGTGAGAATTTTTGAAGTTTATGATTTCAAGACGATACAAGTTGTGAAGAATCAAGCGGTAAAATACTCCTCCACGGCCACGGTTTGTTTTTGTATTTTATTTCTTTTGTTTAAAAAAAAAAAAAAATTTATAAAAAAAAAAGAAAAAGAAAAGAAGAAAAAAGAAAAAGAGAAATATTTGTTTTGTTTTTATTTATTTAATAAGCCGTGGGGAAGGAAAATTTATAAGGAAGATTCAAGCGACAAGGATTAAGGTAAAAAAAGTTACAAATTGTTAAGGATTTATGAAATTCGAGAGTTTATCATCAATAGTTGAAACCGAAGACGAAGACCAAGAAGTTAAAGACGAGGAGCGGAAGACGTTTCTATTGGATGCCGTGAGAGTGGTGTTATCATAATTGGCGATCGGATGTGAAGGTGGGTAAGTAATCTCATCCTCGATAATAATGGTTGATTTCCTTTTGTAGAGATCGTCGGAAAAATGGTTTTTCAAAATATTAAAAGATGTGGGTTTTTAAAAATATTTCGGAAGTTGTCCTTCCCACCATTCAACGTGTCGCGGGATTTCTCTCTTCATTCCTACCTGCACACATGTGAGAACCATAAAAAAGCCGTCTTTTTGAGTGCAATTATCATAAAATCCTTTTGGTGAGGCGAAGTCGAGGCGAAATGCTTATTGATCGTTTCTCAAACACGCGTTCTCTCATTATGGTGTGGTTATTTCTCACTCAACATTTAAGAATGAGAATATGTTCTTTAGTATTTCTAACTTCTTATTACTAGCATGCGAAACTCTATGTCCTCATAACTCTTTGGATGCTTGGGACGCTTGAACGCTTTGAAGTTGTGAGTTTTTAGTTTGATTTGCTCGAGGACTAGCAAAGTCTAAGTGTGGGGGAATTTGATAGGGTGTAGAATACATCCTAATTTACTATCTATTGTTTATGCTTTCTTTGCTATTTTTCTTGTAAATTATGTATTTTACGCTTGTTTTGAGTTTTATAGCTACTTTGGAGTCGCATGGAGGAAAAGAAGAAGAAATTACTCTATTTGAGAAAGAAAGGGCAAAAATGTCATTTCACTGCGAGCAATATTGGGAATCCATTCAAGGATAAGGGGCAACCCACAGAAATGCTAAAAGCACCCAGCAAAAGACTATGAGACACCGAAATCTGGGGTGGTTCCTATTGAGTGGGGTGTTATATCCTGTCATACCCCAGATTATTAACCTAAACCTAAAATTGAGAGGTATGCCTCTCATTCATCCCGTTCCCCAGAAATTGAGAGAAGAGCAGCGACTGCTGCTGAATCGAGAGATGTTTTCTCTCGTTTAAATCATCCTTTCATTCTGCTCCACCTGAAATTGAGAAGGGGATCTGATGGCTGCCGCTGAGTGAAACCGAGAGATGAGAGAAATCGAGTAAAATATGAAGAAATAAGAGATGGGTTTGATCTGTGAGAAGGTATTTTGCTATTGATGGTGAATTGAGGGGCTGAGTTAGAGATTGATCGATTAAGCAGCAAAAGAAGAAGACTCTGCCACCGTTGATGGGTCAGTGAAGCTGTTATGACATACAGAGAAGATACAGGTGATGCTAAGGGTGGTCTCTGTAATTGAAGAATGAAAGAAAATGGGATTTGGTAGATTGAATCGGTGACAATTTGTTGAGTTCTGAAGGTGTTGAAACTTGACAGAACTGGGTTAGATGGAGGCAATAGAATCGGAGAAGATGTTCATGGTTATGAGGTTGTATTCAGTGAGATGGGGTCTGTGAATGGAGAGATCGATGTTGCTGAGTGAAATTGGAGATGGGTCTGTGAAGAACTGCTGATGTGAGGTTCGAGATTCAAAGATAGAGACCTCAGAGATGAAGAGAGGATGAATCTGCTACTGCCATAGAATAGACAGATGCAACAGGTGATGGGTTTCTTGGAAATCGAAAAGGAGGGTATGGTGTTCTTTGTTGAATGCTTGATGAGTTGATAATGTTGATGGTGCAGTGTGGCTAATTGAGTTGTTGTCTTTGATAAATTGCTTAGTTGAATGTTAGGATTGTCTAGCAGGGAATGAATGAAATGGGAAAGTGTTGATCCATGGAAGATGGCAGGATAAGGCAGAGATATAGGTGCAGCTGATCCATGGAGTTGGTGTTTGTGTAGGTGCAGCTGTGCTTAGAAGTGAGTCAGGTGTTGCTTTGCTATGAATGCATTAATCTTTGCAGGTTTATGAGCACTTGGAAGAAGGCTGCAATTTGAACCGAGATTTTGAAGTCGCAATTGGTTGTGCTTGTGAGAATGAGGCAAGGAAGATGGTCTTGTGTGTGTCACTTGCATTAGATGGAAGTGTTGGTGGTTTTGAATTGAAGTGGCTCGAGTTGATCGAGAGGACAATGTGTGTTAGCCATGGTATTGTTGGGACTCTGGGATTGAGCTAAAGATAGAGCGATGAAGAGCAATGGGGCTGGTGGCATTGTGAATCTGAGCCGAAAAAAAGAACTAATTGTGGGTGTGAATGGTTTTAGTTCAAAGTTGCTATCTCACAGATGGAGGTTGAACTAATGATGCAGTTGCTGGCCTGGGATTGTGGTGCAGAGGAGTTAAACTAAGGCTGCGGTGGAGTCAAAGGTTATGAAAATTGAACATTTCAGGTTCTGGAGGTGTAGATGGTTGTATTGAGAGTCCTGGAAAGAATGGATGCCATGATGTGCAGCTGCAAAGTAAAATTGCAGAACTACAGCTGGGTTGATGGCGCAGGATCCATCCATTATGGCTGATGTGCAATACTACAGCACAAGGATTGTGCATCACAAGAGTCTGGCCAGTGCAAATGGCTTATGGCCTGGCAACTCAACCCAATCAGCTAGATAGCTGACTCTGATTCAGCTCTGACACTTGACTCGGTCTGACTCTCACTGAGTTGACTCAGTGACCGACTTGACTCGGTTTGATCTTGACCGACTTGACTCAGTTGACCGGTGACCGGACGGACTTTGCCGGTCACCTGAGATACTTTCCGGTGACGGATTCCGGCCATAATACCAGTTTTCCGGCGAGCCAAAAATTCCAGAATTTTCTATGGATTTCTCTCATGGGTGTGAAGACTAGGAATTGGATGGAGAATTGGGCTCAAATTTGGAAAGAGAAGATGAAGAGTTGAGAAAGACTTGAATTTGGAAATTGAATGGCTAAAGGAAAAGGATTCTATTCCTTGGAAGATTTGGAGAATATTGAAGCGTATAAATAGAGAAGTTTTCTACATCTTTTACACACCTCTCTACACACACAACACTTGTGTTTTTGCTAGCTTTTGAAAATTCTTCTTCTTAATTATTTGTGTGAACTTGAAAATTCTCCTTTTAATAATTATTTGTGTGAATTTCAAAAGCATGAGTAGCTAATTTTCTTATTGATTGAGGATGAATTCCTAGTTCTTAATATATGATTTGAGTTTTGTTTCAATTCTATCTTGAGGTTTTTCACATGATTATCGATTTCTTTTACTAATAGGAATGTTTATTCATTCATGATTGATTGATAGATTGTTTGGAGTGCACGCTAAATTGATTTGTCAATTTGATCTAAAGCTAGTGAAAGTTAGGAGATAAGTAATCGTTTCTTGACTCTTTACATAAGTAGCAAACACGAGACCTTGCGGAGGGATTCCGTGGAGCGATTGTGTGTGAAAACAACGTTAGCAAGTAAACCTTGATCTAAGAGTTTAACTACTAATATCAACCTAATAAGTTCATAAATCTTAATGCGTTTATTTAAATTACATCTTGAGTGATCTACTTCTAGGTGGTTTGGTAAATAGAATCCGGTAGTCGAGAACTTCCGTGTCCGGTGATACAAGGGATTTAGGGGTTTAGCACTGATCTAGATGCTTTACCTATGGTTGGTGATAATTTGTGACTAATAACAAGTAGAAAAGAACATAACTTGAATCATTGTTTTGCAACGAAGAAGGATTCCTTGATCTTGTCTCTCTTATTGATTTCAACTTTAACTTTTAATTGCTTTATTTACTTTCTTTTGCTTTATACATCCCCCCTTTTCGTGACAATTTTACAACTAGAATCTCTTGCTCCTCGTGGGAACGAATTTGACTACACTATATTACTTGTTAATTAGGTGGAAAAATATTAATTAATTTGTTGTGGTTACGACACGCATCACTTGGTCATCTTAGTGAGAAGGGAATTCAAATCCTCACCAAAAGACAAGTCTTGCCAAAGACCAAATGTATGCAATTGGGTAAGTGTACTCATTGTTTGGTTGGTAAACAAACTAGAGTTTCCTTTCATAAAACTTTACCCAAGCGTAATTCTGGTATTATTGATCTTGTTCATTCCGACGTATGTGGACCTTTAAGGGTCAAAACACTTGGTGGTGCCTTTTACTTTGTTACTTTCATAGATGATGCTTCAAGGAAGGTTTGGTCATATGCAATCAAGACCAAAGACGATGTTGTTGGGATGACTTGTCTACGCAATTGGAATTAAATATGAAACATTGAAGTATCTATACGGTGACTGGGCCACATGCTACAGAGACTGTTAAAACACTAGTCACTGTTCCCTCCACCACCACTGTTAGTATTGCTGTTGTAATTGATTCTAATAATTTCATGCTTCCTCATTACTGCATTACTATTTTCTGTGATGGCTCGTATGACAAGGATACTAACATGGCTGGTATTGGCATTGTGGCCATGCATTCTACCGATGGGTTCAGGGGTGCAAATTAATCGCAAGGAGAAGTACCAGTCCTGAAGAAACTGAATGCTAAGCCTTACTGGAGGCTGCGAATTGGATCAGAGATAAAGGTTTATAGAATATCTACTTGGTTACTCATGCCAAAAATATTATGGCTTACTTAAATAATTGTAGAGACCAAATTAGTTGGTCCTCTTGCTCTGTTCTAGATGATTGTTTGTTTCTTTTACAAGACTTTAGTAACATTTGTTTTAAACATGTCAAGAGAGACTTGAATAGTCTTGCAGACATAGCTGCAAGACGTAGTAGAGTTAGTAATGTCTCGGGAGAGTGGCAAGAGAATAATTGCATATTCTTCCTGCAAAATGTTGTAAACTCTATCTAATAATACAATCTCTTTTTCCTAGAAGAAGAAGAAGAAGAGACAAAAAAAAAAAAAAAAAAAAAACTGACCTGGCCGGCCGGCAATTTCTCTCCTAATTTGCTGTGGAACTGCGATGTTCTGAAGTGGACCCACAATTATAGTGTGAATTGTTGTTGTACACGCCATGGCCCATGGAATGGATTCGTGTTTCTGATCTTGGGTTTGTGAATATGAAACACAAATGTGAAAAATGAATCGTCACTTAAAAAAAAGAAAAACTTTATGAGTATCATGTTTTGTCAATCAAACACAGCAGATATACACTTTAAGGTAGGGATCCGTCTTTGGTCCTAATCCTACGGACACCAATGATGTGGTGACTACTAATTTGGCTGAGTTAGATAGTATATTCAAAGAAACGTTACAATTTCCAGCACTGTTTATGGGGAAAGCATTAAGGGCAGGAGAAAATCAAACTCCAGCTCCTGGGAGGTGTGAGAGTTTGCACAATGTCATGCATATGTGAAGTGGACGTTATTCTTCAGCCACCATGGAAACGTCGATCGGATGTGGGATATCTATAGTACGTTCCGCGGGCAGAAAGTTTAATTCAGAGATCCTGACTGGCTCGACTCATCATTTATCTTCTACGATGAAAATGAACAGCTCGTTAAGTGCAAGGTGTGAATATTTCTCTTTGTCCCTGCCATCTCGTTTTGGAGGTCAGAGAAAACACTAATATTGTTTGAATGCGCCATTTAGGTCATATGCATATTCGTTTCCGTCAAATTCATATAGTTTGTTTACGTATGTACAGGTGAAGGATTGTCCAACTCCAGAAAGCCTACGATATAGTTAGAGTCCCGAACCACTTACATGGACAAACATCCGTAGAAAGTACAAGAAACTGAGGAGCAACTTATTTGTTTCATGCTACGTGGTACCCAGCTAAATGATATATATTTTTTAATCGTTGTGAGATGAAAATAAACAATTAAACATGATATTTATTAGGGGCTCAAATGGTGTGAAACCCAAAACAAAATTTCAATTTTAATTGCCTAATGTTTTCGTTATAATATTAATATTGTATACCTCAAGTGTTCAATCTTTTGTTTGATAAGCTTGAAATTGATTTAATATGCTTAAGAATAAGCTCGTAATGTCTCTTCGACTGTTCCATACGGCTAAACAACAAAAATACTAGTTATTTTGGTTAGTTTCAACTGACATATATGTGGAACTCTTACTAGCGGAGATAGAGAGACAGAGAAATATTTGGACACAAAGTCCGAGCTCCACAAAGTAGCATCACCGGTGTCATTGGATTTATCTTTGCTTATTAGTTTCTTCTAATCTCATCTATTTCAAAATAACCAGAATAAACTGCCATTCGATTTTACTCGGAAATCATTTTGGGGAAATTTTCTTGGAAAAGCTAACTAGAAATTAATATTTGTCGTTGTACATATAAAGGCCTCGGAGGGTAAAATAATAAGTAGATATATAAGGACAGTTAAATGTTCATTTTAATCAATAAAATCATAATTTTGAAATTTTGGTAATTCACATTATCAGTGTGTCTTGAGCATATATTAATCAGTGTGAAACAGGAATCGAATGAGTTGAACCACGAAGCCAAAGATGATCCAAAACGATATCTTTTCAGACATGATGTGCATAAAATAAGAAAAGCAAACCAAAACACCCCATGGTTGAAACCTTGAAGCAAAAAGCTGAACACACTGGCTGCACAAACTAGATAGATCCTCTAACTTCACATGAACATATAACTTCTTCTGCTCATCCAGTGGTCGGATCTTAATAATTTGATATTGCACCTCATTCACAAGGCTGCTCGGGGGTTTACCAACCCTAAGATAAATATTATTTTATCTTATTTGTATTTTGGTACACCACAAGCAAACCGGTCGCCCCTATCAGTAACCTTGCTCATTCATCCAACACGAAATATCAATATTAATGATACATGTAACATGTGTCATTCACGAGATATCATAATTTTATTAGTAGTTTTAGCAGGAGGGAAGGATGAAATGTGAAGAACTGTTTGGACTACCTTGTCTAATGCAGTATATATAAAGGGGTGGGTGGGGTTGAACGTCTAGTAGAAGGTTGATATTATTGAGCCAAAAATTCTGGGCATACCGCCCTTTGAAATAAGCTTAAAACAAGAATGGTTTTTTGGGGACCATGATTTTTCTTAGGGACCATGATTTTTGGGTCTTGGTGTGTTCGGTTAGGAAATATTTTTTGCGATGTAACCGAACTTAGGTTCGGTTGAGATTTTTTTTTTGGGACGTAACCGAACTATTGTTCGGTTGGGAAATGTTTTTTGCAACTAAACCGAACTATTGTTCGGTTGGTAAATGTTTTTTGCAACTAACCGAACTTATATTCGGTTGGGAAATGTTTTTTTTGCAACTAACCGAACTTATGTTCGGTTGGGAAATGTTTTTTGCAACTAACCGAACTAACCAGTTCAGTTGAAAAATGTTTTTTTGCAACTAGCCGAACTTATGTTCGGTTGGTAATTGTATTTTGCAACTAGCCGAACTTATGTTCGGTTGGGAAATGTTTTTGCAACTAGCCGAACTTATGTTCGGTTGAGAAATGTTTTTTGCAACTAACCGAACTTATGACTAAAAAATAAAAAACCATGGTCCAAAAAACGATTCTAAAACAAGACCCCTCATAAACTCCCCATAAGTTGGCGCCCTGCAAAATTTTAGGGGGTGGGCCCTTTTTTCTGTGAATGATTGTTTTAGTATTGTTCAAATGGGCGGTATGCCCATAACCATTGGTCGAGGTATTAGTCAAAAATAGCTTTTATTCATCATTTAATGTTCTGTTGCCTCTCTTTAGTCTTTACAGTAACAAGATGCTAATGAATTGTTGGTGAAATGTGATTTCTTGGTCAGATAATTAATAAGGTCTAATTAACACAAACGTTTATACATAATTTATCACAGACATTTGTAATGTTACATTCTAATGGCAACAAAAACATAGTATATACATATGCGGACTTCCATATTCGAGCTACACAACACACAAATAAGAAGGAAGTACAGAAGAAAAACCAAAAAAAAACGAAACCCACTGGTTTTAGGCAAAATATTTGACACACGAGAATGAAGAATACTTGATAGATCTTTCGTTCTTCAAAAAAGTCCACCTTTCCTCTTTACTTTTGAAACCAAATATAAAGTCTATCTTCATCTGGGCATCGAACTTCCTAAACTCATTAATTCTGTTGCATCATGCAAATCCTCCACAGGCTCCTCATTCATCCTACACGAAACATCAATTCTAATGACACAAGTGTCATTCACGATGTATCCTTTAGCCAGGTCATGGAGCTCACTGAGACGCATGAATGTGGGGAAACCCCAGCCGCCACCGTCTTCAGTGAGTTTACGTTTGAATTCTGCAGAAACAAAAAAATTACCAGGCAAGAAAAGAATGGGATCAAACTTTAACATCACAATGTCAGCATAAATAAAGCAGATTTACCAAGTGTCACTCTGTTCCTGCGATCTGTTTGACTAATGATGGTAAATCTGCATTCGACATACGGGAACTCGGTTGGGTCAACGGAGATAAGGAATAGCGATACGTGGTCATAAACTGTCCCTTTTCCCTTTGGAAAAATTTGAACCCTCCTGTGGATGAAAACTTGGAGAATCAACTAAACTAATTAACCCATATATAGGAAGGAAAATAACACAAAACGAGTAGAATACTGTACCCAATCGAGTTTCCCTACCATTTAAAACGACCAACCGAGAAAACCTCAGAGCAACTTCCTAGGTGAGAATCCAACGTAGAAAAATTCTTAACCTTCCAAGTAATTTTAGCAGATGAACTAAGCTCTTCAATTTCAGCCATATCTCTTCACGTAAAGAGGCAAAAAAAGATGAAGCTTAGGAAGATTGGATATACCACCTTGAAGTACTGATAGTATCTTGGGAGTGCAATGGGGTTATTTATAGATTGTTGGGTATTAGTGAGCCATTGCCACGTTAGTTAAGAGTTGTCTAATCGGGTTTACCAGTAACTGAGAGTATCTTTGCCAAAGATATCCAAGCCACGTGATACATTAACTACCGATGCGGTAAAGATTTGACAACTCAATTAAACGATTGAATATGGTAGACGTTTTTTTCTTTTTTCTGAAAGGTATGTGGTAGATGCTACATTTATCATTATATATATTTTTTACTTTCTGCGCATCTTTGACTTGGAATAGATCTGAGCATAGCAGTTGCACTCCTAGACAGTAAGTTCGCGAATGATTGCCGAATCATTCGCGAATTTCTCCGTGTCACGAATTTTAGCTTTTACGTTTTTAAAGCCTCCACTTTTTGGGCTTTACTGCCTCCCGAGCATACACAACCCAATATTAGACATTGTTGTAATTTTTATGAAACAAAAATGACTGAAGAGATTTGAAGGTGCATCTAAACCACAATACCACGTCCTCTTGGATGACTAATATTGTATATATTATTAATATCATCATATTAAGTTTATTTTTTCTTTAAATAACTCTCAAATATGTATAAAAATTAGTCTATGTCCTTATGAATAATAATTATTTATTATAATAGATACCGAATTTTCAGAGCCGAACTAACATTTATAAATCGAATTATACACGTACGTATGCCGTCCCGAATTACTAACGAATCACGTCCCGTTTACCGAACTTTGGACCGAATTTGGGTTTTACAAAACCGTATAATACTCGTACGTTTGCCGTTCCGTACGTTTGCCGAATCCCGAATTGCTAACTAGGGTTGCACTTTCGCTCATTTTTAGCCAATCTTCCATGCCCAACAAAATTGTCAGAGCCAAAAAAATACTTATTCCGAAGAGGTGCATATATCCGAAGACAAAACCTGGCATTGAATGAGTGATAAGATTGGGATGATCAGATATAGTCATATAGAAGTGTTGGATATTTTCAACAAACCCTTGAATTGAAGGCATTTAGGCAACAGTGTTGGAAATTTTCTATTCTAGGTTCTTCTATTGTCAGTTAGAAAACTGAACAAAAATTTCGTTTCACCAATAGATGCATTGAAGGAAGAGACGCGCCTGTTCACTCTGAAAAGATGCCTGTAGAGATAAAGAGTCATATCCAAAGGGTGTGATTTCCTCTTTAAATAGGAGACTTGTTTTCATCCAAAACACATCTCTCAACTCTCTCTGTTTTCTTTCTTACAAGCATCATCAGAAACAAAACCAGTGTGTTCTTCGTTGGATCAAGGTCGTACAAGCTTTGAATCCAACACTGTTGTGGGGCTTCAAGTATCCTGACGGCGATATTAAATTGTCCTGTTTGTACTCGCCAATTCAATTGGGAAAGGGTCGAATAATTGTTGAAAAGAATCTTTCATAAGAGCCTTGAACCCCAATACAACATTCTTTTCTTCACCCTGTTTTAGTGTCAAATTTCTAACGGTTTTCGACAATTAAAATCGACATGGAGGGTGAATCTTCAATGGCTGCTGCGCAATCTCTACAAGTCATGAATCAGACTTTTAATAGGTTAGAACGATTTGAAGGAGAGGGTTTTACTCGTTGGAAGGAAACTCTCAAATTCAATCTTATGTTTCTGAAACTTTGGTACATTCTGGAAGATGGGTTAGAGGCCATTCCTGCTGCTACTGAGAATGACGATGAGGAATTGAAGAAAAAGCGAAAGAAGCGTGAAGAAGATGATTTCATGTGCCGTGGTCATATTCTGAACGCTTTGGGGTTGAATGTTTATAATGCTCATCGTACTTATGGAACTGCGAAGGAACTATGGACTGCATTGGAGAATAAATATAATATTTCTGAGGCCAGTAACAAGAAGTTCCTGGTTTGCAACTTTATGGATTGGAAAATGGTTGACAGTAAGTCTATCATTGCCCAGGTCAGTGATCTTTTGCTTATTGTTAATCATCTTAAAGATGCTGGTATTGATCTTGTAAGTTCATTCATTGTTGGGGTTATTATTTCTCGTCTCCCCCCATTCATGGAATAGTTACAAGAAGAAACTTAAGCATGCTGAAACTGACTATGACTTAGAAGGCTTGCAGCGTCATCTTCGCATTGAAGAATATGCTCGTAAGCGTGAGATTAAGGATAGTCAGCAAACTGAAAATCATTCTAAGATTAATAATATGCAAGAATCGAAAACTTCGAATTCTTTGAAAGTTCAGAGTGATTCTCAATTTAAGAAGCAAGATCCAAACAAGAATGGTAAGAAGAAGGGCCCTTGCTACTTCTGTAAGAAACCCGACCATATTGCTCGTGACGGTCGTCAAAAGAAGAAACAAATGAATAAGGAAGCAAATATGGTCGATGATTCTAAACTTGTCATTGTTGTGCAAGAGGCCAATACTGTTGCAGATCATGGAAGTGGATGGTGGTACGATACTGGTGCAACCATTCATATATATAAAGACCAAAATCTTTACAAGACATATGAGCCTGTCGTCGGAGAAGATGTGATTTCTGCAAATCGTCTTCCTAGTAAAGTACATGGCAAAGGCACTGTTGAACTCAAGTTTACTTCTGGAAAGATTGTTACCCTTACCAATGTATTACATGTCCCAGACATATGTAAAAACCTTGTTTCTGGAGTCCTTGTTAACAAGGCAGGTTTCGAGGTTAAGTTTGGATCTGATAAGTTTGTACTTTCCAAAAACGGAAAGTTTATTGGACAAGGATACCCTTGAAACGGAATGGTTAAACTTAATTTAATGAATAATGGTTCTGCTTATATTGTTGACTCTATTGATTTATGGCATGCTAGATTAGGACATGTGAATTATGGTTCCCTTAGAAACATGAACAAATTAGGATTAATTTCCAATTGCAATTTTGATAATGTTTCTAAGTGTGAAATATGTGTGCAAGCAAAGATAAATAGGATATCTCTTAAGTCTGTTGTAAGAAATTCTTCCTTACTTGAATTAGTGCATAGTGATGTTGGTGATTTGAAAAGTCATGTTACTCGTGGTGGAAACAAATATTATGTCACTTTAAAGTATTACGTTCTGATCGTGGTAGTTAATATTATCCTACTGAATTTCTTTTATTTTGTCAAGATCATGGTTTGATACATGAATTTCCTGCACCATATACACCTCAACAAAATGGTATTGCTGAAAGAAAGAATAGGACTTTGATTGACATGGTTAATGCTATGCTTATTAGCTCTAGTTTTCCTAATTCTTTGTGGGGTGAAGCCATGTTGTCTGCATGCTATATTTTGAATAGAGTACCTTTGAAAAAGAAAAATGTTTCCCCTTACGAATTGTGGTTTAAGAGAAAACCTAATTTGAAAATACTAAAAGCATGGGGTTGTCTAGCGTATGTTAGAAAACCTGAACCTAAAATACCAAAGTTAGGAAATAGAGCTTATAAATGTGTTTTCGTAGGATACTCGCTTAATAGTATTACTTACATATGTTTAATCCTTGACACTTTTGAGATTATAGAATCTGTAGATGTTGAATTTTTTGAAAGCATGACAAGGACAAGTTCTCAGACACTTCCTACTGAAAACCCATTGTTACCAAGTCTAGAACCAATGGAGACTGATAACAATGATGAACCTTCCTCCTCTACACAGAACAATGATATCTCAGTTCTTACAGAAGATATTGAACCTAGAAGAAGTAAGAGAGGAAGAATAGAGAGAAAGCCTGACCCAGTTTTTAAATATTACCTTGTAAAGGGTGATAAGAATGAAATTCTTAACACTACCATGTATAATATGCATGATGAAGGTGATCCTAAAACCTATGTTGAGGCAATAAGCTCCAGAGATGCTAATTTCTGGAAAGAAGCTATCAACGATGAAAAGCATTCCCATTTGACAAATGGAACTTGGATATATTGTGATTTACCTCCTGGTGCTAAGGCAATAGGATGTTAATGGATATTCAAGAGAAAGTTGAATGTTGATGGTACCATTGATAAATTTAAGGCCAGATTGGTTGCTAAGGGTTACAAACAACAACATGGTATTGATTAGTTTGATACATATGCACCTGTTGCACGAATCACATCTATTCGTTGCTTGATTGCACTAGCTTCTATTCATAAGATAGTTGTACATCAAATGGATGTCAAAACCGCTTTTCTAAATGGTGATTTAGAAGAAGATATATATATGGAACAACCTTAAGGTTTCATATTGCCAGGCCAAGAGAAGAAAGTTTGTAAACTAGTGAAATCTCTTTATGGCTTGAAGCAAGCTCCCATGCAATGGCATGAGAAGTTCGAAAAAGTTGCTTTGTTATATGGTTTTATTGTGAATGATGCTGATAAATGTATTTATAGTAAACAAGATAAATCTGAGTGCGTGATTCTCTGTCTGTATGTTGATGACATGCTTATTTTCGGGTCTGACTTGTCTATTGTGGAACAAACTAAGAAATTCCTTAGTTCAAACTTTGAAATTAAAGATCTAGGGGAGGCTGATGTGATATTAGGAATTAAAATCCTAAGAAAGGGAGATGAGTTAGTATTAACCCAATCTCATTACATTGATAAATTTCTCAAGAAGTATGGTCATTTTGATGACAAACCAGCACCTAGACCTCTATATCCTAGCGTGAAGTTAATAAAGAACACTGATAGAGCTCATAAACAACTTGAGTATTCCAATGTTATTGGCAGTCTTATGTATGCTATGCATTGCACAAGACCGGACATAGCCCAAGCAGTGGGAATGCTATGTCGTTTCTCAAGTAACCTTGGAATTGAACATTGGAAAGCATTTTCAATAGTGTTGGCTTACTTGAAGGGAACCATAAATTATGGTTTACACTTCCAAAGATATCCCGCTGTATTAGAAGGATACAGTGATGCGAACTGGAACAATGTAGAATCCAAATCCAAATCTACCAGTGGATGGATATTTACATTGGGAGGTGTTGCTATGTCTTGGAGTTCCAAGAAGCAGACCTGCATTTCTAATTCAATAATTTCATCTTTTTCTGAACATTTTAACTTCTCAAGCTCTTCTTTCAGTTGTTTTCATCCCAAATATGCACGAATGGGATTCTTCGGTTAGCCAAACTCGAAATGCTAGAGATACTTTTAACACATTGGAAATATGTAAAACAACCCCATCATGAGTGTGTTAGGCCAATTGCAGCAACATCTCCAGAAGAGGCAGAAGCACTAGGTCTGCTCCAGGCAGCTAAATGGGCAGCTGAAGAAAAATTAACTAATATCGTATGGAAGGCGACCGCAAAAATCTTTTTGATTACTTGAATGGTATTCCTTCGAGATATCATGGCGAATATATCCATAATGGAGGAAGTAAAGCAACTTACTGGAAAATGTCATAATTTCTTAGGTTTTATCTTTGTTCCTAGAACAACAAACAATGTGGCTGACTTATTGGCAAAGGAAGCTAAATTTTATCAATCAATTTTAGATTCGAGGAAGGTCCCTCCAGCTTGCATTATGCAAGCTTTGGAAGTAGACATCTCTAATGATAGGGCAGCTGCTCATAACCTATCATTAGACAACTCTACTCATTTTGATATAAGGGTTACTAACTCCCTAAGTTAAGTTAGTATTTTGAATATATCCTCAACTTACAAAAAAAAAAAAAAAAAAGAGTCTGTTAGGCCAATGGTGCCCTATTTCCCTTCCATATACATCATTTGTAGGGAAAATACAAATTGGCAACCACTATGGTTCCCCATATCCCTACAAAAGTTCCCTTCCCTACTAGGTGGGTCATATCTGATCCGGATAGTAGGGAAGGGAATTGAGACGGATACTCAGTTTCCATCAAAATTTCTGCTTTACGGATACTCAGTTTCCGTTGCATTTTACACGAAAACTCAGTTTTTGATTTTTTTAGTTTTACCCTAAACAAATTTTTTTTCACTTTTTTTTACTAAAACCTTTTTTTTTACCTATAATATCTATTGTTTACCTATTATATTTACTTTTTTTACTCTAAATTATGTTTACTTACCTAAACAAATATATTCCAACGAAAAAAAAATTGGGAAAAAAATACCGAAACTCAATTTCCATCTAGCACTATTCTGCACCAATGCTATTAAAGAGTTACTATGACCCTTCTTGCTGTAACTGAGTTTTATTAAATTGTAAATTAATGATGCACATAGTAAATAATCAAAATCAAAATGAACATTTGCATATGTTTATTTTTTCTTAGTTTCCTCTAACATATGAAGTATTTTAAAATGATAATGACACAAGATGGAATATATTTCGATCTTATTATCAACTAGTACCAAATTTGTGTTGGTGAAGTTTATTGCTCGGAAAAACTAACCAGAAATTTATATTTGTCAATGTAAATATAAAAATATTGGGGAGTAACATGAATAATTTGATATAGTACCGATAAAAAATTTATTTTAATCAACAAATCATAATCATAAAATGTCATACCAAATTTTGATGATTCACACAATGTGTCTTGACTCTTGATCAGATATTAATCAGTGTGCAACAAAATAAATTATATCATCAAGCTGACGGACAATTTGTACTGCATTCGTTTTCCCAGCTAAATGATTTTTTATTTTTTTTTGAATTATGAATTTTATTAACGGAAAATTAGGTTACAATTTGACGGGTACGTGGTACCCAGCTAAATGATATATATTTTTTAATCGTTGTGAGATGAAAATAAACATGATATTTATTAGGGGCTCAAATGGTGTGAAACCCAAAATAAAATTTCAATTTTAATTGCCTAATGTTTTCGTTATAATACTAATATTGTATACCTCAAGTGTTCAATCTTTTGTTTGATAAGCTTGAAATTGATTTAATATGCTTAAGAATAAGCTCGTAAATATAATAGCTATGTAGATGTGTAGGAGCATGTCCTGATTGATCTTGTTAAATCGAATTCCAAGATTATCCTTAACATCGACGGAACCAGGATTTTAAGTTCGGATGGGCTAAAAAAAAAATCACGGATTCTCAAGTGCGAAAAAGAGAACAAAAAAATACCTGAAATGAGCAGAATGTGCAACACACACCATTTTTTGCTTGAAGCACAACGCATTGAATCAAATCTGTTCATACAACATGTCCAAAACTTCATATTTCAGGCTGAATATTCAAAAATAAAATGAAAATTGATTTTTATAGATGGGAGATTTACCCGCAAACTGCTATGAGATTTTCCACAAAGAATAGAGGTAACTAAGCTTAGTTTCTCATATTATCCCAGGGAATTTCAGCTTCAAACACAAGAAATCATAATGATTTAAACACGAAATTAGCTAGATACACTTATTTATATTCACTAACATAAGAAACCATAATGATTGCAAAAGATAACGACGCCGTCTATATATATATATATATATATATATATAAACTAATTACAAAAGGATTTGTCGTGTTAATTACAAAAAAGAGTCATCGAAATCTTACTTTAATCAACCTCTATATATTGATAACCTCCGTATATTAATAATTTTTTGCTTGCCCAGGAATATTAATATACGGAGGTTCTACTGTAGTAAAATAATTTAACTGTGTTTGAGTACAATAATAAAAGGAAAAATTGCATATAATAATAATTTATTTTTAAAATAACTTACAGAAAAATTACAGTTAACTTTTTTAAATGACTCAGGAAAGAAAAGGGGCTTTGACTACAAACTTGGAAAACAAATTTAACTGGCTTGGTATGGGCAACTTAGCTCGGTACTATGACCTGAAAAGACAGACTTTTGACTTTGGTATGGGCAACTTAGCTCGGTACTATGACCCGAAAAGACTTCTGACTAGCATTGCAATTTGGATCGGTAAGTGGGGGGAAATGCACCCACCTATCTAGAGATTCTTCCATTCGGTAAGTGGGGGGAAATGCACCCACACATCTAGGAATTCTTCCATCCTTGATCTAAATGGTTTGCCTTTCCTATAGCAAGAAATTTCTTCGCATAGTACTCTTTTTTCGCTTGGTTTCCTCGAACATCTTAATCATTTCCAAATAAGTTAATAAAAACTTTCTTCCGTCTTATTTGAGCTAATTTAAAATTTATCTTGTTAGTAAGAAAAAATTCCAGAAAACGAACCTGAAAGGTACATGTAAAGACCCCGAAAGTAGATACATATATAGATACAATTACCGGCGCAATTTTCATTAGAAATTATTAATTCAAAATAATAGCATGTCTCACTAAGTTTTGATGATTCTATAGTCCCGGTATAAATAAACCAAACCATTAAGCCAAGGTCCATTTATATTCTCCAGCTAAAATGCACATTTTTATCGTCAATGGGTGATGAAGAAAATACATAGTCATGATTTTAATTTAGGGACTCAATGCACGAAGAAAAAAAAAAAAAAATCCGATTTTTGTTGCTTAATGGTACACTGTATATAATTGCATTTTATAATGTTTAAGCAACTAGAATCTCATTAGATTCTGATTTTTACTTATGCGTCATAGACGAACCAAATCATTCTACCAAAGCTGAAATACTGCGCTTAAGTCTAGAGACTGTAGACTCTAGAGAACGATGGTGCAGTACTTTCCGTTGGAGGTATGTATTCGCATAAAAATAAGAAAGCTTTCACCTTATAGGGTGTGGCGGTGTGCTTTATGAAGAGTCTCAAGTTCCGTAGAAATGTTACAAATGTAGTATATTGATGCAATCTCTGCTGTTCATATTGATGGCGCAACCATAGTTGGTATTAAGAAAAAACAAACATTCGACACAGGACTATTTCGTCTGAAGAACAAGCAAACCGATACAAAAATACAAAAACAAAAAATGGATTTGCAAAAAACTTGATCCTTCAAATCAGCACACCATACTTCGGCTTGCTTCATATATATCCACCATAGGCTCCTAGTTCCATATACAGGTAACATCAATAGCAATGGAGCATGTGTCGTTCACAAGGTATCCGTTAGCAGGATCAAGAAGTTCACTTAGACACATACAAAATGTGAAACTCCAGCTGCCTGCTTCAGTGATTTTAAGATTACGAACTGCAGTAAACAGAAAATCAAATAATTAGATGAAAGAATGTGATCACAACTACATATACTAATGTTAGGGCACATATAACACACATGAATGTACCTTTTCTCTGACTGGTCTTGCCATCTATTTGACTGATGACGGTAAAACTGCACTCCACATCCGGCATATTGTTCAAGTCATAGGGTACAAGAAACAGTGATATGTGATCATCCCCTGCTCCCTTTAGAAACATGAGTGCTTGCCTACAAGTGAAAACGGGAAGGATTAATCAAAAAGCAGTAGAAAGAAAATAAGAATAAAGAAACTAAACTAACCCATGTAGCTAGGAATGAAAACAAGGAAGTTGTAGGAAATCCAACCATTTTAAGCTACCAACAGTGAAAACATCAGAGTAGGTTTCTAATTCAGGATTCAACTTTGAGAAGTTCTCAATCTTCCAGATAAATTTAGCAGATGAACTAAGCTGTACGATCGTTGTCATGCTTTCACTAACAGAGCCTAGAGAGAGGTGAGGAAAGAAAAAAGGTGATGACCCAATGAACTGGGTTGGACCTTGGAACTTAAACCATGGAGGTACAAATAGAATTGGGGTATTTATAATAGTATAAAACCTCCTGGAAGGAAAGTAGGGAGACTTCAGGTAGTGATTATCTTGACTAGAGACTACTAGTTTAATGGGGTTTCTACGATGGAGGTAGCCTAGGCAATTGAGTGCGCCTGTGCCAATGTTATTATCAAGGGCAGGTCGTTGATTAACTTCCTTACGGCGAGGATTGGACAACTCCTAGTTGATGTTTAGAACAGTAGATGCTCATGTCATGCATTTGACTTTGGTGTCCACATCTATGACAATATAGACCTTGACCTAGCTAAGTGTCTTTATTATGGATTGGAATTTATTATGGTTTTAATGCATTCTAAAGTGTCTGGTGAGCCATGGGCAAGTTCATTTGCAGCAAGAAGAACTAAGTCGTAAAAGATAAGATAAAAAATGGATTTTGTTTAAAGATTGTAAACCAGCTTTTCTTTCCTAGTTTAATTGGGGGCATAAAATCCAATTGGGGAACTGTAGGCCTTCTTACGGTAGTATGATTTCTGCGAGAGTCAAAGTTGATCTCAGAAAACCGCTTTTCAGAGGTGCATGGTGGAACACAAGAGCAGGAGGAGTAACATGGGTGCGATATCATTGGGAACGTCAACCACATAACTTATGTACGGATTGCTGGACTGTAGATCATAGTAAGGAAGAGTGTGCAAATGTTGCTGAGGACCTAATGGTTAGAGGATTTACAAATGATCAATACATAAACCACATTCATGAATTAGCCAGAGCTTATGAAGTTGACATTTGTGAAGACCTTGACCTGCTGATACAAAAAATATGTGAAGCTAGTAAAAGGAAATTGCTGCAAGATTCTGATGATATGGAAGGAACAAGGAGACAAAAAAGATCTAGAAACAATGAAGAAGAAATTGTGGGAGATCCTAGTAATAATAAAAACTCTGGTCCTCGCCAGCTGACTCCAACGACCAACCACGATACTGGTCGAAACACGGCAAATGTTGAGATTGATGGTATGGAACATGATCTGATCGAAGAGGGTGAAATTAATGCTAAGGAGTACTTCCATGCCATGGATGAGGTTTCTGCTCCAGCTGTTGTGGTACATCCTAAACTCTATTTAGTTACTCCAGATTTATTTTCATTGCATACCTTAACTTTACTGCCTATCAGCATAAAACATTTCGTTTTCCAACTCAACTTCACCATGAAAATTTTGAGTTGGAATTGCCAAGGTTTCTTAGGTAAAGATACCCGTGACCATCTCCAAGTTTCTTAAACAATCTTCATGCTCTGATATGATATTTCTTTGTGAAACCAAAATCAATGATAACAGAATTCTCAGGCTCACAAATTTCCTAGGTTTCCCAAACAATGTTTTCATTCCTTCTATAGGAACAGCTGGTGGTTTAATTCTTCTCTGGAAAGACGGCTTTGCTGTTAATGTGATTTACACAAATGATAAACTTATTCATACCCAAGTGACTAATGATCCTAGTAAAGGTCCTTGGTATCTCTCATGTATTTATGGCACCCCTTATAATCATGAAAAACTTAACCAATGGTCTTATATAAATAATCTCAATAATAACATTACCATACCTTGGGTCGTTATAGGTGACTTGAATGTCACTTTCTCACCTAGTGATAGAAACAACAATTCTACCCAAATTACCTCTAGTGATGTGCTTGATCTTATCAAAGGTTCAGACCTTTCCGACTTAGGATATTGTGGTAAACCATTTACTTGGACCAGTAATAAACACGGAACTGGACACATAAAATCTAGGATTGATAGGGCTATAGTGAATAATGAATGGTTTTTAGCTTACCCAGACTCTATCCTTAGTCACTTGTCTCAAAATGGATCGAGATCATACTCCTATCTTGCTAGAATTATCGAAGCAAAATAGGGTCACTTTGCAGAAACTGGAAATTTTTCGAGCATTGGTTGAATCAAGAAAGTTTTTCGGATAAAATCAAAACTGCTTGGTCGGTCCCTTTCTCAGGGTCAAATGGTTTTGTTTTATCTAACAAGTTGTCTCATACTAGGCATATCATGTCGGCCTGGAGTAAAGGTATTTATGCAAACATTACTATTAGAATTTCAAATATGCAGTCAGATATTACTAATCTTCAAGCTACAGATTTGATGGGTTCTAATACAGATGCTGTAGTTCGTTTAGAATCAGAAATAAGAAAACTAAATGATATACAGGCAAGTTCCAATAGACAGAAAGCAAGGGACCTCTTCTACAATGACATGGATTTGAATTCAAAATACTTCCACATAAGAATGAACCGAAGGAAAACAAGAAATAGAATTGATTCGCTGTTAAACTCAGAAGGTACTTGGTGCACAGATAGGGAATCACTCTCAAATCTACTCAACAGCCATTTTCGTAAGATTATGTCTACTTCTTCCCCGCTTGTGAGTCATCGGTTTCGCAACATATCCCACAATTGCATATCGATGAAGATAATCAAGACCTCGAGGCGCCCCGTCTGATGAGGAAATTCACCAAGCCTTAATGTCAATGGAGCCATGGACTTCTCCAGGCCCTGACGGATTTCCACCCGGCTTCTATCAATCGCAGTGGCAGATAGTGAAACATGAAGTTTGTAATATGGTCAAATCTTTCTTTCATTCAGGGTATCTCTTCAAGCAGATAAACAACACCAGAATATCCTTAATTCCAAAGATACAACTGGCTCATAAACCGGAAGATTTCAGACCGATAGCTTTGTGCAATACAGTCTACAAAATTATCTCTAAGATAATTGCCTTACGAATGAAGAAGCATATTTCCACAATCATCTCGCCAATGCAATCTGCATATGTCCCGGGTAGATTAATCTCTGAAAACATCTGTTTAGTTCAAGAAATTGTGCAGGCCATGAAGAGGAAAGAAGGAATAAATGGGCATCTAGCCCTTAAGATGGATATGTCGAAGGCGTTTGATCGATTGGAATGGAGTTTCCTTCTAGATATTCTCAAGAAATTTGGTTTCTCTGAAAAGTTTCGCCAGTTAATCCACCAATGCATCTCAACAACTCGAATAGAGATCATGCTAAACGGGAGTCCTACTTCTTCTTTCAAACCAAGTCGTGGTATTCGACAAGGTGATCCATTGTCACCATATTTATTTATACTGACAATGGAATCTTTTTCCAGATATTTAGCATATTGTGAAAGTACTGGTAAACTTACAGGAATGAAGATCTCTCGTTCAGCTCCTAAGATAAATCATCTGCTATTTGCAGATGATTGTCTTTTATTCTGCAAAGCAAATCATTCTCAAGTTGGAAAGCTTCTGGAGGTAATTGATCAATTTTCAAAGTGCTCTGGCCAATTGATTAATTTCAAGAATCGGCAGTACTTTCAAAGACAAATACTTGAACCGTATGTATGCCGAATATTAGCGGCCAACTCCAAGTTAGATATCTTAACATCTCTGAAGAAAAGTATCTCGGTTTACCTTTTTTTGTTGGCAGGAACAAGCGCATTCCTTTCTCATCACTTTGTGACAAGATGGATTATAGATTTTCAAGATGGAGTGCAAGCAACACTTCAGAGGCTGGAAGATCGGTTATGATTAAGAATGTTTCGAATGAAATTCCCATACACCATATGACAAGCTTTAAACTACCTGAAGCTACAATAAAGAAAATGAGTCAATTACAACAGCAATTCTGGAGAAATAAAAAGACCTGCAGAGGGAATCATATCATTACCTGGAGAAGAACTCAGAAACCTAAGGAAGAAGGGGGATTAGGTTTTCAAGATATGCATATTTTCAACAGGGCTCTCCTTGCTAAATCAGCCTGGAAACTATCCTCAGACTCTGACTCTATGATGACAAGATCCCTTCAAGCCAAATATTTTCCAGATGAGGATCTTTTTAATCTGAAAAAGAAAACAAACACTACTTGGTCCTGGCGTAGCATCATCTCTGAAATTGAATTTGTGCAAAAGTATAGCTGTTGGAGCTTAGGGAATGGAGATAAAATTCTTATTTGGAAACATAGATGGATTAAAGAATTATCTAAACCGCCTCCACCAAAGCAGAACTGTATGACCCATCAGCAATTCAAGTATGTATCACAACTTCTCACTCAAGACGCTGAAACCTGGAATCTCTCTGTCCTTCAGGAGTTGTTCGAGAGCAACATTGTAAGCTACATCTTACAAATTCCAATTCATAAACATCAGGAAGATAGATTAGTTTGGCTTCTTGAAAGGAAAGGCAACTTCACGATCAAGTCTTCTTATCGGCAGATGTATAATGAACAACATGGCTCTGAGAGTGTAGGACCAAGAATGTCACGGCATTACAAAACACTGTGGAAGCTACCTATTCTCCCCAGAATTCGTCACTTCTTATGGAAAGCAATATCTAACCTCCTACCCACAAGAGATCTTCTCAGCCACAGAATGCCTGGAGTTACAGATCTATGCCCGTACTGTGAACAAGTGTCAGAAAATCCAGCTCATGTATTAAGAGACTGCAATTCAGCTAGGGTAGTCTGGTTTGCAATCTCTGGTCATATTTCCCGCGGTTCAATCAGTTTGTCAGACTGGATTTCCAGTTGGTTTGATGAACTTCAGCAAAAGAAAATTTCAGAGAAGGATATATGCACGAGAGCTATAATAGCTTGGTGCTTATGGTCTGCCAGGTGTGATAAAGTCTTTCAGAACATCAACCCAATCCCTGAAAGAACAATCAAGAGATGCAGAACCTATATAGAGGAACACTTTGCGCAGTTAAACAGGAAGACTATAACACATAATAGAATATGTCGTAGGAATATTCATTGGTTACCTCCTCCTTTAGATACTGTGACTATAAATTGTGATGGTTCTTATTTAAATTCGGATAACTCTGGAGGCATTGGATTAATTATTCGAAATTTTGCAGGAAAACAGCAAGGAGCAAAGTGTATCCATTTAACAAATATTAGAAGTGCGGAGCATGCTGAATGTTTGGGTCTTTGGGAAGCTGCAAAGTGGGCGCAAAAGCTAAAGCTGGATAAAGTTCATTTCGAGCTGGATGCGAAAACGGTTGTGGAAGCAGTGAACAACAATGCTGCAATAGAATGGCAACTTTTCAACATGATCAAAGATATTCAACTGCTCTTTCATAGGTTTACCCTTTGGAAATGCTACTACATTCCCAAGGAAGGAAATAAAACGGCAGATATTCTCTCTAGACTAGCTAGAGTGAATGGCCAAACTACTACTTGGTCTAATTCTCCTCCTATTGAGATTATGGCTCAACTCCAGTTAGACATGAACCATGTAACGAACTAAGTTTGATTAATACATTTCTTTCGTTTCAAAAAAAAAAAAAAATCCAATTGGGGCCATGATATTTTATTTGCACCCAAAAAATTTCAGGGGCGTATTCATCCGATTATGAAAATACTGTTATCCTTGACTATTTTTTCTTTTTTATCAATTAACGACCCTAATTAACGACCCTTCTAAGAAAATAACGACTTTAAGGGTCGTCATACACATAATAAAAAAATAACGACCCTTCTAAAGGGTCGTCGTGAATTGATCTTTATATGACGACTCCAAACCGTCGTATATTTCCGCCATTAATGACTCTTGAAGAAGATAACGACTCTTTTATAAGAATAACGATCTGTTTAGGTCGTCACTAAAGATGTCGAAACATTACGATCACAACAGTCATATAACGACTTTTTTATAAAAATAACGATCGTTCGTAATCGCCGATGAAATAAGTTTCTAAACATTAACGATCATTAGAGTCGTTAATAAACTACTTCAATACCATGACGATTTTTCATACGGATCTGGGCCAAAAAAAATAAAAAGTATCCATGATCTCAGCGATTTTTCATACACATGGATAGTTAAAAAAAAATTAAAAAAAATTAAAACTCTAATTAAGTAAGATTATCACTAATTATTTAAGATTAATACTAATCATTTAGGGGCATTTTAGCCATTTAGAATTATTTTTTTAAGGGATGACCCAAATTAGGATTGGGTGACCTTTTTTTGTCCAGTAGTGCAAGGCCCCCAATTAAAAGTTTTGGCCCCCAATCAAATTAGGTTTTCTTTCTTTTGGGTCTCTTCACCTGATTTTGGTACATATTTTTTCTTTTTTTTATGGGGATCATTATTTAAATACCCCTCAAAAATTTCCCTTTAAAATATACCCTTATTCAATTTTTGAAAATACCCCTACCTTCTGAAAAGTGGAAGCAACTAGCACTGTAGTGTGAATAAGTCTTGTTAGTTTTGAAAATTACTTGATCAAATGAACACGTCATACTGAAATCCTCCAATCCTATATCAAACATGTTTAAGGTTGGTGCATGGATACTAATAAATCTACTTTGGTTCACTGTGGACATTCCCCTTCAAGAGTCCTCCCATTTTTCTGAAAACCCAAGTACTATATTATGGAATTCGATGATCAGAGCTTGCACAAGAACCTATTGTTGGATATCTTCTCCTTCTTTATGCTGCTGACGATGATCCGAGATGCGAGAACCAGAAGATTAAGAAAAGAAACGCAGAGAATTAGAAGACTATGAATTATGCATAGACCGAGTCGAGTATTGGATACTCTGTCCTTAAGACGAAATTCGCCCCACTTCGGTGCTAATGGGTTCTTACTTGCGAAACGTCTCCCCAGGATACAACGATCTTTCTTCCTCGAGTAGAAGCACTCCAAACTCAAGGAAACAATAACCAAATATAGTGTTTATCTCTCAATACTATGACAACAATGAATGCAAGTGAAATCAGATTTTTGTGTGTGCTTTTCTTGTGTATAGAATAAAACTAGAGTGGGGTTTATATACTTGATTGGTGTCTCATAGGAAAGGGCATAGTGTCTCTTCGCCAAGAGTCACATCTCTTTGTAAGAGTCCTTTCATGGAGAGTCACAACTCTTGGAAAGAGTCCACTCATAGAGGGTCACATCTCTTGGAAACAACCCTTCAATTATAACTAACATAATTTCTATTCAAAATTTCCAACACCAATCACAACAGAAAAGCTCTTTTTATGTATCAGAAAATGAGAGAAAAATGGGTATTCAGATTCATAAAGAATTAGCGAACCCCATACTAAAACAGTATCGAAGATGCTCAAAAAAATATTGATGAGGAAATCAATGAAGTTAAGAACCAAACCTCAGATATCTTCAACAGAATCAATGAGGTTGCATGTTATGTGAACCCTTTTTTTTATCACTCCATTATGAACTGGTGCATAATTGTTCAGAGACTTATTTTCCTACAAAAACCAAAACAAAAATAAATCACTAAATCATAAAATTTGAATTTGAATTTCATGAAAAACCCACAAAATTAAATCAAAATCAAACCATTTAAATCAATAATAGAAGTCAAGGGACAAATATCTTACTAATATAAAGAAAATAGGTAATTGTTTGGTGAAGCCTTATTTTGGTGAAGTCTTTTCACATGACAATAATACCCCATTAACTAAGTTTTTAGTTAATATTTGTATATTTACAGGAATGTCATTGTTTTAAAAATAAATCAAAAAAAATTAAAACTTAGATATCTTTAAAAATACACATCGGATTTTTGCAAAATTTATAGATTTGGAAAGCTCTTTAAATTCTCTACGTAATGAGTACAAACAAGGATATTAAATTTTTATTTTAAGATTTTTTTTCCATTATTATCAAATTTGGTGTTGTTAAAAGAATCCAATTCAAGCATGTGCATCGCACATGTGGCCGTACTAGTAATCAGAAAACGAACCATCAATTTTACCTTCTTTCTGGTAAGTCAGTTGATTCTTCAACTGTTGGCGAAGGTGATACCAAAAACCAAATCCCCCTTCAGCTGATCGAGAAATTTAACCGAGCAAGATGATGGCGAAGCAGATGATGCATAAGTTTCATACCCGAAAATGAAATTGGAAGGGGCTAGGATTTTCTGAGAAGGTTCTGGGAAGGGTTAGGATTTAGAACTGGAAAAAAGGGGTTGGGGTTTTCATCAGGGAGAAGAAGACAGAAGAGAAAAGAAATTAAGAATTTACCCTAGATATGCTTAAAAACAACGAAAACAATGGGAAGGAGATAAAAACAATAGAAGGGTTAATAAGTCTATTCAACATATTAGGCGGATAGGCGGGTAGGGTAGGTTAATTTCGAGTTTCACCCGTCACCCTACCCGTTTGACAAAAAAAACTTTATCCGTTACCCTACCCATCAAACGACGGGTAGGATAGGATATGGGTAAAACAAGAGCGGGTAGGGTAGAAATGGTGGGTAAAGGTAGGGTATGTGCACCCCTAGTGATACTTTACAATAACAAAACTGACCCCTTTTTATGGCAAACCTCTTCTAATAATCCATGAATTTATTTGTGTACTCATTTTTACTTAGTTCCCTCTAATATCTTAAACATTTCTAAGTAGCAAGGAGATTTCCGGAGTACATCTCTACTTTATTCTCAACTAATACCAAAATTGTTATGGTCAAATTTTCTTCTCTGTTATCCTATATATCGAAACTGCTACACTTCCCCCATTAGGTGGCACTATTTTTAGCCCTTAATTTCCTGGATTGAGATTACCAGAGGTCCCATTGTATGACACATAGGCGGGAGAACGATTGGGGTAAAAAGTGGGGATATATATCATTTTAAGGTATCCGAGAGTAAGATCAATAAGTAAATACGGTGGCCGACAAAATTTACATTTTAATCAACAAAATCATGATCATAGATTGTCAAATGAAGTTTTGATGATTCACAATATCAGTGTAAGCATTGCGTCTCTCCGGCTAAATTGTGTATATTTTTTAATCTTTGTGAAAGGAGAAAATATTAATTTGGTATAATCATAGACCGAGCCAAGTGTTATTCAAATTATGGTCTTTGGCTACGAAGTACATTACTACCATTCCTCGTGAGCCAAGTTAATAGAACTGGCAAGTTAATTTGCATCCCCTGTCAGTAAAATATGAAAAATGTGTCCCAGTTGTACCAAAAAAAAAAAAAAAAATAGAGCATAGAACTTTAGAATGGCATAGAAAAGAGAGGAATTTGTTGTCGAAGGGAACCAACACCAGTCATGCAACAGAGAAATTTTTTGGCTGCAAACTTAAGCGATTTATGCGTGCTTAAGGGCATCTCCAATGTTAGGGGTCAAGGTCTTAAATTGATATGACACCTAGGATTTAAGACTTTTTCTACTAACTTTTCATCTCCAACACTAGCGGAGGTCATAAAACAAGATGACATGTCTGTTGGAAATTTGGGTTAAAAAAACAAGAGGATGAAAAAACAGAAACAAAGGTGTACCCCTGACTTCAAGGCTCTTTCGATTCTTTTAGACAATAATTCGACCTTTCCCAATGAAATTGGCGAGTACAACTCTCGAATTATGCCTTCAGATTCAATGAAGCCCTAACACCGTAATCGAATTCAAGGATTGTACTTCCTTGACCCGACCAAGAATCACACTCGTATAAGAATCGATGATGCTATTAGAGAAGAAGGAAATGATTGTTTTTGATATGATGATAAACAAGTTTTGGGAGATGCTATTTATAGATGTTTTCACATCTGTTGGGAATGGCGTCTGTTGGAATTGAAACGATGAGTTTCTTCTTCAACGACATGAATGGCGTCTGTTGGAAAACGACATGAATGGCTACGCCCCCCAGGACCCCCCTTGGATAGCGTAGTTGAAAATATTCCAACATTCTCCCCCTATTTTCAAAAACCATAAAAACAAAGTTAAAAAACTTTTAAATCAGAGTGGCTGCATCACCCGAAGTGACTGCCTTTGTACCCGAGTGGGATCAAGCCATCGTAGTTCAAGCTTAGTTGAGAATAAGCATCATCGTTGAAAACAATACATAAGTGATAGGTATCTTTTGGATTTGAACCTTCACTTAGTGTAAGAAATTCAAAGCCTTATCGAGGTTCAAAATGTGAAACTAGTCTTGAACCAAGTACCCCTAATGATAAAACCTAATCTCCACACATATTGATTTCGGAAGATAGTGTGTTCTACGTAGCTAGCACGTTAATGGCCATGTGCTTAAATCCTGGATTCATGAGTCTTCTTTAGAGAACGGTCTTTTTCTCTTAGAAACGGCCTGATTTCCATACTCATATAGGTAAGTCTCGAAGGTGTTTCTCGCGAGACACCTTGTGATAAAATTTAGACTTATTAAGGATTTTCATCCATCCCGATTTCTTGCGAAACCTTTGCACTAATAAGAAAATGGGAAGTTTTAATTTTAGTGCACCATAATCACTTCCATAACTTGTTGGTACCACATTGAACCTTGTTTATCCTTTCCAAAACATAGGTTGGGTTTCTGCTATGGGTGATCAAACTTCATTCACAGACCTTAGTCCCATTTCCTTACACTTTATTGAAACCACCGCCTTTGGAAGACTTTTCGTAAATGGGTCTGCCAAGTTCTTACTTGTTTCAATATAGTTCACAGCAACTACTCCTCTCTTGAGTAATTGTCTTACTATTTGATGTCTTAGACTTGTATGTCTAGACTTTCCATTATAAGTCTTGTTAGAGACATTATAGATAGTAGCTTGATTATCACAGTTAATCAAAACTATCGGAGATGGCTTCTTCCGAATGGGATTTCAACAAGTAAGTTCCTAAGCCATTCCGCCTCCTTACATGCATCGCTTAACGCTATCAATTCCGACAACATCGTTGAGTCGTAAATACAAGTCTGCTTCTTGGAACTCCAAGACACCGCAAAGACCTCCTAATGTAAATATCCATCCACCAATCGACTTGGATTTGGATTCTACATTGTTCCAGTAGCATCACTTGTATCCTTCTAATACAGCGGGATAGCCTTGATAATGCAAACCATAATCAATGGTTCCTTTTCAAGTAAGCCAACACTCTTGAAATTGCTTTCCAGTTGTTCATCTCCTGGATTACTTGAAAACGACATAGCAATCCCACGACATGAGCTATGTCCGGTCTTGTGCAATTCATGGCATACATAAGACTCCCAATAATACTAGAATACTCAAGTGGTGCATGAGTACGCCCAATATTCTTCATTAACTTTATAGTAGGTTGTAATACCCTGTATTTTTAGTTACGGTTTCGGGTCGGGTTATACCCAAATTAGCTAACCATGTGGTTTATATTGTTTCCCTTAGCCTTAGCCTAGGTGGGTGGATTGAACTAGGAAGGCTACAATTTAGGGTGCAAATAGAATAATCAATAATAAATAAAATTAAGGGAAAATGAAAAGATAAATAAAATAGTTAAGAAAAAATAAGAAGAAGAAATAATTTTAGATTTGGAAAAGAATGAGAAGGAGAAAGAGATGGAGCTAGAGTTTTTAGAAAAGAAAGCTATGGAGAGGAAGAAGATGAATTGAAGCTAGGGTTCTTGAGGAGAAATTATAATTAGAAGACCAGTGGAGGATCAATGAATTTGAGGTAGAATGTGAAACCCTTTCTCTTTAGGTGTTTTTCTTTGGTGTTTACTTTATATGATTTTGTATTGTAATGATTCAGTGATTTATTCGAATAAATATGTGCCTCTTTTTGATGATCAGACTTCTATTATTGGTACATAACATGATTGGGTATCTCTAGTTAAAATTTGAGAATTTTCCAATGTAAATTCACCGTTGAATTTTTGTTTGAAATTGGGTGATGGTTTCTGAATTTCTGGACAGTTTGGGTGTGATGTGATTTTGATGTTCGTAGGTAGTCTTAATGATGTTGAAATGACTTGAAGTCTTAACGAAAGTTGTAGATAAACATCTTATCTTTCATTTTGTTTTGGAATTGCTCAATTTGAGATTAATATGAATTTACTGTGAATAATATGATAATATGATGTTATCTGCCCAGTTTTTAGAATGATCATATAAAACAAATATCTTTTGTTTGAACCGTTGGTTTGGTGTGAGTTTTGGATATGTTATATAATAATGTGTCAAGAATGTTCCTTTAAAATTTGAGGATGATCAGATAATGTTATCACCATGAAACGTATAATGTAATGTGGTTGCAGCTAGTGTGTTTGATTAAATGCTTGAATGAAGTTCATGTTGTTAAGCCATGGTTGCTTGTGTTGTTTGTGAAAATGATTTATAAAAAGGAAATGAGTTCATGTTTTACCATTGTATGAAACATGTTTCATGTTAATGGCGGGTAATGATCCCCGAGAGTTAAATGGGTAATGATCCCCATGGGAACTTGTGCTTCCCACCATCGATGGCCGTCCGTGCTCAGTAAATGATAGGTGGTGTAAACCAAGGTTTTCGTCTCATAATGAAACGGGTAATGATCCCCGAGAGCAAATGGGTATGATCCCCATAGGAACTTTTGTTCCCCGACCATCGATGGAGGCTGTCCGTGCCGATAAACGATAGGTGGGTGTACGAACCAAGGACATTCGTACCGTGAACTCAATTGTTAAAACCTAAATTGGTAGATTTGTTGAAATTATCTTGGTGTTGTAAACTCATGGTTTGAGGTGACTTATAAATATGTGAATAATGTGCTCAATCTAAATTAAATGAGTTGTTGGAAACTTAATCGGTGTTATGAACTCATTTGTGAAATTCAAATGGATAAGTTGTTGTTGTGAATTGATGCGTTAAATCCCAAATGGACGATTAGTGAACTCATGGTTTCTCTGTGACTATATTTATGCGTGAATATATGTGTTGAATCATTGATGAATGGCCTGTTGACAATTTTGTGGTCTTGTAAACTCATAGTTTGTTAGTGACAATATTAATATGTGAATGGCGTGTGAAAACTTAAATGGATGAGTTGTTGAAACAATATTGTTGATGTGAATTGTTGAGTTGATCCTAAATGGATGATTTGTTGATAATAACATTAATGTTGTGAACCCATAGACTGAATTTTAGATTGGATAAGTTATCGAAAATATTGAGGTATTGTGATTCTTGAATATATTATTGATTCGTTGAAGTTGTAATGCGTTCTTGTTATATGTTTTTGCTTGATAAAATGATTATGTTTGAGCATCTTTAGAGAATTGGGAATGCATTCTATTGAGCTGTCATCTCACCCCAATTGACATCCTTGCAGATTTATCAAAGTGGCGCAGCGAAAGCTAGGAATGAGTAGCTTAGTGATTGAATTGTCTTGTATTGCTTGAAATGTAATTTGAAAGAATATGTTTGTTGAAATGTTGTTAAAGATGATTAGATTAAATTCATGTTAAAAAAGTTAAATTACGTTTGTTGTTATAAATAAATTAGAAGAGTTATATGCATAAGTCTCTTTCCGACCAGAACGCTTGAGTTCTGATCTCCATATGGGTTTGACCCTGGTCCGGAACTCGGGGTGTTACAAGTTGGTATCAGAGCTCTAGGCTTTAGATCTTGAATGGGACCGTAAATAAATTGTTTCGGATGTTGCAACGCATGCTTGTCTGATTTGAGTGTGATATTGCTTGCTTGATGTTAGTAGTCGTATTATGACTTTGTGTGAAATTCATGTGAATTGTTAATTGTGAGTTGGATTGAATTGTCGTGTTGTGTGTACTATACTATTTATACTATGTGAATTTTTAGGTTGTAGTGTTTTCTAAATTTCGGGACGAAATTCCTTTTAAGGGTGGTAGAATGTAATACCCTGTATTTTTAGTTACGGTTTCGGGTCGGGTTATACCCAAATTAGCTAACCATGTGGTTTATATTGTTTCCCTTAGCCTTAGCCTAGGTGGGTGGATTGAACTAGGAAGGCTACAATTTAGGGTGCAAATAGAATAATCAATAATAAATAAAATTAAGGGAAAATGAAAAGATAAATAAAATAGTTAAGAAAAAATAATAAGAAGAAATAATTTTAGATTTGGAAAAGAATGAGAAGGAGAAAGAGATGGAGCTAGAGTTTTTAGAAAAGAAAGCTATGGAGAGGAAGAAGATGAATTGAAGCTAGGGTTCTTGAGGAGAAATTATAATTAGGAAGACCAGTGGAGGATCAATGAATTTGAGGTAGAATGTGAAACCCTTTCTCTTTAGGTGTTTTTCTTTGGTGTTTACTTTATATGATTTTGTATTGTAATGATTCAGTGATTTATTCGAATAAATATGTGCCTCTTTTTGATGATCAGACTTCTATTATTGGTACATAACATGATTGGGTATCTCTAGTTAAAATTTGAGAATTTTCCAATGTAAATTCACCGTTGAATTTTTGTTTGAAATTGGGTGATGGTTTCTGAATTTCTGGACAGTTTGGGTGTGCTGTGATTTTGATGTTCGTAGGTAGTCTTAATGATGTTGAAATGACTTGAAGTCTTAACGAAAGTTGTAGATAAACATCTTATCTTTCATTTTGTTTTGGAATTGCTCAATTTGAGATTAATATGAATTTACTGTGAATAATATGATAATATGATGTTATCTGCCCAGTTTTTAGAATGATCATATAAAACAAATATCTTTGTTTTGAACCGTTGGTTTGGTGTGAATTTTGGATATGTTATATAATAATGTGTCAAGAATGTTCCTTTAAAATTTGAGGATGATCAGATAATGTTATCACCATGAAACGTATAATGTAATGTGGTTGCAGCTAGTGTGTTTGATTAAATGCTTGAATGAAGTTCATGTTGTTAAGCCATGGTTGCTTGTGTTGTTTGTGAAAATGATTTATAAAAAGGAAATGAGTTCATGTTTTACCATTGTATGAAACATGTTTCATGTTAATGGCGGGTAATGATCCCCGAGAGTTAAATGGGTAATGATCCCCATGGGAACTTGTGCTTCCCGACCATCGATGGCGGCTGTCCGTGCCGGTAAATGATAGGTGGTGTACGAACCAAGGTTTTCGTATCACAATGAAACGGGTAATGATCCCCGAGAGCAAATGGGTATGATCCCCATAGGAACTTTTGTTCCCGACCATCGATGGAGGTCAGTCCGTGCCGATAAACGATAGGTGGGTGTACGAACCAAGGACATTCGTGCACGTGAACTCAATTGTTAAAACCTAAATTGGTAGATTTGTTGAAATTATCTTGGTGTTGTAAACTCATGGTTTGAGGTGACTTATAAATATGTGAATAATGTGTTCAGAATCTAAATTAAATGAGTTGTTGGAAACTTAATCGGTGTTATGAACTCATTTGTGAAATTCAAATGGATAAGTTGTTGTTGTGAATTGATGCGTTAAATCCCAAATGGACGATTAGTGAACTCATGGTTTCTCTCGTGACTATATTTATGCGTGAATATATGTGTTGAATCATTGATGAATGGCCTCAAGGACAATTTTGTGGTCTTGTAAACTCATAGTTTGTTAGTGACAATATTAATATGTGAATGGCGTGTGAAAACTTAAATGGATGAGTTGTTGAAACAATATTGTTGATGTGAATTGTTGAGTTGATCCTAAATGGATGATTTGTTGATAATAACATTAATTTTGTGAACCCATAGACTGAATTTTAGATTGGATAAGTTATCGAAAATATTGAGGTATTGTGATTCTTGAATATATTATTGATTCGTTGAAGTTGTAATGCGTTCTTGTTATATGTTTTTGCTTGATAAAATGATTATGTTTGAGCATCTTTAGAGAATTGGGAATGCATTCTATTGAGTCATCATCTCACCCCAATTGACATCCTTGCATTTATCAAAGTGGCGCAATAAAGCTAGGAATGAGTAGCTTAGTGATTGAATTGTCTTGTATTGCTTGAAATGTAATTTGAAAGAATATGTTTGTTGAAATGTTGTTAAAGATGATTAGATTAAATTCATGTTAAAAAAGTTAAATTACGTTTGTTGTTATAAATAAATTAGAAGAGTTATATGCATAAGTCTCTTTCCGACCCGTAACGCTTCGAGTTCGGATCTCCATATGGGTTTGACCCTGGTCCGGAACTCGGGGTGTTACAAGGTTCTAAAGGAGTAGGGACTGGTTTGTCATCAAAATGACCATACTTCTTGAGAAATTTCTCAATGTAATGAGATTGGGTTAAAACCAACTCATCTCCCTTTCTTAGGATTTTGATTCCTAAGATCACATCAGCCTCCCCTAAATCCTTCATATCAAAGTTAGAGTTAAGATCACATCAGCCTCCCCTAAATCCTTCGGACACACGGGGCTACGCCCTCAGACCCCCTTGATAGCGTAGTTGAAAATATTCCAACATTCTCCCCCTATTTTCAAAAACCCAACCCCACCCTAGTCAGATACGAGTCTGACCCAAACAAAAAGGTAAATGTACTTCCAAAGACCAAGACGATATTCTCCCTCTCCATTCTCCAGTCTCCAATTGTAGAATACCAAAGTACCCAAACCATTCAAATCTCCAGTAACAATGAAAATGCTTAAAATACAGGTTCCCTAGGCAGTGAAAATCTAACTTGGCCCAAGTCAGATGCTGAATCAGTTACACATAACGAGTCAGCCCCAAACAAAAAGGTAAATGTACTTCGAAAATCTAACTTGGCCCAAGTCAGATGCTGAATCAGTTACACGTAACGAGTCAGCCCCAAACAAAAAGGTAAATGTATACTTCCAAAGACCAAGACCATTCTCACTCTCGCCTCAAAGTCCACTTGTAGAGTACCAAAGCATTTAAAATCTGCAATAAGAATGAAAATGCTTAAAATACAGAGTTCCCTAGGCAGTGTTTCCTTGCTAAAATCGCACTAGTACCTTCTTCCCTTTCTTCAACAAAAGCAGGGATAAACCAATATCTTGTTCGAACAAAAGCATAAACTGATCAAAATCTTGAATAACCGAATGGATCAATGGGAGAAGATTCTTGACTCGGATGATCAAAGTGACCCAACAGATCACACGATGCCTGAATCAAACAATAACCTGCAGAAAAAACTAAAGGTTTGTTATATCTTCTTCTTCTCCATTTCCAATTTCATTTCATTAGATTTTTTTTTTTGAAAATCTCTCTGTGTTGTGTAGGAGTTTGATGAGTTCTACTCATCTCAACATATGGAATTGAAACTAGGAATTGATATCAAAACACTCGAGGAAACAAAGGAGAAATTGGCAAATGAGTCTGAATCACTAGACAACCAAATCAAAAACACTGCGAAGCGAAATTGGTTTCCTTTACAGACATAAGTTTGAAGAGATTGAATTTCTATACAAAGAAAAGCTTGATCTGGAATTACTCCGCAAACAAAACGAGGAATTGAGAAGGAGTGATCTTGATTCTCTAAATGCAGAGAAAGCTATACTTAACAAAAAGAAGTTGAAACTCAGAAGGGATGTTGAATTGCTCAGCAAGAGGAAGACTAAATTGGGAGATGATATTGAATCAAAATAGCATCCATAAGTTTGTTATTTCTCCAATTTGTGGCTCTCTTGCTTTGTTGCATAGATCTCCTGATATTTGGATTGTTAATCAACAAGTTGAAATCGCTGCACCGAAGTTGAGAGGCCCATTCCAAGGTTTGCAAAGTTGCTATGCAGTCCCCTTCCTCTTTGCTATGAGCTCTGACAGAGTTGGTTCTTTTTCCAATGATTCTTCCTGTAGCATCATAAATTATAGAGCCAATTCCAGTGAGTTCCGTGGTACTATCATAATGAGCATGAAAGGCAATAGTTGGCCAATTGGCATTTAAGTTGAGGATAGAGGAGTTGTTTCCATTGTGGAGAGACTGATTTGGTGGTGGCTGTCCATTAGTATGGACAGAGTTCAGGTGATCCAGAATTTGTTTACCGGTGTAGATAGGATTAGGAGAGGTGCCTTTGAACACCCAGTCGCATCTGGCTTTCCAGATAAACCAGGTAATGGTAGCACAAAGAGCAGGCCAATCCCCAAGAGGGGTACTAGAAGGGTTAACAAAGAACCAGGAATTACACCAATTGGGGCAGGTCTGGTTTGGTGAAGTAGTGTTATCTAGGTTTAGGTTGCAACTAGCCCAAACAGCTCTAGAGAACAGGCAGTGTAGAAAAACATGTTCAGAAGTTTCTATGGCATTATTACACAAAGTGCAGGTGGGATCTACATGATGCAGGTACTTGGACAGGTGGCCACTAAAAGGAAGGATATCTGTGTAAAGTTTCCAAGTAAACATTTTGATTCTAGGGAGAGTATCAAGATCCCAGATTTTTAAAGCAGTTTTGTCGACCGGCTGTATATCATTTTTGACAAGAACATTTTAAAGAGATTTTGTGGTGAAGATACCATCTTTAGAATGATTCCATCTCAGGATGTCAGGGTGACTCGGATTGGGCTTAATAGTAAGGATACTATGAACTTGAGAGGTAGAAAAGAGAGAAGAAAGAAGGGGTACATTCCAACAGTCACCGATGAGAAGATGGGCAACTAGGAAGACACCCTGGTTTTCATTATCTTGATAGGAAATGTCAATGGGTTCAAGTTGATTAGGTAACCAGAAGTCTTTCCTAAAATTGATGCTCAGACCATCTCCGACTTCCCAACAACAGTTCTCTTTTAGAATCATGAGACCTTTGTGGACTCCTTTCCAGGCCCAAGATGAGCTAGGATTGCAAATAGAGTGGAAGGGGTTGGAGAAGGGAAAGTACCTAGTCTTCATGTTTTTGGCCCACAGGGAGTTAGGCTGAGAAAACAGTCTCCAGCGGTTCTTGGCGATTAGAGAAAGATTCATTTTTCCCATATCTTTAATGCCATTTCCACCTTTATCCTTAGCTTTACAAAGACCTTTCCAAGCTCTGGGATAGAAACCTCTTTTTTTTAGGATCCTTTCCCCACCAGAAATCACGGATAATTCCTTCGGCTTTCTTGATGATGATTTTTGGGAGGAGGAAAGAAGACATAGGGTAGACAGGGATGGACTCAAGATTGGTTTTGGCTAAGACATTTCTCCCAGCTGGGGAAACATTTTTGCCAACCTAGCCAGTAAGTCTGACATCCATTTTCTCAACTACATTAGCAAAATAGACAATTTTGGATTTATTCGTAATGAGGGGTTCCTAGATATTTGTAATCTAATGAGATTTTTTTAACTTTCAAAATGTTAATGATTTTTTTCCCGAAAGAATTCTTCACTTTGGGAGAAAAGAAGATCCCAGATTTGAAAAAATTGATTATTTGGCTAGAGGTTTTACCATAGGAATCAAGAGTTTTCAGCAGCCCTTTGCTATGTCTAATGGTGGCCTTTCCGAAGATCAGACAGTCATCAGCGAAAAGGAGATGACTAATAGGAGTGCTTTTTGGGGATATTTTAAAACCAGAGATTGTTCCAGAAGATTCAGCATTGGAAAGGGTTCTAGAAAAGGATTCCATGCAAAGGATAAAGAGGTAAGGGGAAAGAGGGTCCCCTTGCCGAAGACCTCTAGTAGGTTTGAAAGAGTTACTGGGGATGCCATTTATGAGAATTCTAGAAGTGCTGGTACTAATGCATTGGAATATCAGATTGCACCAGGCATCAGCAAAGCCCATACGTTTCGGAATGGCCATAAGAAAGGACCATTCGACCATGTCGAAGACCTTTGCCATATCAATCTTTAATCCCATAAATCCTTTTTTTCCCCTCTTCTTCCTCATAGCATGAATAATTTCATGAGCCACAAGGACATTATCAGAGATTTGTCTTTGTTGGACAAAGGCACTTTGATAAGGAGAGATTAAACTATCCAGATGAGGTTTAAGACGATTTGCTATAACTTTGGAGATAATTTTATAAACAATGTTACAGAGACTGATAGGCCTATAGTCACTAGGGCTAGTGGGGTGGTGGACTTTGGGGATTAGAGAAATGAAAGTTTGATTGAGTTGTTTCAGCATATGACCACTAGCGAAAAAAGCCTGAACAGTTTTAGTGATATCATACTTCACAAGGTTCCAGTTTTTTTTTGGAAAAAACAAGCTGGAAAGCCATCCGGGCCAGGACTGGCATTGGGAGGCATACCTAAAAGAGCATAATGGATTTCAGCTTCAGTTGGGGGGGACATGAGAAGCTTATTGTCTTCATCAGTTATGACAGTCGGAACCAGGTTGACAATGTCATAGTTTATAACAGGGGAAGAAGTACTTAGAAGTTCATGGAAATGGTTGTTAAGACAGTGACTAATCTGGGATCTACCTTCTATCCAAATTTTGCTAGAGGAGTAAAGCCCGTCAATGTTGTTTCTTCTACTTCTAATGACCATGTTTTGATGAAAAAATTTGGTATTCTTGTCTCCTAGGGCTATGAATTTCTCTTTCCCTTTAATTTTAAGCATTTCTTCCTCATACTCATAAAATTTCTTAAGGCTAGCTCTAGTACTGATTAGGAGAGGGTCATCTAGTCTATTCAGGGGATTAGCAAGGAAATCTTTGAGAGTGATGGAGAGAGTTCGGATATTAGCTTGAATGTCTCCAAGCTGAAGTCTATTCCATTTCGGACTTCGGCCATAACGCATGTGTTAGAAACAAGACGAAAAGCATGAGATCCTGGAATATCAGAATTCCAGTTCTTTTTTATGACATTTCTGCAACTTTCTTCTTCTAAGAAAAGGCCAAAAAATTTGAAAGTTTTATGACCAGGATGGGGTTGAGCATCAGTGGTAAGTAATATAGGGGAATGGTCAGAACCTATATGGGGGAGATGGCGGATTTTAGCATTAGGGAAAAGGGTAGTCCAATCTCCGTTGGCCATACCTCTATCGAGTTTTTCTTCGATGTGGTGCCTACCAGATTGTTGATTTGACCAAGTGAAGGGAAATCCTATGAAACCTATATCACTCATTCCTAGGAAGTTGAAAATATATTGGAAAGTACTAATGGTGTTATTGTTTGGGGTGTTTCCACCTCTTTTTTCAGTGGGAGAGAGAATCATGTTTAAATCACCTAGGATAAGCCAAGGAGAGGAGACAAAGGGAGACATTTTCTGAACTAGGGACCAACAGAGAGCTCTTTTTTCCTAAAAGCGAGAGCCATACATACAAGTGATAAGCCATTCAGACTTAGAACTTTCAATCCATATCAGGCAATCAATTTGGTTATCGTCCTGATGGATAATATCTAACTTTGTGGAGTTATCCCAGCAAACAACTAAACCACCTTTCTTACCAATAGGGGGTTGAGTACACACATTATAGAAACAGTTTTTGTTGAGAGTCTCAATCACAAAGGCATTTTGTTGCTTTGTTTCAGAAAGAAAAATGATATTAGGGTTGGAATCCGAGATAAGTTTAGATAGTTGTCGTCTTGTGTCTTTTGGGCCGAGCCCTTGGCAATTCCATGAAAGAATACTAATAAACTGCCAGAAATAGGATATGATGGGATAAGAGAAGGTAATAAGTGGATTTAGGAAATAAGATTTACAAATACAGTTCAACTTTGGTTTTTTTAGGATCCTAATACTGATGACATTCAAGAAGAAATCCGGGTGAGCACAGAAATGATCAATAATGAAATGCAGATTTGGAGATTGACTAGAAATAGAAAGATTAAAAAATTGGGAATTTCTGACCTGGATATGGAGGATAGGGTTTGCTCCAACAGGTAAACTGATCTTCCCAAGTTCATAGCCATAAGCTCCAGCACCTCCCGCCTCTCCTTTGTTTTTGATGCCCAAAATTGTTTTTTTCTTCTTTGATTTGGAGTTCCCTTTGGGTAATTTCTGGGTAGATGTTGTTGTTCCCTTTGCCCTTTGAAAAGAGAGGATTTGTAGCATCAGAGCTCTCAGAACACCAAGAGAAGGTAACGGGAGCTTTGAAATTTGGAGATTTGAGTTTTATAGCAGAAGAAATTTCTTCATCTGTGGTTTTTCTTTTTGGTTTGAGGGGTTCAGAGGTGGAACTAGGAGAAGGGATTTGGGAATGGAACGTTTTTTCTCTACTGATACGAGACCAAGATGGTTTTTTTGGAATGATCTCAGCCGGTTGAGTGGGTAGAGAAAGAGAGAGAGAGATGTATCGGGTTTTGGACTGAAACCCGGTGGATAGGTTAGGTCCACCTACTTAGCGCCAGGTTTATGGATGTTGGTGGGCTGGGCTGTGTTGATGGCAGCCATTCTATTCATGAAAGGGTTGAAATGGGAATTATTTATGTCATTGGCTCGTAATTTAACTGATTGATGTGGCCCTTTATGAGGAAAAAGGATTGGACTGGATTGTAGTGGTTGCATGGCCGGCATGTTTAGAGGGGCAGTTGGCATGATCGTGACTGGGTTTGGAAGAAAGTAATGATTCTTCACTGGGATTAGAGATATGGGTTTGAGGGGGGTTGAGTCAGAAGAAATGTTCACCAACAGGAGAGGGTTAGATGGACCAGCCGCTTTGTCATTGCTGCTTTCTATAGGAGAATTTTTGGATACTTTTCTTGCTAAGAAGTTTTGTTTCTCCTTAGGGTTAGAAAGCTTGTTTATGAGAGCTTCACGTCTTCTCGGATTGCAGTTATCTTTGTTGTGGTCAAGAGTTCTGCAATGTTGACAAAGTTTGAAAGGGTGGAAAGAGTAGGCGAATTCTATCCATGTTTTTTTCCCATCCACTGAACAGTCGGTTCCAAAAGGTAAACTGTGAGAAACCTTCACTTCTACCAAAACTTCAACATTTTTTTCATAGTAATCTCTGCCATAAGAATTTTTGAAAAACAACATATGACCTGCAGGACTAGAGATACCAAACAGCGCTTGGAAAGTTATGTAGTTTGATGGAACTCTCTTGAGATGAATACTTAATAATACTTTGTCGAACTCTTCAGGATCAATAGCTTCAACACCATCAAAGGGAATTTGGACCATTACCATAACTGAACCATTGATGAGCCAGGGTCTTGGTAGAGCAATAGCAGTGAAATCTTCAAGATGATTGAATCTGAGATGGTAAAAGTTTCTTTTCTTGTTGAAAGGAGTAACTTCTGCTTCTTTTTTTAGATCCCAGTAATTTCTGATATGGGTTTGGGTTTCGTGAGTAATGAATATTTGAGGGAGAGTGAAGTTTCCCAATGGCACACCAAACATTTGATTCCACTGGAGCTGGTTTTAGCATAGATTTTTCAAGGACAACCACAGGACGAAATCTATCTGGATTATTAAGTTATTTTGCATGGTTTTAGTGATTTCTTCAACAGAACAATAGTTGGAGTTATTGGTTGACATCCAAACTAGGTAAACAAAAGCTTTCTGCTGAAATATTGAATGAAGGTAGTTATGGATTGAATGAGGGTAGGTATGGATTAAGAACTGTTTGAGGGTTAAAGTAGTAGATGCAGTTTTTCTTTGGAAGTTGGGATGAAAATAATAAATGGGAGAGGGTGTATTATTTTGAGTTTTTTGAGGTAGAGGAAAAAACATAAGGGGAGACAGACTCCCAACGACCCAACAAAGAGTATGCACACGAGGCCAACTACCAGAATCAGAAGCAATTAATGGCGCCCAGATAATTGTGAACCTCGGATTGGTTGGTTTGAAAATTGTCACATGTTTAAAGCTGTTATTTTTGGGAGCACCTGCTGTTTTGTTTGTATCACAGACAGGTAGGGTATTAATGAGGTGCAGGAAGTAGTTGGGAGAGATAGCAAGACAAGATAGCAAAGTACTTTTTTGGTTTTTTGTAGATAGGAAAGTGTCTAGGGATGTCTGGCCACAGCTATCACTGATATTTTGGCTAGAAGATAAAAGGCTATTATTTGAGATTTTAGCCTGTTCTGAAGACCCAGGGAACAGAGGGTTAGAGTTTGAAATTTTTGTACCTAAAAATATTAGGAAGGATTTAGTTTGACCGAGAGATAACGGTCTTTCATGACGGTGAGAAGATGGTTGATCGTGCCGATGGAGTGACTGTCGGAGATGCCGGAGGAAAACTATAAACTTCAGAAGGCGTTTACCTGCAGAAACAAAAATAAAAAGATAATCGAGAGTTAGATGAAAACGAGGGGTTTTATTAATTGAGGTAAGAGGATCGATTCGGTTATGCTTTGAATGGGGTATTAAATTTCTTGAGTAGGTGGGACGATAGTTGTGATTTATGGGGAAGATAGAGGGGTTTTGGGTGCTATAAAAGAGCAAGATAGAGGAGAGTTTTATGAGTTCAAATAAGGAATTGACATCAGATCGAAAGAACAATAACCAAAGAGAGTAAGGAGAATGGGAGAAAATAGGGAGAGAGCGATGGAGGGATGGATGCCAGCTGAGGGGACGCAGATTGTTGCCAAACCAAATGGAGTATTGATACCCATTCGACATCCTTGTTTCATATCGGAGATTGTGGGAGTTCCAGAGGTGATTATTTCTTTATCTATTACGTATTGATAATGCAGCAAATGGAGTCAGAAAAGGCAACCAAAAATAGTGTGATTGGAGTAAAAAAGAGAAAGAGCAGAGATCCAGAGCTGTGGAATTTCAGAGAGAAGAAGAGAGCCACACTGAAAGAAGTGATTAGTTTTCAATTGAACCGTACAGATAAGTAAAAGTGACCAACTTCTACATAAGCCTTGTGCATATATTTCTTTAATCGGGCTAATGATTTTCAGCTGGGCAGTTTGAATGTGGTGGTGATGTCTCTTTTTTGAGGTTTTTTGGGTACATCAGGGATAGGATGCATGCTAACATAATATCTTGTTGTAGGTGTGACTATCTGCTCGTATGTGAAGCTGAATTTCAAACTTGTAAATGTTTTGAATTTTAACTACTGCCGCATTAGCCTTTTTGAGAAATTGCTTCATCATGTCCTGTGTAAGTTGTTAGTTACCTGTAGAAAAAGTGGTAGGATTCTTGCAATGGGTTCAGAGTCTTCTGACATGGAGGTATATGGTTACTGTTACTTTGCTCAGTATTGTTGGGCCGACCGAGCGAAGCGAGAGAGGACCTTTATATGGCCACTTTTTTTGTAAATCTAAGTGATCAATTACCACAAAAAGATTGAGAATGGTCCATGCTAAAAAACCAAAAATATCCCTCCCTTTTAGTCCAATTACTATAACTCCTTATATAGCCTATTTTTTTAGGGGTATAATTGGAAAGCAAACTTTAATATAACATATTTAAAAATCCGTGCCTTGGAATTTTACAAATTTTATCTTGTTGGAAAGCTAATAAAAAAATCTATCCAACGAGCACAAACAACAATATCAAATTTAGAGTTTTTACGAAAAATTCGGATGTATTTATCATTTTAAGCACAATTTTAGAAATTTAAATGTATATCATTATGCAAACCACCACAAAAGATACATAATACTTTATGTAGCAAAATTTTGGTTTATGCATCAACTAATTTTCCCTTCCAACTAATAAAACGATGTACTCCCTCCGTTTCAAGAAAAATGATACTTAATTTTAGGCACAATTTTCGAAAATTGAATGCATAACTATTATGCAAACCACCACAAAGGATGCATAACACATCATGCAACCATATTTTGGTTTATGGATGGATTAATTTTCCGTTTGGAAAGTGATATTTTCGCAACCCGCTTGAGAAAGTGAAACTTTCCGCTCCGTTGAAAAAGTGATATTTCTTCGTTTCGAAAAGTGATCACTTTTCGCCCGTTTCGGAAAAAGTATCACTTTTTCCGAAACGGGGCGAAAGTATCACTTTTCCCGAAACGGGGCGAAACTATCACTTTTTCCGAAACGGGGCGAAACTATCACTTTTTCGAAAACGGGGCGAAAGTATCACTTTTTCCGAAACGGGGCGAAAGCATCACTTTTTCCGAAACGGGGCGAAAATATCACTTTTTCGGAAACGGGGCGAAAGTATCACTTTTTCAGAAACGGGTGAAAGTAATCGCAGACGAACCCCATATTCACATTCTTTTTCGGTCGGCCCTCCCACCGTGGCAACGGTCGTACTAGTAATATTAGCATCAGTATTAGAGTAAATCTCTTGAGCTCTTACTTTACACCAAAATCTCTTTGTTGTAATTTTTTTGTTAATCCTCGTCATCCACCAATAAATGTTAGCTTTCAGATGTCCTTAAACTTCGCCGAGACATAATTGCTGCGAGATTCTCCTCCTACAATGCAATCCTTGCATTTGTTGTATGCATTGCCAGTGCCACTGCATGGCAGGGAATTGGGAGAGTTAAATTCCCTGAATTAAATTGGGGATTTATAAAATGAGAGAGTTAGATTCAAAACCGTTTGGTTATGCAATAAAATACATTAGTAGTTCATTTTCGATGGATAAAAATTTCTAATCACTGTCCTGCTTTGCATGTTTTTGGAGTAGACTCTCGAATTTGCTAAAACTTAGCTGCACTTATTCTTCGAATTATCCCACTTTTACTCTTTCTTTTGAAATCATATTATGGAACTCATTCTCTACTTATTTTGCTTCATCCGTTCCTCACGATAGGCTCCATGTTCAATTGTGATGACACATGTGTCATTTAAAAGGTATCCGTTAGCAGGGTCAAGGAGTTTCACTTAGAGGCATATAAAATGTGAAACTCCAGCTGCCTGCTTCAGCGATTTTAAGATTAACGTACTGCACGAAACAGAAAATCTATAATCAGGTTATTAAAGAATAAGATCACAAATTCACTGTTGGTAGTAATACCAATACTGCACTCCACATCCAGCATTTTGGTAACTGTGACAGGTTCAAATTTCAAACTATGCAAATGTAACAGCCAATTTTAACAGTGGCACCATGCTCCATAGCATAGTCTCTGTCTATTTGCACTTTATTTAGCCCGTACTACACAAAGGTTCTGCTCACGGTCATTTAAGCCACCGAATCAACACGCACACTCCACTTAAAGCATCAAATAGTAAGCCAAACTAAGGGGTAGATTAACCCACAGAAGTTAGCTTTAATCTTGACCGAAGCCAAATTATTACTGTACACTTAGCTTTAATCCCTTCCCCCGTAATGGGAATCACAAACCCACCCACGACATGGGTTTACTATTCGCCCATTGTGGGGGAACCTAAAATACGGGGAACCCTATTCCTATGGTTATTGCATATACCAAAAACGTGTATGGAATGCTATTTCTAGGAATGTGATTCGTTACAGACATTATTAGAGCGTCCACAATGAACGAGTAAAAAGTAGAGTAAACCCCATATTTAGTCGAAAATCAATCGTAGTGGACAGGAGTATAACCATATTATTTGGTTTTAGTCGGAGAGAGAGCGTAATCCAGAGTAAATTTGGTCGATACTCTCGACTAAAACTGATTATAGTGGGGTGGTTGTTTAAAGTGCGTTTGAAGACAGGCGTAAATACTATCTTCCGTTTGAAGGTGGCCGTAGCTTATACTTCCGCTCCACGGTGAGGCGTTGATGGAATGTGCGCTTGAGTGAAGCGTAACTTAAAGGTTTGCCCGATGGAGCACAAATGGTATCTCTGCCCCACTTGAGGCGAATGATTTGCTCACCGCCCCACACAGGCTTTAATAAAATGTTCGCATCATGTGGGGCGTAACTTGCATGTTCGCTTGACTATAATTTTAGTCTATAAACAATGTGTTGAAACACCACTAAAACAAAAAAAAAAAAATAGTTTTTGGTATTGTTTTTGGTTTTAGTATACTCTATCACCGTGGACGCTCTTAGAGCATCCACACGTCGTGGAGTATAACCAAATTTTTTGGTAAAAAACAGACGCAAAGGGAGACGGAGTAAAGACCAAAGACCGGACTATAACCAAAACCCAGACCATATTTAGTCTTTAGTCTGGTCTTTAGTCGGGCGTAAATTGAAGTTGCGCCTGATGGGGCCTAACTCAAAGTTGCGCCCAACAATTAAAAAAAAAAAAAAAAAAAATGGGGCGCAATTCCAATGGGGCGCAACTTTGAGTTGCGCCCCAACAATAATAAAAAAAAAAAAAAAAAAAAAAATTGGGCGCAACTCAAAGTTGCGCCCAACAATAAGAAACAAAAAATTTGGGCGCAACTTTGAGTTGCGCCCCAACAATAATGTAAAAAAAAAAAAAAAGAAAAAAAAGAAATGGGACGAGATTTGGAATTGCGCCTGGTTGGGCGTAACTCAAAGTTGCGCCGAACAAATTTTAGTCTCCCTCCACTCACGTTACAACACGGACTAAACCCAAATTTTAGTTTTTTTTTTTGCTCTTTACTCTTTGGTTATGGTCGCACCACTGCAGTTGCTCTTAGAGCGTCCACACTGGGAGACCAAAATTAAAATTTTGGTCCAAAAACCAGACGCAGTGGAGAAGGAGTAAAGATCAAAGACCAGACTAAAACTAAAACCAGACCAAATATACTCTTTAGTTTGGTTTTGTTCGGGCGTAACTTTAAGTTACGCCCGAACAGGCGTAATTTATAACTCCGCCTGACAATAAAAGACAAAAAAAAAAAAAAAATAATTGGGGCGCAACTAATAGTTACGCCTGAATAAAAAAAAAAAAAATTAACCACCAATTTTACACCTTCCCCGTAGTGTTTGAACACCTACTAAACCCAAAATTTGGTCTTTTTTTTGCTCTTTAGTCTTTGGTTTTGATCGCAACACTGCAGTTGCTCTTAGGGTTACACAAACTCTCTTTGTTACAGACACCCAAAAAGGTGGGGGAAAAAAATCGTTTCGTCCTTTTTAGGTGAGCCCATGTCTGTTTAGTCCTTTGGTCAAACGCCTTTACTGTTTGGTCCATAATTATTTAAAAATATTTAAATAGACAAAAATACCCTTTCATGTTAATTTTTTTTTTTTGTAAGAGATTTTCCGTACTAACAAAACAGACTTCATTCCCAGGAATGAAGTCTATACAAAAAAGCTAAAAAAACAGACTTTATTCCCAGGAATGAAGTCCATATAAAAACCTAAAAAATGTGACTTCATTCCCAGAATGAAGTCCATACAAAAAGCTAAAAACAAACTTCATTCCCGTGAATGAAGTCCATACAAAAAGCTAAAAAACAGACTTCATTCCTGTGAATGAAGTCCATACAAAAAGAAAAACAGACTTCATTCCCGTGAATGAAGTCCATACAAAAAGCTAAAAAGTGACTTCATTCCCAGGAATGAAGTCCATACAAAAACTAAAAAAGCGACTTCATTCCCAGGAATGAAGTCCATACAAAAAGCTAAAAAACAGGCACTAAAGGGCACTAAAAAAACAGACTTCATTCCCGGGAATGAAGTCCATACAAAAAGCTAAAAATGACTTCATTCCCGTGAATGAAGTCCATACAAAAAACTAAAAATGACTTCATTCCCGGAATGAAGTCCATACAAAAAGGCCACTAAGTTCAATGAATCTCAATTATTCTAAGATTAATTTATTTTATTTTTGATATAAATAGAGGATGAACAGTACCAAGGAAGCTGGAACGTACTAATAGTACTACTGTTTTTCTCATGTTGTACGAGTGTTATACGTACTTCTGTTTACTAACCAAATGTTGTATGAGCGAAGTAGGTTTTCGTAAAGCCGCAACCACTTCTTTTCCACCATTTATACACAAAGAAAGAAGAATCGAAACACAGTATTCTTTAGCTGGTGCAGATATAGATGATGATTCTAAAGTAGCCACTAGTGCATATAAAGCCGACGAAGTTCGTAATATCTCTGACGATCCTTCTTGTTTTTCAGCTAAAATTGCTAATACAGCTAATGCTTCGGTAATGAAATCCAATGAATCCTCTAAATTCAAAAGATCGACTAAAAAAAATTTCAGATCTAGAAAAAAAAAGATGAGAGAGAAAGTAAATCTGAGAATGATTTATTCTCTTACCTTTTGACTATATATATGGTCCTTATCCAAAAGGGTATTTCTGCCACTACAAGGTGACATTTACATCATCCATGACATCAGCCTAGGACCAAACAATAATTTTAGGACCAAACTATAATTTATATTACCAAATAGGACCAAACAGACACATGACTGGGTCAACGGGACTAGACCCTCTCTAATATATTATTTCTAGGACCTAATGGTATTTCCTACCCAAGGACTTTCTTTCATTATTTTCAAGAAAAACGGGACCCACATGTTATGCGAAAATGCTATGTATACACGAAAATGCTATGTATACACCGTGTTTAAACCCCAAAAATTTTACCCTTTATGTGCCAACTTATTATTGGCTTACTTTTAAAGCGGACCTCCTATTTTTCGACTCCAAATCTGTACACCTAATTCACACTCATATTTTCCCCCGTGAGGGTGAGGATGAAATCTACTAGAGATACGACTGATAATAGGGGTAAGAAGTTAGGTAAGATGTTGGTGTATCCCTAGCAGCTTCGTGATTAATATTAAGTATGTAAGATAAAAAAATTTCTTTAAAGACATCCCGTAAAAGGAAAATATCAAGAGACAATCATTAGGTAGTGATTATCTTGACTAGAGACTGCTAGTTTTTTTTTTTTTTTCTTTTTTGTTTTATAAAAACACCGAATATATTACTGTCTCTCTTGTTTCAATAGAATAGACTGGTTTCATGTACAAATTACACATGAAACCCGCTTATTATTTTGAAACGGAATGTGTAATAAGAACTGATAGTTCAATGGGTTTCTTTGGTGGAGGTAGGCTAGGTAATTGGGTACGGCATCTCTCCCAAGGCACTTTGGTTTATCCCTTTCCTATCCCCTATTTGTAGAGAAGGGATATGAGTCACAAAGCGACCTCACTATGATCTGCTTTTATAAATAGTGCCAAATGGATACTGAGAATCCGTCTTTTTACCAATTTTTTTTCCTGTTGAAATATTTGTATTTGCAAAAAAATAAAATAAAGTAAAAAAAAAAAGTTTTTGCAAAAAAAAGTGAAAAATGAAAGTTTTAGTATAAAACTTGGAAAACCGTACTTAGTTCCCGTGTAAAAAGTCACGGATACCAAGTATCCGTGTCATTTCCCTTCCCTACAAGAGGGATCAAGTGTGATCCACCTTTAAATATAGGGAAGGGATATCCCTACTAAGTAAGGATATGGGAGACCATAAACTTGGTTTTTTTAGATTTTTCCCAACATATATGGGATAGGAAGGGAAAACCCCTTCGTTATCCCTAATGTAGGGAATTTTTTCAAAATCCATCTATTATGGTCTCTCATAATCCTTTAAAGTTAGGATATTCCTTCCCTACAACTAAAACTGGATTAGATCTGATCCGTAGTGGGAAAAGAAATGGCTTCTACTTTACGAAACTAAGTATCCGTTAAGGAGTCGATACGACTACTCGGTTTCGGTGCTTTTACACGGTAACTAAGTATCCGTTTCTGGTGTTTCAAATTTTCTATACTTTTCCTTTTCACTTTTTTTTTTCTACTAAAACTCTTTTTATTTATCTATATTATCTTTCTTTTTTTTTCTATTAATTATCTTTTAACCTATACAATTTATCCTAACGTAAAAAATTTGGGTTAAAAACGAAAATTAAGTATTCGTTTGGCACTATTTAGTTTCAAAGTGTAATATAAAGAAGGGATAAAAGCAGACTATAGTGAAGTTTCTTTGTGATGCATATCCCTTAGGCTTACTCTAATGAAGGTCCAAGATCCAGGATCTGGACCAAAAAACGTGGTGTAAAGTACCACTATTTGCTTGATTCCCAGCGTCTCCTTCAGTTTGCTTGGATGTAATCTGGGTGCAATCCGGCAAGCCATTAGAAATGGCGTACCAAAAAAGCAACATACGCCATTACAAACGGCGTATCGAGGAATATTCGAAGAAAATATACTCTCATACGCCATTACAACTGGCGTGGCACGGTATTTCAAACGGCGTCCCTTAGACACGCCATTACAAATGGCGCGTCATATTTATACTTATTATTTGACCTTTTGGCTTACACCCTGTTTACACTCTTACGTTATACCACTCTCTCGTTGTGTATATTTTCTCACAGTAAGCGTTGGTTAAAAATACAACAATCCGAATTAAGTAATATTGAGATTGGGAATACTTGGATGCAATGATTACAGATTTCTAGAGGATTATAAAATCCTAATCTTAGATAAATTTCTCCAAAAGCGCGGAAATACATAGCATGTGCGGCAACCATTTAAACAGGTATGTGGCCATATCGGAAGTGTTACTGTGTATAAACCCTGACACGCCATTTCAAATGACGTGGCACAGTATTTCAAACGGCGTCCCTTAGACACGCCATTACAAATGGCGCGTCATATTTATACTTATTATTTGACCTATTGGCTTACACCCTGTTTACACTCTTACGTTATACCACTTTCTCGTTGTGTATATTTTCTCACAGTGAGTGTTGGTTAAACATACAACAATCCGAATTAAGTAATATTGAGATTGGGAATACTTGGATGCAATGATTACAGATTTCTAGAGGATTATAAAATCCTAAACTTATATAAATTTCTCCAAAAGAGCGGAAATACATAGCATGTGCGGCAACCATTTAAACAGGTATGTGGCCATATCGGACGTGTTACTGTGTATAAACTCTGACACGCCATTTCAAATGGTGTGTTGATCGGTCAACACAGTCAATACACCATTAGGAATGGCGTATACGCTTATTCCAATGAAACACCAATTCTAATGGCGTGCTGTGCCTTTCAAATGGCGTACGAATGCATGATCTTGGGTTATTGTTGAAGTTGGGCGTTGAGTTTTGTTGATGTGGATCCAAGAAAAAAACTTGAATCTTGGACCACGATTAGTGTAAGCCTTACCACACAATTAGAGGATACAAAATGAATATCCCTTTGTGCTGACAAAAGTAGACTATAGTGCTTGGCCGTCCAGAACGAGTTCTTATTTTCCTTTTATGTTTTTCCTTTTCTGAAGTATCACTCCGAAACTGTTGATGTGGACTGTGGAGAACAGAAGATGCTCATGTCATGCATTTGACAAATGTTATCCCACACGATTTTGTGGGATGGTTTCCCATTAAAACGGCTTCTAAAACGTTGGATGAGCAAATAAACGGTTAGATTTGCATTCAGTTTAGGACCTACCACTTTTAGTTCGGGACCCACCATTTTCCCTAATGGGTTCAAGGTTTTTGGATCAGGGTTTTGGTTGTGGGACATAGTGATCTAACGACTTAGAAACCACTTTTACGGGAAGGCATCCCGCAAGGTCGTGCGGGATAACACTGCTCTTCTCGTTTTTTTTTTTTTCGGCTGAATGCATTTCACGGTCCATATCGAAGCACTGTTTATGCGATTATTACCTGGACTATAGGCTACTAGGACTGACGGCGGTAGAGGCAATTGATTGCAGCATCTCTGCCGAAGATATTAAGGGCGACTTGATTGATTTGTTTCATACGGTGTAGACTTGACAACTCCAACACGAGTTGATGCTCATGCTCTCACGCATTTGTCTTTTGTGTTCATATCCTGGACTCGGTGGTAGAGATCCGGACCAGCTAATTACTAATTAGTTATTACCATAATTTCGATTTTTGTTCTCACTGCATTTCAAACTCAGTATTGGTCCATGGACTCCAGAGTAAAATTACTTGGTGAGCCAATTTAACCATACTGCATTTGGCAAGTCCACCGAACAAATAAAAATGCTTGTCTCAGATGTAAGAAAAAGAATTAATTGAAACCCTTCAAAGAAAATTTGATTTTCCAGAATTAATTTTTTCTTTGATAATTGAAAATGATTTTAACAAAAAACATCATTAGAAAATCTCTTCTACCGCGCACTAAAAAACCTGATTCTGAATGATGGTTTACAGGGGTTAGTCAATTGAGATTTGTAGAGACATTCAGAGATTTTTTATGCAAGAGATTTTGAGTGACTCTCCGTGAGTTTAGAGATTTTGAGAGACTCTCTAAATGATTTTCAAGGAATTATGGTGATTCATTGAGACAATGAATCATATATGAAATTCAGCTTACACACATGAGATAATACATTGATTTATTTTACAAAATGACTATATGAATATAGCCTGGCCAACAGAAATTGTAACCATTTTTCCATCAAAATCAAAACTAGACGAACATAAGGGATTTGAATCTCTAGTAAACTTATTGGATTTTGGAAGACAACAATTTTTTTTTTCATTTTCTATGAATTTAATTGTTGCTTATTTGGTTATTGTTTTTAATATTTTGATATTTAATCCATAAAGAAAAGAGAAAGAACAAAGTCTCTCAAAATATCACCTACTTATGAGAGACTTTTTTTAGCCATTTATGGTATGTTTTGTAATAAAAGTCTCTACAAGTCTCTCAAAACCATAAATCATTGATTTCAAATTCCAAATCCAATAACAGAGAATTATGAAGACTTTTAGAAAGTCACGATCCAATAACGGAGATTGTTTGAGATTTTGAAGAACTCTCTATTGACTAACAAGAGATTTTAGAAGTCTCTAAAATTCTTTCAACGTCTCCACAAATCTCAATTGACTAACCCCATGTTATTTTCCCTTCCACTTACCCCACAAATTACAAAGAACCCCAAAATATAGATTAAGTTAGCCTTGTTCATTTTTATTTTATTTTATTTTTTTGACAAAAAAAAAAATAAATTTTAATTATAAAAGAATCTTTATTTATTTTTACCATGATTTATATAGGCTAAGGCTTAGTCATATGGGCTAGATATTTAGCTGCTAGATTGGCCATCCAGTCAGATAGGGCAAACTCCTAACCCCAATAGGAGGGCCAATCTAGCAGCGAAACGCCTAACCATTCGGCGTTAAACGCCTAAGCATTCGGCTTTACCAATTCTCTCTTCTTCTTTTCCTCTTTTTTTTCTCTCTCTCTTTTTTTCTCCCTTTCTACGCTTCTCTCTCCTTCTTTTTCTTCCCTCTCTCCTTCTTTTACTCTTTCTCTCTCCCTCTTTTCCTTCTTTCTTCAGAAAAAATCATCAAACGCTGAACCATTCGGGTGTTAAGACAACTTTTAGAGATCCGGACCAGCTAATTACTAATTAGTTACCATAATTTCGATTTTTGTTCTCACTGCATTTCAAACTCAGTATTGGTCCATGGACTCTAGAGTAAAATTACTTGGTGAGCCAGTTTAACCATACTGCATTTGGCAAGTCCACCGAACAAATAAAATGCTTGCCAGCTGTAAGAAAAAGAAATTAATTGAAACCCTTCAAAGCAAATTTGATTTTCCAGAATTAATTTTTTCTTTGATAAATGAAAATGATTTTAACAAAAAACCTAATTAGAAAATCTCTTCAACCGCGCACTAAAAAACCTGATTCTGAATGACGACTATGATGGTTTATTTTCCCTTCCACTTACCCCACCAAATACAAAGAACCCCAAAATATAGATTCAATTAGCCTTGTTCATTTTTATTTTATTTTATTTTTTGACGAAAAAATAATTAAATTTTAATTATAAAAGAATATTTTTTTTTACCATGATTTATATAGGCTAATACAAGCTCTACTAAGGATTGATACCGGTCCATATAGGATAAAAAAATCCTGACGATCCTGACCATTAGATGGATCGAATGGTATCAGCCCATATAAATCATGTTTTTTACGGCTATTATTTAGAATTACAAGCTTGCATAGGCTAAGTCCTATCGGCTAGATTGGAGTGCTAGATTGGCCAAAAAGTGTTGCAAATCATGAAAAAAGTGTGGGAAAAAAGTTAACACTTAATCTGGCTACTTCTCTCTCCTAGCATTTGCTCGCAGTCGCTCTATCGGCGAGATTGAAACGCTGAATGGTGCGGCGCTCAAAAAGTTGTCTTAAAGCCGAACCATTCGGCGCGCGCAAAATCTAACGACTGAGATTGAAACGCCGAACCATTTGGCGTTCAAAAAGTAACCAAAACACCGAATGGTGCGGCGCTCAGAAAAACGCCGAATGGTTAGGCACTCACACATGACGTGGATGGCCAAACTAGCAGTTAGATATCTAGCCCATAGGACTTAGGAGGTTGCCCAGGCTAACGTGGATGGCCAATCTAGCAGCTAGATATCTAGCCCATAGGACTTAGCCTAACAGTATTTTATTTTATTTTGATGAAAAAAATTTAAATATAAAGATAAGAGAATGTATTTTTTTTACGGTCATCATTTGGATTCCAAAATAATACAACCATCATTTTATAATACTCGGCCATCATTTTACACGACTAAGCAATCTTTTTCTTCCATTGATTCCTTAGAAAATCCAGTTACGAGATATTCACTTAGTTTCCTCTGGCATCTCAATTATGTCAAAATAATAGCTAAATAAACAAAGTACATATCGTTTTGCTCCAAGTTTTCTTTCCAAAAACAATAGCAAAAAGATTAGTCGGTTTTTTACATGTAAAAGCCTACAGAGGAAGTTAAATAATTAGTAGCATAGAAGGAGTGCAAAATTTTCATTATAATCAATAAAGTCATTATAATCGCATGTTAATGAAATTTTGATGTTCATCTAAATAATGTTTCCAGAACATTTTCAAAGGGTTATCATCGTAGAAATCCAAACGTTTGGATTTTGCTTTGTATACGAGCAACTTTTGGGTCAACCGAAATTGACGGACAAAATCAGTTGTCCGTCTATATTTCCTAAGTTTTGTTTTTTCTTTCCAAATTTATCCCTCAACCATAGTTAATATTAATCAACCCTAGTTACTCCATAAATCGTTTGTAATATGGATAGTTTTTGTTACCCGAATATAATATGGGTATTAAAGTAAGGGAGAGCAAAAATTGCGAAATAAATCTGTTTCCTTGGAAAAAAACACTGGATTCTGCTCAAAATCCACCTTGGAAAACCTTGCCCGAGTTGCCTCTTTTGATTTCCCAGAAAACCAGATCACTGCAACTGCTTCACTTGGATGGCATGAAAAAAATAAACATGTCGTTCCGGACATGGCACTACAAAATAAGTTGGGTACGAAACTAGATGGTCACATTAAAATAAGTTGGGTCCTCTGGCAATTGCCGTATAAATTAAAATGGGTAACAATAAGAACTACGAAACAACACTATCATCGATAGGTTCTTCTTGCAGTATTCTCCACTAGCCGCAACACTCCTTTACCCATAAGGCACACCAAGTCATCCATTCAGTTCCCACCGCCTCCATTTTAAGCGGCCGTCATGAAGCTTACAAAGGCGCGCATGTCATCAATAAATCTTTAAGCATCAAATACTCCGTATTTTCCATATATTATGTACCGTAAGGCCCTTCTCAGTCGTGGGGATAGATTTGTTAGAGGTCTCTGAAAATTCGAAGGAATTAGACAAGGTGAAACTTGGGATTTTACCGACAATGATCTGTTTTATGCTCACCGAAGCTAACTGCAAGCGGATGGATAACCTGCCAAAGTCGAGAATAACCAGCTTTTCTTCTAGAGTTCAGATCATATTCACAGGGTGTGGATCATCATGAAAGAAGCCGGTATCAAGCAACTGTGAAAGAATGATGACGGTACGATTTGGCTCAGACCTTTTAGTCCTTCAATAGCATCTTTGTTCCACTGAAGTGACTTTGATGACCAACTCCAAGATAATGCTCTAAAGAGTTTGCTGACTTGAAGCTTTTCCCTACAAATTATATAACACTTAGAATGCAGTTCCTTGCTTCATATCAATTAAGCACAGGAATGATAAACCAGAATGGAGATGCGCGATTACTCACACAAATAATGCATATCGATTAGACATATATGCCAAATGATAGTCCTGTTTACAGGGTACGGTCTTTAGAGGGTCAAAACCCATTTGCCACATTAGGAACATACGAAACAAGAGAAACAAATATCAATTTGCTTACACGTGACTAATCCTTTTTATGCAAACTAGGATCATTATCATTACTATTTCTTAATCTAACGTAAATGTCTACGTAACCAACGGCTAAATGCCCCTTTTTCATTGGAGATGCGCACAAGAAAAAGTTAATATGGAACACTATTTTTAGTTTGCCACATATCATTCTAAGGTCAAACTATGCAACCAATAACGCTCACCAATTTGTAAGATTTTACATTATCAATATTTTGATTTTTTTCCGGTGCGTATGCACCGGGTTAGAGGCTTGTATATAATAGAAACCAAAGGAAGAAATACCATACCGGTACACTACCAAGCATTGGCAACACTAATGAGAACAATAAAACCAATCCAAACTCTATTTGAAACAAACACTACAGCAAAATAAAGTCGACTACATAACTTAAAAGAGAATTTCATCAATTAAAGTAAGTTAGAGAGATAAGAAATTACTCTGGCTGGCTTCTAAATCCTGATGAATAGAATCACCCCTATTAACTTTAAAGAGAACAGCTACATCTCCCCCTGAAATAAATGTTGTCAATCCAAATTATTTTAACTCTTTTTTGAATTGAACTTAATCCAAAGAAGCACATGAGACATACCACTGTTTCATTTGTGCATTATATACACCAATCCATTAAATGTAAAACATCTATGAAAGCTCATTTCCGGCTACTGCTATTTCTTATGGGACTTTTTGTCGAACACCTTGTAGCGTAAAAATGGTGATGGATCAATTAAATTCTTGTTTGCATCTTATATAGCTCTTTCCCTGTAATACTTTAGCCTGCAAATTCGAGTTACAAATCTAATCACAAACTATAACCACTCCTTAATTAACCAACAACAACAACGACTACACAATTAAGAGTTTCCAGTAGTAAAATCAGAGATTAGAAACATTTTCTTCTAAGATATAGTGAAGAAGAACCCAACATATCCATTAGATGAAGATATCCAAGTCTTGTGTTGAAGAGAAGGAAAAATAAATCAGAAGAAAAAGAGTCGGAAGAAAAGGAAAGCGGATAATGAAGTTTGTTTTTTTCTCTTCTTTCAAAAATAGATGAAGAAATCTGATCGAATCAAAGGGTTTTTTGATGTACTTTCAGCATGTAATTTTTTTCATTTGATTATATTTGATGGAAATCCATGATCAATTTCATGAATTTTGTTGGTCTGTTTCCGAAATTCCAGAAATTAGAAGAAAAAAATTAAATTTTGATTTTTTTGCACATTCTCTGTGACGGACAAACACCCCTATCACCCACACAACCGCCATCAACTCCAACAACAAAAACTCAACAATACGGTACAATCAACAACGACGAAGAAGAAAAGCGATGGAGAGCAGAAGAAGAAAAATGGTATAAGATGAGGGAAGTTGGATATCTAGTTCATATTACGGGCATGACTTGTTTATTTTAACCATTCCTAGTTTGGTTAAGTTAACCACTTGAAGGACTAAAATGTCATTTCCAACTGATTTTGAGACAACCAGGACCACTGATTTCACTCAGTCCGTCTAGTTAGGAAAACTGAAACTTAGTCCTTCTTTCAGGGAAAATACAAATTTTAGGATTTCCATGGGGATTGCCCATTTTCAAACACCAGTTCTTACTTATTTTCCCAATCTGCTTTCTTTCTCTCTCAAAGTGTCAAACCCATCTTCCCAATCAAATCAGATGTTCTGAATTTATTTCACACGCTCAGTTAACAGTAAGCTATCGATAGTGGTTTGAATTGACCACGAATTAAAATAAAGAAGCAAACTGACTGTATCACCTTCCTGGAAAAGGTGACGGCTGTCTGAAAGTAATGATGAGGAAACGGCCGTCGTTGCAGTGCCATACCTTCGACAGTGAGTGGTCAAATTTGAACTGAAGTGATTCTAGACAACTTGTAGCGGCAGAGTTTTGTATACCTATAAATCGTCAAACACCCAATACTTTCCATTCACACCACATCTATTCTAAGTTTACAGGAAGAAAATAAATGGCAAATACTAACTACGGTATTCGATTCAATGGAGAAGTCATTCATTTTAATGGAGAAGTCACCATAGCAACAACTTTAACAAATTCATCTGTATCAATTGATACTCTCCTTGACGACTTTCGCTCGAAACATATTATTGGTCTTGATATCAAATGGAATTCAGAATCCGCACACAATAAGGTAGCAACTCTTCAACTATGTCACGGGAGTCGTTGCATTATCATTCAGCTTCTTCACTTGGACACTATTCCAGATTCTCTGAGAAACTTACTTTCGGATCGATCAATCAAGTTCTTTGGGGTGGATATCGCACAGAGCATTGCTAAGCTGGAGCATGACCATGGTCTTAAATGCTGGTTTGGAAATGAGTTGGATTCAATTATGGCTGTTTATGATACTTACCAGCATTATGGTGGTGGCGCTGGGTTGGGTCCTTCAACACATCAAATAGTTGGACTTTCTATGGAAGAACTGGAAAGTGTGATTTATCACTCGGACTGGAGTGCAAACATCCTCACCGATGAACAAATCAAAGTTGCTGCAATTGATGCTTATGCTTCTTTCACAATTGGAAAGATGTTGTTTGGATGATAAAACTAGTTTGTGAGTTCTTGATGGTGTGGGTATCTGTGGTCTTGTATGTTTCGGATGGTATGTTAATATTAAGTAAAAGTCTTTTTAATGTATTGCAATAGAAGCAGTGTATATTTCACTCGCAACTCGCAAGACATCAAGCTAAACGACCAAGCCTAGTCTTTGCTTCTTGAATGAAAAAAAAGCATTGTACTGAATCACTGATGGAAACAGCGACTTGTTTGCAGCTTTTCCGGTATCCCATATCCCATGCAAGAAATCAATAAGCTGCGTACTCTAGCCCGTCTACCTGTAAATTTAGATTGAATTTTTTTATATCAAGAGTTTAATTCCATCTCTAATTCGAAAGAGTGACAACACTCTCTTTATGGGCATATCCATTTTCTCCTATTAATAGTAATATATGAGGATTTATACAAGGGATGAAAATATTGTTAGCACATTCTGGCTAAGTTAAGATGGAAACAATATGGAACAAGAGAAACATCTTACGTGGGCATTGGATTAGGCTGGATTCCTATAAATTACTGCTTCATTGGAGAACTCCTTTAAACAAAATTTTGAAGAGAAGCAAATCGATCTAGAGAGCAAAAAATTGAAGATGTGTTTTCTGATGGCAATCTTAGTATCGGGAATGTTTGCAGGGAAAAAGTTCAGCTGGGTGTTGGAAGTCATGCATGGATTTATGTTCAAAGCGTAGTATGGGTGATGTTCCATTTGATGTATGTGGTCCTCTATGTTTTATAGAATGTCATTTTATGATGGATTGGATTCCAAACCTAAGAGAAATTTTTGGGACCAAAATACACATACATACCATCAAACCTAAGAGAAAATTTGGATTTTGATTGTGATGCATATTGATGACTGTGATGCATCCATTCATAAGTCTAGCCAATACATACCAGTAATTATAAGTTTCACAAGATAACATAGTGATGCACTCAAAAATCAATAAGCAAACGGATATAAAAATAAAATAAAAAATAGACCATGGATTAAACTTGAGCCGCACTTGATTCTTCAAACTTCACTCTTTCTTTTGAAATCAAATTAAGAAGCTCATTTTCAGCTCAACATCTAACTTCTTAGACTCATCCTAATTCCTTTTTCTGGGTTTCTTTCTTCATACTCTGAGTTTGCTTCATGCGTCCTCCACAATAGGCTCCTAGTTCAATTTAGACTTAGAGGGAACATCAATTGTAACGAGGCATGTGTCGTTCACAAGGTATCCGTTAGCAGGGGTCAGGGAGTTCACTTAAACGCATACAAAATGTGAAACTCCAGCTGCCTGCTTCAGCCATTTTAAGATTACGTACTTCAGAAAAAGAAAATCAATAATCAGGTCAAAGAATAAGATCACAACTTTACTAAAGGGTATATATATAACACATGGATGTACCTTTTTTTTTTCTGTCTAGTGATTTGGCCAATCTGACTGGTAATAAAACTGCCATGTTTATTTGCTGCCCGGTACCGACGCAAGAAAACAAAACTGAGCCCCCAACTAGCAAAAAAAAATAATTGAATTGTTAAGGAAATTTGATTTCTTTCTCCTTTTCTTATTCACACAAAATTGGTCAAAAAGACCAAAATCAACAATTTCTGGGTGAAAAAGACACTTAGGTTTTGATACTGTTTAAATAGCCAAAAATTAAAAAGATACTGTTTAAATGGACAAAAATTTAAAAATAGGCAGGATGTAACTTGATTTATCCCCGTCCATTTTCAAATATTTTTTTCTTATTTTTATTTTACACAGGATGCATCGCTTCATCCTTGCTATTTTTTAAGTATAAGCCAGGATGAAATCCAGTTTCATCCTTGCTATTTTTTTTTGGCTATTTCACCCGTACTTTTTTTTTACTCGTCCATTTGAACCGTGTTTTAAATTTTTTTGGACAAATGACCCATTTTCTCTTTCTTATTTTCTTTTTCCTGGAAAATATATGATAATTATGTTAAAAATAACCATGAAATAACAAAGAAAATCCGCATCGAAAATTTTGTTCAACTGCGTAATGACTATCATTCCTCAACAACTAGTCCCAATAAAAAAAAACTAGTCGATACGCAATCACGGGGTTAGCGTATTCCTAATACAGCATTTGTAAACATATTAAGGAGTTATTTTTTTATCCAGATGATCTATAACTTGTTAACAAACTCAGGTGGAAGAGGTTTATGCTATTATTTTCTTAGTTTCATCTAACACCTCATTAGGTAAATAAATATAGTATTTCGACTAACTCAAGATTGATTTATTTCTAAAAAAAAAAGTGACAAAGAATTAGGAGGTACTATGTATAAAGCCTATGCCCCAAAAAGGAAGTTAAATAAATAGACAGACTAGTAGGTAAAATTTTCATTGTAACCAATAAGTTCGCATGTCAAATGAAGTTTTGATGATTCAAACAGATATTCCCCTTTTGTAACCTAAATCGGGCGATGCCGATCCGCAACTCACAAAATATTTTCCCCCAAATTCTCTCTAATCCCTCCCCTGCATATACATGATTATGGTCTTTCTTGTTTACATCGAATCTCCATTACTGATTTAAGTCTTTAATTTAATCTTTGTTTCCTTGTGGTTGTTTTAATCTTTTGTTTTTTCTTATGAAGCTAGGAACCCTAGTTTTATAGGTTCAATTTTCAATTGTTTAATTATTATGTTTACCTCGAGCTAATCTCCTACTGATTTCTTTGTAATTGCGTCTATTTTCAGATTTCATCCCTTCTCTCCTTTCCCAAGACTTATTGGGAGGAATAGGGTTTTCTTTGCTGAAGCAGTTGAGGTGGTGACGACCTATATTCCTATTCTCAAATCATTGTCAGCCTGAAAAGATCCTCCTAAAAAATTTCTGCTGCAAACTCATATATTCTTATTTTTTAAGCAAAGTGAAATTGCTTCAGTGGCTGCGAGCGCCTCGTATTCCATACTTACCCGTGCAAGTAATCCAATTTTTACAACCATCTCAGTAATCATTCTATTTTGATTCTCTCAAGGTCGGATTTCACTTTCTCCCCAATTTTTATACACTGTTTTTTGCTTCAATTCCAAGTCATTAGCATGGCAAACACTTGGCAATATTCGAATCCTGCCTTGACTGAAATCGCTTTATATACAATCCCATGGCTTTGTTATGTGTCTCACAAGAACACATAAGTCTCTAATTCAAATTTGAAAACGTTGATACTTGCTTTATCACCAAAAATTCCAAAAAGCCAAGTCACCAAACCCTTCAGCTAAATACTTGGTTCAATTTAATGGCTTCCACCTCAACAAGTACTGATTCTATCTCCAATAACCCACAAAGAAACAAAGGTTCAGACAAAAGGAACAACAAGCATGTGAGTCTGCAAGGAAAAGAAAGGAATGTTGATACATTTGCACTGATTGGTTATATCTGCAGAGATACTGAAGTTACTAGAAATGTGGTTAACTACTCAATTAGACAAAGATGGGGTGCACAAAATGAAGTAGTTGTCATCACAACTGGAAGAAGAAATGTGTTTATGTTTCGAATACATTCTAGAGAAATATTTCAAAGAGTTCTGAGGGAGAGGCCACACTCAATTGGAGGATACTTACCGGTGTTACTTCCATGGAAATTCCATATGAATGTGCAAAGAGCGATTTTTCAGTTTGAAGTTTTCTACATCGATTTTAGACTCAGAGCTGACTTGGATAGAGATGATATCCCACACCTCATCGCATCACAAGCTGGTGAACCTATCACTATCTATAATAGAGATCTTACGGGAGTGGTTAAAGCAAAAGTCAGGTTGGATGTTAACCTACCACTTGTTAGAAAAGTGCACATCACCTTGGAGGATGGAGAAAAAATCAAAATTGCAATCTTCTATTTGGGTTTCCCATCGGCTACTTGCAGGCATTGTTATGTTTTTAATCATAATGAAAACTATTGTGGGTTGATAGCCAATATGGTTTAGATAGTTGTGCATGTTCTGAATCTGTAAAGAGTAGACCCATTTGAAGAACAAGTGGAAGAGCTAGTTCAAGTAATACAACAAAATATGGATATTCGAGACGGGGAAGAAGGTCAGGCTAACCAAAATCTAGTAGTGAATATTTTGGTGGAAGATAATGATGCTACAGAAGACAATAATGGAGATTCAGGAGAAAATGAAACTCAAGAAGCAGAAGAAAATGTGGAGGTTAAGAAGCATGTCATTGAAAATTCTGTTGGTGAGAACTCGAATAGTGGATCTTGTATCTCGGAAGTTCATAGAAATGACATCAGATCAAATAAGAGGAGAAGAAAATAAGATATAATCCTAGAAGCCATGGAAATGGATGGATACTTTCAAGATATATATAGAGCACTTCATGTGCTTGCCGGAGGTGGTGAATGGTGATTCTGCTCAAAATATGTAAGTGGGGGAGACCTCGTCTAACAATGCGGTGATGATGATGTCAAATGCAGAAAATGACAATGATAATAAGAATGATGAGGCTACTACTTTGACTGTGGATGCTAGAACCCAAAATCTCCCAATTGTCCAGGTTCTTCTTAATCTCAAAACTAGAATTTACATTTCATCACTTTTTGATCCTAACTTTAAAAAAATTTACCCCTCTACCGCTTTGAATCCATACTACTATGAGTCTTTTCTTTGGTCTGATACCTATAATCTTTACTCAGTTTTAAGTTACACACTTTTAAATTACCTTGCAATAAGTGTTCTTTTACATCTGAAAATGAAGTTGCTATCATGGAATGAGCAAGGGGTGGGAAAACCACTCATTAGAAACCATTTAAACTATATCCTCAAGAAACAGAATCCTGATTTTATTTTCTTAGCAGAAACTAAAGCTACTAAACATAATATGAACATCTTATCTAGGAATTTAAAGTTTCATGACTGGTTAGCTATACCTAGAATTGGACTCTCTGGTGGGATGCTCATTGCCTAGCACAACAATATTAAAGTCATTTGCATTGTTGAATTCTTTGACATTTGTTTTCTTGAAGTACATGATTGTTTTAACAATTATTGGAATGTTGTACGTATGCATGGTTCCCTTAATGATTTAGGAAAAAGAATGCAATGGGATAGAATTAACCACTTCTGTAAGCTGAACCCAAATACTCCTTGGATCATCATATGAGACTTTAACTTTATATTGCATGTTAATGATAAACAGGGTGGAAATGATAGCACCCATATTAATAAATTTATTCATGATAATATACAAAACTTAGGACTTATGGACCTTAGATTTCAAGGCATTCCATTCACTTGGTCAAATAATAGAGAAGGTCAAGAAAATATTAAGGAAAAAATTAATAGAGTTCTCTTTTCCCATACTTGGTTTTCCATGTTTCCTGATGCTATTGTTAGTCATTTGTCTAGAGTGGGTTCTGATCATACTCCAATTTTGCTAAATTGTAAACCTGTAAAAGTAAACACTCGTAAACCTTTTAGGATTATTAGAACTTGGTTCAGTCATGATAGCTTTAGAAAACAAGTGTCTGATAACTGGGATTGTAATATTAGAGGTTCTTGTGCTTATAGTTTGCAAAAAAACCTTAAAAATCATTCTTATTCTCTTTCTGAATGGAATAAACTGTCTTTGGAAACATCTTTAATATCATTGAAAAACTTAACAAGAAAATGGAATACTTGCATTCCATAAATCCTTTCCCTATGCTGGAAATTAAAGATGCTCAGAACAATCTTGAAATCTGGTATAATAGAGAGTATGATTACTGGACCCACCTTTCGAAAGATAAATTCATTAGAGATTTTGACTGTAACACCTCCTTTTTTCACCATTATGCTAACAACAGAAGGAGAATAAACTACATTCACACTCTACTGGTCTCTGGATTGATGATAACTCTCAATTACATAAATTGCTAATCAAACACTTCAAATCTATTAGTATTACTAGTAATGCTCTCTGGATTGATGATAACTCTCAATTACATAAATTGCTAATCAAACACTTCAAATCTATTAGTATTACTAGTAATGCACAAAACCTTAACACCTTAAAGAACCTCATTGAACCTTGTATCAATGAGAATGAGAACAATAACCTCATCAGCATTCCTGATGAGGTAGAAATTAAAAATACTCTCTTTAATATGAATCAATGGGGTGCTCCTGGTCCAGACGGCTACCCGCCTGGGTTTTTCAAAGAAAACTGGGAGATTTTTAAAAAAGATATTACTAATATGGTCCAAGATTTTATCAGGGAAAAGTTTTTACTCAGAGAAATGAATTATTCTTATTTAACTTTGATCCCTAAAGTGCAGAACCCCGCTACCCCCAGTGATTTTCGTCCCATTAGCCTTAGTAATACTACTTATAAAATAATCTCAAAAAATTTAACTAATAGGCTGAAGCCAAATCTTTCCAAACTGATCTCATAAAATCAGTCTGCTTTTATTCCTGGTCACCAGATTACTGATAATATAATTGTTGCTCACGAAATTCTACACTCTATGAAGACCTCTAGAAATAAAACTGGTCACATGGCCTTAAAAATTGACCTTTCTAAAGATTTTGATAGGATAAAATGGTATTTCTTATATCAAACTCTGCTCTCTTTTGGTTTATGTGAAGATGTGTCCCACCTTATTATGCAATGTGTAACTACAACTTCTTTTTCAGTTCTTATTAATGGTGTGCCTAGTGAAAGGTTCACTGTTTCTAGAGGGCTTAGACAAGGGGACCCTTTGTCCCCTTATCTGTTCATCATTTGTATGGAAGTGCTTTCTAAAATTCTTTCAAAAGCCGAGTAGGATAAAAAGATTACTGGTGTTAAAGTAGCAAAATCTACACCCCCTGTTTCTCTCCTGTGTTTTGCTGACGATTGTTTTTTATTTGCAAAAGCAAGCTTGACTGAAGCGAAAAAACATAGTTAATATACTTAACACTTTTGGTGAAATGACTGGTCAAGTCATTAATTTCAATAAATCGGGTGTTTATTTCACACCTAAGATTCATAAGAAGCACTGTAAAATCATATCTAAAATCATTAAAATTAGAAATTTTTTTAAAAATGACAAATATTTAGGAACGCCACTTTTCTTTGATAAAAATAAAGTGAACAAATTTGAACCTCTGCTCAACAAATACTACACTTTCCTAAAAGGTTGGATTGGGAAAATGTTCAATCAAGTTAGGCGCACTGTCTTAATAAAACATGTCCTTAGTGATTACCATAATCATCAAATGCAGTGTCTCTCTTTCCCTAAAAAAACTTTAGATAACCTTGATAAGATCCAGAGAGACTTCTGGTGGCAAAAAAAGAATAAAAAGAAGTGCTACTGCCCTAAAGCGTGGCCTAGTATTACCAAAGATATTAGGCAAGGTGGTTTAGGAATTAGAATTCCGCATAAGCACAATCTATCTTTAATAACTAATTTGGCCTGGAGGCTGTTACATAATCAAGATAAGTTGTGGGTTAAAATCATTAAGCATAAATATTTCAGAAACACCACCCTTTAAAGAAAACGTGAAAGCATAAGAACTCATGGATTTGGAACAAGATCAAAAAGGTCCGGCAAAGAATAAAATCTAACTATACCTGGCAAGTAAATAATGGTGAAGAGATTAACATTTGGTCTGATTTCTGGCTACCTAATCAAACTCAACTCCTAACCCCTATTCTGTCTGATAGTAATATGCCTAATAATATCTGTGATCTTATGAATGTTAATGGTGAATGAGATATGAACATTATCAATGTATACATAGATGTTTCTTATCATGATGCTATTAAAGTTATTACCACTGATACAAGTGAGCATGATAGAATTAGATGGAAATCGACACTTTCTGGAAATCTTACTACTAAGTCTGTTTATAATTTCCTGACGAATCTTAACTTTGACAAAGATGAAGCCAAATTATGGAAACAGGTTTGGAAGCTTAATATGACTCCTAAAGTGAATATGTTCTGCTGGAAAGTTGTTAACAATTCTCTTGCTTTGGGAAAAAATATGTCCAAATATGTTAAAGATTCCAAACCTTACTGCATGTTATGTGATAACCATGATGTAGAAGATGAAATGCATTTAATTGTGAACTGTAATTTTGCTAGGAAGGTCTGGCAAGCTTTTGATCTGAGTAACATATATTAAAACAGTGGAAATAGTAGTGTCATACATTGGTTTAAAACCTGGATGAATGTTAAGGCCTTTAAGGGCAAGCATAATCTGATATCTTTTATCATGTGGTGCATTTGGAAATATAAAAACAATGTTCATTTTGATAATGTTGTGCCTGATGTGCAAAATCTGATTATTAGCATTAGAGCATCCCATCTGAAGCTTGGACATGACAGGGATAGTAAAATTGTTCATGTTTCTACCAATGCTAAGAAGTATCTCAGCAGCAGCCACAACTCTGAAAGTGACAATTATGACTGGTTTATACATTTTGATGCATCTTTTATTGAAGTTGAGTTTACTATGGGTTATGCCATATCTATTCTAGATAGCACAAGAGTCAGAAAGCATTGCCGCGCAGGGTGCAATTGGGCTTCCTGCCCCTTAGAAGCAGAAGCTAAAGCTGGAATTGAGGCGATAAGGTGGATGAAGGAACTAAAGCTACAAAATTGCTGCATAGTTAATGACTGTCAGACATTAATGAAAATTTTGAAAGGAGAAGTCGATCCAAGTTCAACCTTGGAGGTCTCAGATAAGCATCAATAGATGCAAATTTTCCCTTATGCAATGTGATTCGGTTTCTTTTATGTATAACCTAGGAATTATGTTAAATTTGAAGACAAAATAGCTAAGGAAGTAAGATCTAGGAAAATCAGATACTTCTCTACAGAAAATTAAAAGGATAATGTAATGTTCAACATCCTAGAAAGAGTTAATCTTGGATTAACTCCTATCTTGTATATTTTGAAAACTTCCGCTTATACATAAATAAACGTCTTCTTATCAAAAAAAAATATGAGCCAAACAAATAATAAACACAAATTCACCATTCTCAATAGTGTATTTTGAACCAACCTTTTAAAAACAAACCTCATATGTCTGTTTTGACGTCACAGGCGTCTCCCCCTTTACAACAGCTTGCACTCGCAACTTCACTCCCGTACACGCAATTTCCATGGCGACTACACGCAAACGCAACAAATATTTGGAAAAATGCTCTATGCATGGATACGGCTTCGGTGTGCTTGCATTTTCTACTTTAAGGGAATTAGCGGATGACACTATTGGTTTCCTGAAAAGATTACAGAACTGCCTCATGAGCTATGATGCAAACCATAAGATAGGCAATGCTTTATTCCACAGGATAGGCATTACTATCCAAAAAAGGGTTGGAGCCCAGCTTGTTGCTAGGCTTCCTACCACTCACTTGTAAAAGACTTCCAAATTTCACTATTAAATATAATAATAATTAACAGAATAATATTATAAAATAATTTTGGATGCCTCTCAGATGTCAATTTTTTTAGCTGTTGCTAAATAAAAAGAAAGGAAGGAGCAACAAACCAAACCAAAACCAAGCTCTTTAGTCCCGAGCAAGTCAGGGTAGAGCAGAGATAATATCTCGTGAAGATCTTATCTCCAAAAATATGGCTATGTTTCTACGCCGGCTCGCATGCCTGAGCAACCTGTACAGAGACAGTAGTAAATCCTTGGCACATTTCGCGTCGCGGGTGGAACAGGGAGTGGACACACTACTCTAGTACGGTTTACGCGTTCGCGATTGTTTAAAGTAACATAATATCCCTTTCCCGGGCTGAAGGGCTTCAGAGAGGAGTCCTCCCTTTCACGATCATGCTGCCTACATAGCTACGGGAGGGGGTACCCCCCTTCACAATATGGTTTCACGATTTCACAACTTCGAGGGACAATAATCAATACCTTCTCGATAGATAGGCACCGGAACCAAACGAGTCTTTCCCGAAGATGAATCTTGGGAGAAGTTGAAGATGTAATCGGGATTGTCGTTCGACGTGCAGAGCGGAGAGCCAACCAACACCCAAGAAACAAACACCACTCATACGCCAACACGTATTGTCCATCAAGAAACGATTGATTCCAGTGGAACAAGCCAGCCAAGCCTTTTAAGGTCAGGCGAGCACGAGCAGCAGATACAAGTTGTTCCAAGCGGACACGCTTTGCGCGAAAGATCTAACTTACTAACGATAGGTAAAATTAAGCAACAAACGGAGGGACACCATCGATACCATCTCGATTAATATGCAACATAGGAACCAAATGAGGACACGAGACGGGCATGAAGAGGTAATCGGGCTTGTCGTTTGCCGCTAGGGGCAGGGAGCCAACAAGCACCCGGGAAACAAACACCACTCATACGCCAACACGTATTGTCCATCGAGAAACAACAGTCTCAGAAAGAACTAGCAACTCATGTCAGTGATGGCAAGAGAAACACGATCTCTCGAGACAGATCATGATGAATAGACACGTTGTGCGCGAACAGTAAAATGTCAATTTGAATTCCATTGATGAAAATTATACTTTCTTTTTACCAGTGTGACATGATTAAATTTAATGAACATGATTTTAATTTTTGGACCAAACATACCAAAAAAAAAAAAAAACCAATTTCAATTCCCTGGTGATGGTCCGACTATAATCAATCCTTGTAGTGTTATATGTTTCCTTTGACAAGGAAAACATTCATTGAAGCATGCATAAGAGAGAAAAAACTCGGTAAAACCATACTGTGTACATGCCATAGAACATGTCATGTGAATCGCTTTCGAAGACCATTTGTAACATCCTACCATCATATGTATTGCAGAATGTACTTTTCAATTTAACTCCAAGATTCAAAATCACTCACCTGTTGTTATATGAAACTTGATCGTGCTTGATTATAACTGAAATCTTAGATGATGAACCGAAAGTAGAATTAATGAAGACCGATCGAAATCTTAGATGATTAACCGAAAGTAGAAAGAACGAAGAAATCATTTCGTACAAGTTTTTAAGTAACAAAACTAGTTTAAATAGCCTAGTTTGGAATGAGGATCCAAAAATCCAACCATTTCTCAAGTTTTTTTTTTTATAAATCATCGTAAAACATATGACATGGGGATAAAGGGATTCATAGGTCCACCCAATTGGAAAGTGTATTTTCATAGTAACAGTAACAAAGATAACCTTAATAGGCCGTCCTCTGGAATCGGTCTGGGTCCTGAATGAAATTTGTATTCTGTAACTTTTTGCTACTGGTGTCTTCAATAACTTTGGTATTGTTGTTGGTGTCTTTAGGGAACATGTTGGTGCTGGTGACTTTGGAAAACTCGGTGTTGTTGCTGCTGTTTTTATAGATTTTTTTGTTGATGTCACTGTTCACTGGTACAAATATGGGCTTTGGTGACAGTCAATTAACAAAACCAATACAAGTGAGTCTATAAAAACATTTTTGTTTAAATCAATATATATTCCTCTATTTATATATTTTCATGTACTCGTACTATTGTTGACCATCTACCTGACGAAAAAGAAGCAATCACATATATGATATGTTACTTGAAGAAATTGTTATATATTAGGCTTTACGATGACAGTTTCATGAAGAAATTGCTACCTTAGCGCCTCTCATGTGACAGGTTGTTCACAAAACGCATATTATAACATGTTTATAATGATATTTCTTTAAAAGAAAATGCCCCCGTAAGTATTTGCTATGAAAAGAACCGGACTTACGATGACAGTTCTGCAGAGAAAATGTTACGGTAAGTTGTCAACTATGACAGGTTTATGAAAAAACAGTTATCTTAGTATACGAAATTGACTTTCTCATGACAGTTTATTTTTGAAAATGTTACCATAAGCTGTCAACAGTGACAAGTTTACGAAGAAAATATTATCTTATAGTCGTGATTCCGTAACAGTTTCTTAAAGACCTTTCATAACATAGGCTTTGGTGACAGTGCAAAAAAAATTGAAAATTATCGCATAAGTATTTCGGTAACAATTTTGAATTGTCACATAAGCCCATTTTTGTACTAGTGCTCATGAAAAGCTTCATCAAAAGTGAGAAAATTTGATGAAAACCCCGATCTACAAATAACTAAAATTAATACCCAAATCTATAAATAGAAGTAAAAGCTTAAATTAATTAATGAAATCAGAAGAAAGAGTAAATAAATCACAACCTAATTCGAAAAATCCGTAAAAGGGAAAAGTAAAAACCAAACCGAAATCTAGAAGTCAAATATAGTAAAAACAGAGCAGGAAGAAAATCAAGCAGTAAATAGAGTGAGAAGATTAGAGATGAAGAGGGATTTTAGGTGAGTATCGGCTCAGATCTGCCCCCATAGGAACAAACGGGAAATGGGTCATATGACCACTATCCATAAAGTGCGGGAGCAATGGACTTGTAAAATATAGGTCTGGGTGGAAAAGAAATAAGAAAATTGGGCTTTCCTCACCGAAATCCTATGGTTTTGGTCAAACCTTAAGGAAGGAAATGGTTTGAGTCATCAAATATTGACGGACTGGGTTGAATCGGTCAACCTGGTTGATACTAAAATTACGGTTTAGCCCTCACTTGTTAACTCAACCACACCTGAAAATGAGTTTATTAAAAATTCACCCGTTTCTCAGAATCCGAAAGCTTCATCTTCTTTTTATTGGCCGACTGTTACAGCAGCCCAAGGTTACCACCGTTCTCAAAGTCTAATTTCTTCTTCTTCTGGTTTAATTGATTAAATTTGATCTCGTTTCCTCACCATACAGATAGTTTCGATAACCACTCAAAGTTCACATCGATCTATTTGGTCCCATCAATAATGGTTGAGACTGAGATTGGGACTGAGAAATCTAGAAATAAGGAAAACGGTAAGAGATTAATCAAAATCCAATCACATTTACCAAATCAAAGCAATGGGTATGATATTTTTTCAAAATAAAACAGTGAAAAGTACCCAATTCTTCAAAACACAAGATCCTTCACATTACACAACTCAATAACCAAAATTAGGTAGTTCTTGCTTCTAACTCGTGATTTCCAGCACTATAAATCTTACTATTTTCTAATGAATATGAATCAGCTAATATGATCAGTCTACATGAGTGATTGGTTACATGATGGCCAACATGAACAAAGTGAGACAAAAATGAAAACAAGAGAGCAAGGATTACAGTGTGTTCATGTTTTTCTTCCTTCTTTTTACTTAATAAATTACTTTAATCTTTTGTGAAAAGTTACCACACCTGTGTCTCATGCAGTCATTGTTTGCAACACGTGGAAATAAGGTGTATCACATTTGGATTATAGTAGGGTATATCAAATCAATATTAAGAAACAATGTTCCAATGCAACATGGTTGGGTGTAGGAACAAATGGTCGAGAGGTATATGGGTCTAAAGACTCGACTTCAGTGTTTGTGATGTGTTTTGCCGTGAGCCCTGTGTTCAAGATTTATTAGGAAGCCTACCAAGATCAATACAAGATAAAGGACTTTTTAGCTTATCTTCATATGTATTTTTGTGTCCTCCGGTAAATCGGCACCTTCCATTAGGCGAAGTCTTATAGGCTAGATATCTAGCTGTTAGATTGGTCATCCACGTCAGCCTGGGCAACCTCCTAAGTCTTATGGGATAGATATCTATCTGCTAGCTATCGACAATATATTTTTAGTTTTTTATGCCATTTATTTGATGAACAATATATTTCGTGAGGAAATGTCATGATATTACTAGCCATGTTAAGATGCCGACGATCATTTAGATTAGTAGGGGGACACTAGCAGAGAGTTTCTTAAGAATTTTGCAATTACCGTCAATCTCATATCTGATATAAATGAAAATTGAAAATTAAATAGAGATAAATACCTATACCCTCTTGATTTGATGAACACATATCGAACCGTCTCTGAATCTCTACAAATACATAAGAGAAAGAAGATGGAGGGGAAACTGGGATGCGCAAACTAAATGAAAAATACAGACAGGCGTACAAAAATTGGGATATAACTCCCTCTAAACTAGTATCCATTTCAATGGTCGGGTAAACCTCACAAACCCATATTACTTAACTATGGATGCTAACTAACTTGGCTTAAGGGGTAAATTGGGAAAAAAAAATTCTAAACTTAAGCAATGGGAACGGACAGACTCGCTTGTCCGTCTTTAAAGGTTAAATTGAAACTTGGATGTCTCGGTGGCAAACACCAATCCAAAGGATTTCTGTGACGAAATCCCAAGAAAATTTAGTCATCTATACCCTTTATTTCAAGTTTTATTCTTTATCATATCCTTTCTCTCTCCTATTTATTTTTCTCTTTAATTTGAAATTAATCGCGAGAAAGGTCTTAGCTTCCGAAATATAAGTCGGATTTAAAAAAAATATATATTTTTGGAAAGGGCTCGAAAATCTCTACAAAACAAGATCCATTGTTGATATGAAATTCGACATAAAAAAAAAAATCAAACCTGACCGAGGATACATTATGCACCCAGGTGCAACCTTGCCAAAATTTATTTCCTATAAACATATACATTATGCACCCAGGTGCAACTTGAACAGAATTTATCTCGTATAAAAATATGCATTATGCACCCAGGTGCAACCTGGCCAAAATATTTTTCCTATACAAATAAAAAAATAAGATACATTATGCACTCGGGTACAACCAACCTAAACCTATTTTCCGTCAAAATTATACATTATGCACTCAGGTGCATCTTGTGTACCGATTTCGTATAAGGATATGCATTATGCACATATTTCCTATAAGATTGTACATTATGCACCGAGGTGAAACCCGGACAATATCAATTTCCTATAAAAATATGTATGATCCACTCGGATGCATTTTGTGTATTACGCGGATAAATCTAATTTTTGCTCGTTTTTCTTTTCTTTCAGGATTTTTATCGAACCTATGATGTGCAACTTTGTTGTTGTTGGTATTTGTGATTCTCTTTGTTGTATGTAGCTCCCCTATAGATTCTTCTCCTGCAAAATTGAGTTTGGATGCAAACCCAATAATTTTAAGTACATCCAAACTCTAAACATTCATAATTCTCATGCGTTCATCACCCAAACATATAATTCTCATGCGTTCATCACCCAAACATACAAAATCCAATTTATTAGCTTTTAAGTATCTTTTGACTTGCCTGATTTGTAACACCAGATGCCGGATGGACCAGGAAATCGTACGAGATTGAATATGAGTAACATCATAAAACGGATACTCCATCAGAAATTAAGCTTGAATTAACATCGATCATTGCAATTTCAGAAGAATTCGGATCTGGGAGACGACCGCCAGTTTCCCAAGACACTCATCTTATGCCGACTCGTTAAAGTTTTACTCATACTGATTTGAAGGATACTTTAGTCAGCGATAGTAATTAAAAGATATATAATTTTGGGTCAAATAACCAATTTAGGATATATTTAAACAATATTTTTTGGATTTAGGGTATTAGAATAATAGTTATATTTTACTTGTCTTTTAGACTTAGGAATTGAAATTCAAGGTCTAATTAACCAAAAACTGTAGGAACAAATCTGAGCAGCGGGCGATCTAATTTTTGGTTTCTCTTACCGCTTTTGTCTGGAGGGAGAAAGGTAATTGGAAAAGGTATAGCATATCGTATTTGTTTGAATAAAAGCACTAAAAATTGAAGGAATACCCTAAAATTGGAAATGATTTGCCTGCAAATAATTTACCTAATTTGATCGGGGGCCATAACTTTTAATTGGGGGCCAACAAATTTTATTTGCACCCCAAAATTGTCATGGGCCTATTAATCCGACTATGAAAATACTATTTTACCCTTACCTAAAACTAAACATTAAAAATAAGTTAACCTTAATTAAACCAGGTTAATTAGGCTTCTTCTTCATCTTCCTCTCCTCCCCGTTCTCTTCTCCACCACCACCATTAACGACTATTTTGAAGAATTTTTTTTTCTTCAACCGATTCACCGCGTAATCGTCGCCAAAAATCAAAACCCAAGAAAGCTATGGCTCCAAATAGATGGTATATGAACTTAAACCCACCTTGTATTCGTTAGTATCGAAATTTCAGTGTAAGAATCGTTAGTTTCGAAATGAAAACCCCTAACGACTTTTCATTTACATGCAGATTCTATGAAAAATCGTTAGTGTATTAGGATGAAGATGACGACCCTAATTCTGCTACTTCAACATTTTTTGCCCTAGAATAGAGTCGTTACCGTATTAGGTTGAAAATGACGACCCTGTTTTGACGACCCTTTGTTATTGGTTAACGACTCTAGGTGAACATTATAAATGGTTGGTTAGGGTCATCAGTATATCATAATATCCCTATGACGACTCAAACACACAAAAACTTGCCTTTTTATACAGAGAGTTTGGATTCGAGAGTCGTCTGGGTATTAAACGAATCAACTAACGACTCTAGGTGAACAATATAAACAAATCGTCATGGTTTAACACACCACCTTGACGATTTTTCATCACCATTAAAAGTTGCAGGTTAGAGTCGTCACCATGTGTGTCAACAAGATGACGACTCTTTAGGTCGTTGGCGTATACAACACCCGACTATAACGACCCTCACTCTGAGTAGTTCCATAGTGACCATCAATCGACCCCTTGGAGCACCATTCAGACAATTTCAAGAGCATATGAGGTTTACCTGATTGTTTTGAGGTGCGGGTTCTTCATTTGGAGTATACGAGGTTTTCCTCTCAAAACTCCTCTTCTTCTTCTCAAAACAAAAAAAAAATAAAACTAAAATTTCCCAAAATTTTAATCCCAAAACCTGATTTTTATCTAAACAAAATTATCACACTAATTAACTTAATTAAATCTTAATACTAATCACTCAGGGGCAATTTAGCCATTTATAAAATATTTTTATAAGGGGTGACCCAAATTAGGATTGGATGACCTTTTTTGTCCTCTAGTGCTTGGCCCCAATTAAAATGTCTGGCCCCCAATCAAATTGGGATAATTTACAATAAATATTTAGTCTCCCCATTCTTACTCACTGGATGTTAGGTATCTCCCCATTACAACATCTTTAAATCCAACACAAATTAGGATCATTTCACAACATCATTCATAAAGCCTTGTACTCTTTTATAATTAGTTTCCTCTAATATTTCAATCATTTCAAACTAACAAGTGTATGCACACATAATATAACTATTTTAGTGAGATTTTGTTTTCCCAAAACTAACTAGGAATTGGTTGGTATTGTTGCAAACAAAACGGCCTTGCACAGTAATATAAACAAGTAGATAAAATAATCGGCAAAATTTCATTTTCTTTACAATTATTATATTATGTGAAATCAAGTTTTGATGATTTATTTGGTTGTTTGTCATGAAACATATTAGCTCGTATGAAATGGTACAACATGATTTATTTTATTTTCCGAAAGTGGGGAAAGTCGTCTAGAATCAGAAGTTTAAATTGTTTAAAATAACTCTAAAAATTTTACCAGTCCAATGATATTGTATAGCATAGTAAGTTATACATGATCACCTTTCTCATCAATATCAAATCTACTTTTTCAAGAAGGTTTAATTGGGGATATAAAAAGTAATTGAGGGATATTTTACTGTTCATGCTGTCATGGAAAAACCATGCCGGTTTTGATTTTTGATATTGAAAAATCATGCCAGCATGAACAGTAAAATATCCCCCAATTACTTTTTATATCCCCCAATTAATTATTTTTTTTTAAATGAAAGATTCAACTTTAAAATTTATGCAAGTAATTGCTCAGATTCCAAAAAGGGAAAAATATCATTTGGTCCCTTTTTAGGTGGGCCCATGTCTGTTTGGTCCTTTGGTCAAACGCCTTTATTGTTTGGTCCATAATTATTTAAAAATATTAAACTGGCAAAAATACCCTTCCATGTTAATTTTTACTTATTTTCTTGTAGCAGTTCATTCCAAAAATGAAGTCCATATAAAAACCTAAAAAAATAAAAATGAAGTCCATATAAAAACCTAAAAAAAACAGACTTCATTCCAGAAATGAAGTCCATATAAAAACCTAAAAAAAAACAGACTTCATTCCAGAAATGAACTCCATATAAAAACAGACTTCATTCCAAATGAAGTCCATATAAAAACCTAAAAAAAAGACTTCATTTCATAAATGAAGTCCATATAAAAACCTAAAAAAACAGACTTCATTCCAGAGAATGAAGTCCATATAAAAACATAAAAAAAAAAAGACTTCATTTCTGGAATGAAGTCCATATAAAAACAGACTTCATTTCTGGAATGAAGTCCATATAAAAACATCAGCAACATCATCTTCATCTTCTTCGACATATTCAACAAAGAAAGAAGAACATCGTCGTCTAATCAAATACACCAAGACAAAACATTATCTTTCATCGCCTTCATCAAAACAGATTCGAGTATCTTCATCTTCTTCATCGTCTACAGCAGCAGCAGCAGATTTTGGTCGTTTTTTTGATGAACTTCAACGTCTTCATCGTGAACAGCAGCAACAAATCTTCATCTTCTTCATCATCATCATCATCAGTAGAGACAAAAAACATTCAAAAACAAAGATCGTAATAAAAAAAGAAAAGAAATAATTCCTCAAAATCAAGATCGTAATCAAGAACATCATCGCAGAATGAACTCTCGTAAATCAACAAAGAACATCGTTCGTTATTCTTCTCGTCTTCATCATAATTGCAGCAAGAAAAAAGAAAACCCTAGAAATCGTTGGAGCAGGAAGAGAAAAGGAGAAAAATCTAGAGGAGAGAGAAAGTAGATCTGAGAAATGATTTTTCTCTCTTACCTTTTGACTATATATACGGTCCTTATCCAAAAGGGTATTTCTGCCACTACAATGTGACATTTACATCATCCACGACATCAGCCTAGAACCAAACAATAAATTTTAGGACCAAACTATAATTTATATTACCAAATAGGACCAAACAGACATTTGACTGGGTCAAATGGACTAGACTCTCTCTAATATATTATTCCTAGGACCTAATGGTATTTTCTACTTCCAAAAATCTCATCTAAAAATAGGGATAAAGAATCTTGGCTAGTTTGGGGCTTATAGAAATTTTTTGAGGCCTTCCATTTTCTTCACCCACATGGACTAAGAGGATAAGGAGTGTCTAAAGTAGTAAAATTATTAAGTTACCCTCACTATTAAAATATAATCCTAAACTTTATCTTTCCAGATTTGGAACATTTTCAAATCCTTTCAAAATTAAAACCCATTAAAATCATTTCCCTAACTACATCGATCTATTTAAGGGACATCTCGTCATCTCTTTTTTTCTTTTTTAAAATAATCAAACTAAACATCGCCTATTGCAACCCAGTACTCTAATAATACTTGTAGTCTGTTTATCAATTCAAAATTGAATAATGCAAATAATTCTAGGTTTTTGTGTTTAATCATAATCGGCCCTCGTCCATGTCCATAATGACTAATTCCTATGGTAATCGGTCGATGTTCATTCCCATATCGCTCGATTCTGGCATGGAAGAAATACCCAACTTTCTATAAAAAAAAAGATAAAACAAATAAAATCTAGGATAGGATTATGTGAATTTGCATATAAACTGATTATATAGCCTTTGATTTCTTAACCGCTAAGCCCATAATCAGTTCATGCAAATGTCCACATAAACCGATTCTTAGTGGGAAAATGCATGACTTTTCTGTATAAATTTTAATCTAAAATCGTTTTTATAAGCACTTGTATGGACTGATTCTTTTTGTGCAGTGTTAGGAATCGGTCTCTGTGTGTATTGTTCTTACCGATTCTTACAATTGGTCTCCATAGTGTGTAATATGCGCCAATTCTTGGTGTTCTTCGGGAATGAAAACATCAACCCCATAATCGATCTACGAGAGCATGAACATCTACCGATTCTGGGTTGATGTTTTCTTGGAAAAATCAAAAAAATTCATGTTTTCATGATAAATAAGATTTGTTGATTTCTAGGTAAACAAGATTGTCATATTTTAATCAACCAAATTAACATTAATTAATCAGGGATAAACCATTAAGGAAAATAGTTAGCTAAGGGCTTTTCATTTTATTTCAGAAAGTTTTATTTTGCCTTCAGGTGGTAGGGCTCAAATACCGTCGGCCCAATTTATCCTGGTGAAAAATCCACTACGCGCTTTACAACGGGGATATCAACATAGCAGGCCGACCACATTACATATAGGACAAACAAATCCTGACCATTGAATTGCGCAAATAGTATCCCCGCTAGTCTTCGAATCCCTGTATATGTCCGGCTAATTAAAACGCTGCAAAGGGAAGTTGATTTCCCAGTTGCTTCTTCTTTTTTCTATTTTTTCAGGGAAAATTTTTGATCGCCCACTGCGCATTCAAAATTCGAACGAGCACTTCCATTGCCGTTCGATTGTGAAGATCTGACATCACCAACTTTTAAACCTAACCATGGTTATACTTCCGGAATTTTAAGTTTTTTAAGGAATCTTTCTGTTTTTTGAAAAGGGTTATATGCAGTCTTTTGCTTTTGGCAAATGCCACAATATATATATATATATATCTTTACGAGTTTACTTTGAGCATCAAAATCCCGGCAAACAGGTGACCACGACAGATGTGAAAATTGATTTATAGTTTATAATATCTAGTCACTAACATTCTGGGAACAGCGACGAAACCAGGAATTTATGTTTGGGTGGGCTAATTTTTTTTTCTCAAACTGCGAGAATGACAACTGTAGTAATATACTTAAAGCGAGTATGGGTATGTCACACGATCTCTTTTCCTTGGAGCACAAAGCTTGGAATCAAATTTTTTCAGCTTGTAACTAATATAAGGGACGAATGAATTGCGTATCGAAAATAATAATCCTGATTTATTTAGCGGCCGAAGGCCGCCCAATTTTTTTCTAGTTTCAAATGTTATTATAGGGATGCAAAAATATTTGGAGTTTGTACCTATACACATAATAAGTCATGACATATTGTATTTTTGTCTCATGAATACACTGTATTTTTAGATTATACATAAAATTGTGGTCACTTCATAGAAGAAAAATGATTTTTTGGACAAACACTTGCTTAGTTAAGGACAAGAAACCCCCATTTGACACAGTTTTATGTTATCAAACTGACACGTAGGTGAGCCCATTCAATACCTGATTTTAAGAAACATCATGAATACTTGTTTTACCCTATAGCCTTTGAACGGTTGAGATGCTATTCAAAATTAATCCATGTGGGACCGGGTTCCAAAATCTTCTGATTTCTTCCACGCAGAATCATATCTTAACAATTAATGGGCTAATTAAAATTTACACCTGGGATAAATTTTACAAATGTTAAAAATTACACTAACAAAATATCTTTTTAGAAATTTTGGGGTGGGCTGCAGCCTGGGTAAGCCACCCCTAATACCGTCCCTGTCTGGGAAGTTAAAGCCGATCATTAGGCAGTGGGCTGAACTTAATTCATTACTGGTCTCCAAATTCAATCTTTGTATTCTTCATACTCCATTGATTTTGTTCTAAAATGACCAATCGTGCAGAACGTAAATGATATAATTGGACTGCTATCAGACATTGTTCACTTGTACGCATTCTAGCATATATCTACAATACACAGGGTTTTAGATCAATTGTTCCCTTTGGTCTCAAAATCTCTGGTCTATGGCCTCCTCTCCAAACTCCAACCCTCAATCCATAGAAAAAACTTATAGAAAAAATGAATATTGCTTTAACCATACCTGAAGATCTATTCCCAAAAGTCTTCATCAATACTGAGAACATCAGAACTAAGAAAGTCCAAGATTGGAAGGGATGCTTCATAGGGAAACTATCTAGCAATATCTGTTTTCAAACCACAAGAGTCAACAACTTCATAAATGCTAATTGGGAAATGATCAGTAGAAAAGAGGTTGAAGTTTGGAACAGAAGAAGAAACTACTACATTCTCAGAACAACCCATGAAGAAGATTATGAGACATTAAGAAATGTAGGCACTAGAGGGGTCTTTGACAAACTGATGGTACTAGTTGGAGTACCTGCCAATGGTCCTGAGCTCATTGATGAGGAACTTTTCTCCAAAGTTATGATTCGGTTCCTTATTAAGAGAATCCCATCCCACATTATCCCAGACATACCAAACATCATAAGACCAATTGGAGTTTTTCAAGGTTCTAAGAAACCATATGGGAGAGACAGGTTTGAGAAAAACATGGAACTCAAAGCTACTATCAATGTAACTAATTAAATCTCTTAAGTTTGGGGTAGAACCATTTTGAAACCCCCAATGTCTCTCACTGGTTGGAATGTGCCTATGCTCTTAATGGCATCAAGTTCTGCATAGTATGTAGAATCTTAGACCATCCTAGTCCCCCTGCCAATCCCCTCCAAATCAAACCAATCCTGATTACCACCACCTCCCTACCCCTCAGCCTGCCCCTCCACCTATAACCCCTAGACAAAAAATTGTTCAAGCTGGAAAGGTTATCATTCACAGACATTATTCTGATGCAGATGCAGCAGCTGAGTTTGAAGCAAAAATGAAATATGCTAAAAGATTGGAGCTGGAACAATCAATATCTAATATTGCCCCCACCTCTAGCAACCACATCACTTTCAAGGCTCAGATCCACCAAACTGAAATCCAAGATTCTCCATATCCTGATGTCTTAGCCTGCAAAATCAACAACAAAAGAATAGTTTTAGCAAGAAAGATAGCTGGCTCCTACCAGAAAAAACAGCCAAAGTGGAAGGCTGCAGCTAGAACTACCTCCAACAACAACAATACTACACCAAGAAAGACTGATGAGGAAACTGTTTCAGTTGATCTTGCTGCTGCTGAACAAATATTCCCAACTTCCAACACCCCAAAACATTTCACTTTCAACACTCTTCCTTCCCTGGCTCAAATCAAAGCTGACTTGGATGCTGAGACCAAACAGAAAAAGAAAGATGCTTGGAAGGCTAAGAAAAAATATCACTCGTTTGAAAAGCTTGATGATAACTTAATCAGTGTCTCCCAAAGTCAAAGCTCTGATTATAATAGAAAGAAGTTTACACTCAATGATGATAATACTACCTCTAACAGCATGGACATGGAATGCTCCAAGAGATACAAAGACCTGACTGACAACACCAAGGAACAGATGGAAAATCAACACACCTCTTTGGCTAATGGAAAATTGGACTGCATTACAGCTGGTACCCAGGTATACCTTCTCAACATTATTTTTTACAATAGAATAAGACCCCAGAAATTGAATCAAAGTGAGAACATCATGATCCATAAACATTATGACAATATCACTAGAATAATTCTTTCTAAGTATCCAACAGTGTCATACTTTTGGCAATTCTTTACTTCATTAGCTTGGAATTGTCAAGGTCTGGGCACTCAAGATGCTAAAAGATATCTTAATGATATGCTCAATAAATTTAATCCTGACATTCTCTTCCTCTCTGAAACCATACTCAAGAGTGAAAAACTCAAAAAAATCATGCATGAATTAGGAATCAACAATTTCTGGTATGTCAAACCAGGAGGGGCAAGTGGCACTGCTGGTGGCTTAGCATTAATCTGGAAAAGCAATATCTCCCTAGAAATCCTAGATTGCTCTATTAACCATATTAATGCTAAAATCAGCTCTGCCAATATCCTCTCTTGGATTTTCACATGTTACTATGGCAATCCCTATGATACCACTTCTAAGCTTCTCTCTTGGAAGAATCTTGAAAACACTAATGATTCTAATAAGCTGCCTTGGTTGGTTATGGGGGACTTAAACTTAGTCCTCTATGACTCTGAAAAATTCAGTTATTATCCCATTGATGCTAATGAAGCCTCTCTCTTCAATGAAAAGATTCTAAATCTTGATCTCATTGATCTTGGCTTCACTGGTTGTCCTTTCACATGGTCTAACAAAAGAAAGGGTTATGCCCTGACATAACAAAGATTAGACAGGGGCCTAGCCAATGATGAGTGGTTGGCCCTTTTACCAAATACCACTATCACCAACTTGTTGGCTATAGGATCTGACCATCATCTTATATTACTCAACTCCACTCCTCACTGGAAAAATGGTAAAATTCCTTTCAAGTTCTTTGGGCCCTGGTTGGATCATGAAGATCATAGAAGATCATTGCCGAATCTTTGGAAAAAACTACTCCTGGTTCAAGTGCTTTCTCTATAGCCAGGAAACTCAAGGGCATAAAGATGCAACTCAGAGTTTGGAACAAGGAGGTCTATGGTAACATTAAACCAATATTGATGAATGCAAGAAGAATTTAACCTGGTTACACACCCATTATTTCAGAGACAATAGAGGTCAGGCTTTAGTTGGAGCTAAAGAAGAGCTTAAAAAATGGCAAGACATTGAAGAGAAATTCTGGAAAACAAAAAGCAGAGATCAACTAATCAAACTGGGAGACCAGAATACAAGTTACTTTCACAGAGCTACTAAGAGCAGAACTAGGAATGATACAATTCAAGATGAGGAAGGTAACTGGCATAATGATTATCAAGACATCAATAACTGCTTTACAAACCACTTTTCCAAAATGGCCACTGCAGAAACCATAAACATCTCCCTTGAAATTCTCAACCTCATCCCTCAAACCATATCCCCAACTGATAACCTTCTTCTAAACAGAAAACCTGAACCTGCTGAAATCAAAGCTATCCTGTTCAGTATGGAAAATGATAAAGCCCCGGGTCCAGATGGATTCCCTCCAAACTTCTTTAAAACCAACTGGGACATCATTGGCAATGACATTGTCAAAATAGTACAACATTTCTTCTCTCCTGGCTATCTCCTGAAAGAAATGAATTCCACCTTTATAGCTTTAATAATCCCAAAAATTGACTCCCCGACCTCTCCTAGTCATTTCAGACCGATCAGCATATGTAACACCACTTATAAAATCATATCCAAACTTCTAGCCCAAAGAATGAAACCTTATCTGAATAACATTATATCCCCTTATCAGTCTGATTTCATCCCTGAAAGACAAATTTATGACAACATAGCCATTGCTCATGAAGTCATACATTCCATGAGGTCCAAAAGAGGAAAAAAAGGAATAATGGTTTTATTGGTATCAAAATTGATATGGCAAAAGCCTTTGATAGAGTTGATTGGACTTTTCTGATAGCTACTATGAGGAGAATTGGTTTTGATGAAAATTGGTGCAACAAAATCCTTCAGTGTATCTCTACCTCCACCTCTGCTGTTCTCATTAATGGATCTCCTGACAAGTTCTTTAAACCCTCCAGAGGGCTCAGGCAAGGAGACCCTATGTCTCCATACCTGTTTCTCTTCTACATGGAAACTCTTTCAAGAACTCTTCTTCATTCTGAGGATTTGGGCATTATAACTGGCTTAAAGATATGCAAAGCTGCACCACCTATCAGCCATCTTCTGTTTGCTGATGACTATATGATATTCTGCAAAGCTAACATTACTGAAGCTCAGAACATTATGAAGACCCTACAAATCTTTGGACAAACCTCTGGGAAGCTTATCAATTTCAACAAGTCAGGAGTTTTCTTCAGCAATAACACTAATCCAGACCTCATTCCCCAGATTAGCAGTTCCATGGGAGTTAAAGTATTGCCTCTAGATGACAAATACTTAGGGTCACCCCTCTTCACACATAAAAGAAAAAATTAACTCCTTCAAGCCTGGAGTGGAGAAGCTGAAAGGAAGACTCACTAACTGGAAGAACACCCCTCTAAACCCTGCTGGAAGGGAAATTCTAATAAAGTCTGTCACCTCATCTGCTTGCATTTATCAGATGAACTGCTTCAAAGTTCCAAAAAAAACTTGCAAAGACATCAATTATCTTCAAAGAGATTTTTTCGGGGGAAAATATTGAAAATCCCACAGGTTACTATCCTAAAGCTTGGACATCTGTGTGCAAACCCAAAGAGATGGGGGGTCTGGGTTTTATGAATATGGAACACTTCAACAGTTCCATGATTACAAAAATTAGGTGGAGGCTAGAGAAAGACCAAGATTCTCTGTGGTACAAACTTATGGATGCCAAGTATCTCCTAGGAAGGAATTTTCTCAATATGAATACTAAAGCTAAAGATGGAGACTCATGGGTTTGGAAAGGAATTCTAGAAGGCATCAATAACATACAACAACATTGCTACTGGAAAATAGGAAATGAAGCAAAAATAAAGATATGAGAAGGCATCTGGATGCCAAACACTACTCAGAAACTGCAAAAACCACAAAACCGCCTCCCAATGTAGAAAGACTAAAGTCAATTCTTCTCCTAGATGGCAGCTGGGACTCGGCCCAAATTATTACCTTATTTAGCAATGAAAAGGCTGCAGTCTTTTTCAACCTGCAGACACATCCTAATGAAGAAGATAGAATAATCTGGGATCTAAATGATAAAGGCTCTTTCTTTGTCAAAGAGCTTTACAAGGCCAAGATTGAAGCTTTATACAGCAATGATACACTAGAAGGAAACTGGGCAGCAATCTGGAACATGGATGTGGCACCAGTCATTAGAATCTTCATCTGGAAATATGCACATGGAATTCTTCCCACTAATGCAAAAACAGCTAGCATTCTTCATTACATCAATCCTTCTTGCACTGTCTTCCACAGTGGTGAACCAGAAACCATGTCACATATGTTCTTAAATTGCCCAGCTGCTATTCTGGTTTGGCAGGAGGTTTTGGGCTCCATTAATTCCCATTTTGATAGCAATACCATATTTATTGAATGGTTAACCTCATGGTTCCAGCCTGGAACTAATAGCACCAACAACAATATTTATGCCACTACTTGTTTGGCATATATGGAAAGTAATATGTGATCTTACTTTCAAGAATATCCAGCCAAATGTGGGGATCACCTCTCACAGGATTAAACATCATTTGTGTACTCATAATAGAATACACCATATGCAAGAGCATATCTTAAACAATTTCCCTCTTTTACCAGAGGAAACAAATACTACATCCCAACATAATATTACACCTTATACTCGGGATTTCACTGCTGAGTTTGGGAACAACATCACTATATGTATTGTACAAGAGCCTGAAACCTTTGTCTCCTATACTGCGCTAATAATGAAAGATTTTGCAGAAACATTACCGGGAACCAGAGGATATTCAGGATGGAGCAGAGGGAGCAATATCAGGAGCAGAACTAGCTTTCCAGTGGGCCAAAGAATTGTAGCACACCAATGTCAGCATCTCTGCTGAAGCAATGGAGACCTTTATCCAGTTCAAACTCCTCTATCATGAAGCAGTCATAGGAAGATTTCATCTTAGCAGCCACACTAGAAGAAACCATCACCTACAAGAAGCAGAAAGTAGTAGAAATATGGGCCCTCAACCTGTATCTTTTGTGTTGCTAAATCTCAGCTTAATTACTAGACACAAAACCTGGGATGCTTTCAATTTAGCTCTATTATGTAAAAAATATGAAGGCAGGTCAAGTAGCATTCTGGCTACCAATGCCGAACCTAAGATTGTGTTTGGTTCTTAGTGCCTTATAGGCCTAAGCTTTTTCTATAAAAAAAAAAAAGTCACGTGATTTAATCTAGTTTTAAGAAGGCTACCACATTGATCGATATCGAATGTAGTAGGTCCGATCGAGAAATTAAGTCCATGTGATCATCTTGTTTGCTAAAATTTTTGACATGAGCGAAACAATGATGAAAGATAAACTAACAAAGAACTGAATCCATCGTCAAAAATCAAAAAAACAAAAAAACGAATCCAAATAGGTGAAAACATTTAACAAATTTCGTTAGATTAGTCAAAATCAGAAAATAATAACTATCGTTAAGTTTTTGAGTAGATGACGTCACATCTCACAAATCAGACGGATGGGATGGTTCTCATTCAAATTTTGAATGCGCAGTGCGTGATCAAAATTTTCCCCATTTTTTCAGTATTTTTTCTTGGGAAACCAATGATATTGAAAATGGCCACGGAAAATTAAAAGAAAAACACAATTGAAAAATGGGAACATTATCTATATACCCCTACTATGACACCCCTTGCAAATATACCCTTATGAGCTTTACAAATACCCATAAGCTTAATACATTACCAAAATACCCTCTTTTGTGTAGTGTATATACAAATCCACAAACCAATATTCAAAAAAAAAGAAAAAAAGAAAAAAAGAAACACTACCTCCACTGTCCACCGTCAACCACCACTGTCCACTGCCGCCCACCACCACCAGTTACCGCCGCTGACCACCGCCGCCCACCACCACCAGTTACCGTCGTCGGCCACCGCCGCCGCCCACCACCACCACCACACTGCCGCCGACCGCCGCCGCCACCGCCAACCACCACAACCGTCGCCGATGACCATCACCACCACTGTCCACCACCGCCAACTCCCATCGCCACCGCCATTACTACCACCGCCAACCACCACCGCCGCCGCCAATAACCGACACCCACCGCCGTCACCCACCGCCGCCGACGACCACCACTACCATGTGGAGTCAACTTGTTGAAGTTGTGTCCATATAGGAGGCAACTAGCTCAAGTTGTCTCCAATAAATAATGTCCATATTGGAGGCAACTAGTTCAAGTTGTCTCAAAAAGAGGAGGCAACTAGCTTAAGTTGTCTCCAATAAATAGTGTACATGAATAAGTTGCAAAAAAAAATTAGAGACAACTAGTTCAAGTTGTCTCCAAAAGTGGAGGCAACTAGCTTAAGTTGTCTCCAATAAATAGTGTACATGAATAAGTTGCAAAACAAAATGGAGGCAACTAGCTCAAGTTGTCTCCAAATGTGAAGGCAACTAGCTCAAGTTGTCTTCAAAAGTGAAGGCAACTAGCACAAAGTTGTCTCTAAATATGAAGGAAACTAGCCCAAGTTGTCTCTAAATATGAAGGCAACTAGCACAAGTTGTCTTCATATATGGAGGCAACTATCACAGGTTTCCTCCAAAAAATAAAAATTGTACACAAATGAGTGAACCTAGTGTGAGTCGAACACACATCTTCTGACATATAGTCAGTTGTGCTACCATTACACCACAGATTCATGCATAACACAAGGTAACATGCATGAAAAGCTACCTGATTTGGAGAATATATCAAAAGAAGATTTGGATTTGAGGTCTCATTTCGTGAGTCCTAATAGCTGTTGCGTTATTTGTACTTCACATTTCAGCAATCGAGCTTGGTCTTCAGCTCCTTCTTGTTCACCTGAAATGAAATAAGAAAACAAAAAGCTTAATTGCCAAACAATAACGTGTCGCACAAGAATGATATGAAAAGATTACTTGAAGGAAAGTGTTCACCTTTCCCATGGCATTACGAGGAAGTGAATCCCACAAAATCAACCTCGTTGGTATCTGAAAATGAAATAGCTTGATTAGTTAGGATAACGTGCGACAACTCTATTTTAGGGTACGGTGTGTGAATCCCCCGTCCACGCAGACATAACACAAGGTACACAAAATTAACAACTACAACAACAATCAAGCAACTACCTAAATGGACGTGCAACTCATTTGCAATCAGGAGCTTTGTTTTGTTGATCGATCAAAGAGTGCGCAACAAGTACGTAAGGATTCTTCATCACATCATCATTGACACAGGTTACCAATTTTTCCTATATTTTGGTCAGCATATGTATTAGGCAGTAGAGAGCATATCTGATCACAGTTCATTGAATTATAGCATTTTCCCAGAATCGGAGCAGAGGTTTCATAATCGCAGACAAATTTGTACTCCAAAGCCTTTGGTATTGATACGATTTATATCCAACAGTATCAATCGTTGACTCTCGTAACGCACAAGGTCGTAATCCAGATTCGATGCGGTTTAATACATAAGTGTCCCTATATGAGCAAGTAAATTGAACTTCTGCATCAACAATGATATAACAACATGAAAAATGAATTAGCAACTTTCAAAGAATTTTCAAGGGTACAGAAGTTTTGATTGAATTTAAGACTAAAAATATCAGCTGGACAAGAAAAATCAAGAAGTTATACAACCGCCAAAGATATCGATGACTTATGCTACTGATTAGTATACAGTATCTATCTCTATATGTACAATTACAGTTACTTACTTCCATTGCAGATAAAAATGTTTGAAGCAAAGAAGAAGCCCATTAGAACCAGCGCCTGCAACTACGGCTTCTCTCCATGAGATCTTTGGTGCTCATACAGTACTTCGTAGTGCTAGTCAACTAAACTTGGTTTCCATGGATAAAATGCTCATCACATATTGCTGAATAAATCCCTGTTAACATCGAGAATAAGACAATGCCATAAGATTAAATAATTGCAAAGCTTGTAATAATTACATCTAATGAATAGCTTCTTGTAGATCACTAATGGTACCTGCAATAGAGACAAAACAACGTTATCAACTCCAGCCGACTCTTCCATACTGTCACAACAAACTTCATCTCCTCTCTACCAAATTCTTCTTATGTGCAGTTCCTCATCCCTTATAACTATCAAACCCATCACAACAACTACAGCTTCATCTGAATCATCAAGAACATCTCCATCATAAGCCATCTCCTAAATCTCCATAAAAACAGTCACCAAGTTCCTCACCTACACTGTGAATACATCCCTGCATCCTCAGACCCAGCTCATCTCTAAGCTCAAATCTTGTTGTCTGTAATAGCAACTCCCATTTCACCTGCACCACCATTCTCAGCACATTTCAGTTCCATCACTACCGACTTCTGCTTCCACTTCCATGTTACACAACAATAATCATATAAACCACCCACATCTTCCAATTATTTCTTGAATCAATCACAAATTAACTCCAACCCACCTCAAAATTGATTAGAAACTTTCAATTGCTTCATTAGAGAGCTTCGATTTCTCCATTTTATGTAAATCAAATCCCTAATTCTTCTCTGCTTTCTCTAATTTATTAGTTACACAACAATCGAACTCAACAAGTACCCATTACTGATTTATCTTTCTCGATCGACACCGAATTCTTCATCCAAACACCAATTTCAAACTCCGAATTATTTATTCAAAATCGAATCTCGATCTCAAAAATTATACGAAACTAAAAAAACCAAAAAATCAGTCTCAATCTCATTTCGAATTAAGTATAAATTTAAACAGTTTATTATCAGAAATTTAGTTTAAAATGAGATCAATACCAAAAATCAAACCCTAAAATTGGGATCTCACCTGAATCTTCAACGAAGAAGAAGAAGATGGACTGCTACTTATGATGATTTTTATGGTCGAATTTCGGGATTTGATTCCAAATAGGTGACAAAAAGAGAGATTTGTTGATGGATCTGGTAATGGAATTGGTGGATTTTGAGGTGGTGGTGTAATTAGAGATGGAATCGACGGGGTGTTGTTGGTGGTGGTGATTGCCAGAGAGAAAGAGATGGAGATGATGGCGATATAGCCTATTGTGGTTTTGGTTACGTTGGTGTGGACCTTGTGGTGGCGACGGAGATGGAGACGGAACTGACCTTGTGGTGGCGACGGAGATGGAGATGGTTGTGGCATGTGACGGAGACGGTGAGTGTTCTCATGTGATTTTTCCGATAAATAATGAAGAGCCGAAGTATAAGATAAGATATGAAGGTTAAATTTGGGATTTTGTAAACTATTTTTTTGTTTGTAATTTCAATTATACCATTAGGGGTATTTGTAAAGACCCATAAGGGTACTTATGCAAAGCCCATGGATAGTAGGGGCATAAATAACATTCCCACTTGAAAAATCTCTTCAAGTGTGCAATGGCTTAGAAATTCCATCACATATGATTAAAAGATTGTTGACCCGTTATGCTATACTGCTTGCTAAGTTGAATATAACACCTCATGCCAAGTTCATCAGACAACCCGGCACACGTGGCTAGTATTCTTATTCGTTCAGTTTCCTCTAACACTTCAACCACATCAAAATTATTTTGGTGAGTTTTTTCCACTATAAAAACTAACAAGAGATCAGCGGGTTTTGAATATAAAGGGCCAGAGAGGAAGATAAATACTAAATAAGTAGAGACAATGACCACTTATGTCAAATGAAGTTTTGATGATTCATTGGGACAGTGTGTCCAAAACATATTAATTAGTGTGAATTATGATCTTTCTCTACTGGCTTGAGTATTTTTTGTTCTAGCGGTTATCACGATCAATCATTTTGCGATAACAAATTTTTAAATAAATGATTGGCCACTTTTACTGCAAAAAATTTATCCAAATCATCCATAAAAAAGATGAGTGACTTGTACACGGAGAATGCTATACTCTAAATCAACCGAAAAAGGAAAAAAAAATGGTTCATGATTGTTTAGCAGGGACCTGCTGCGAACTCTTAAAGGTCCACCCTTCATTAATGAAGGGTTTACATTGGTGAATTTTTTGTTATATTGCTGCTTTGGTGAAATTCCTAGGGAGACAAGTTAATAGAACTGGCAAGGTGGAGTAAAATCTCTAATTCTCTATACAATTATCTAAACTCTAATAGTAACGCAGACGATAAGTGGAGTAAAATATGGAAAATGAAGACTACCCAGCTGTTAAGAACTTTGTATGGAAGGCGGCCCACTCTATACTTCTCAATAGTATGAGAGTGGCAACCATCATCCCCGACATTGATAATACTTGTAAACTATGTAATGAAAGTCAGGATACCATGACACACTTGTTCCTGCATTGCAATTTCGCTTCCCAGGTGTGGATGCATTTTAATTTTGACATAAATTTCATTAGAAATGACACTCTAACTTTCCATGAATGGTTAACCAATTGCTTTGCTAACCCAGAAAGAGGGGATTATAATATAGATTGGCAGGTTCTATGTAGTACTATAATTTGGTTCATCTGGATGGTAAGGTGTGATGTTGTTTTTAAAAAGAAAAAACAAAACAATGTTGTAACTGCAAACAACATAATCAAATTTATAAATAGCTATAACACTGTCAACAAAATTGGCCATAACATAATGGATGAACTATTCTACGGTTCGAAAAATGATATAGTTCTCCAGATAAATAAATACCCAACTGACAGTGTAAAAAGAAATATGACACTTACAATTAGCATTGCCCTACATAGGACTGTTGATACTGCTACAGCTGGAATTGGTCCAACTTTGGTTGATTATACAGGTACAGTCAGAGAAGCAAGAGGCCTCTAAATTGACAGTACAACCATAGAAGAGATGGGGTGGAAGCGCTTTCCAATGGGCAACAAGTTGGAGTGGACACATGATATCCTTCAGGAGTGACTCAGAACCGACTTTAGTGTTGCTGGTAGGAATGTATGCAGAAGCTCGCAGACAAAGATACATAATCAGTGAAGACTTTGGCAACACAAAGAAATTTTAGATAAATTTTTTAGCTCAAGATTCCAGTCTAGTCAGGAGAATGGATTTTTTTTGGGCAACAAACCTATTTTTATTTTATAATAAACTAGTGATGCCACATGTGCGATGCACATGTTTGAATTTTGTTCTTTTAACAATACCAAATTTGATAACAATGATATTTTTTCGTAAAATAAAATTTAATATTCTTATTTGTACTCATTACGTAAGTATTTCAAAGAGCTTTTCAAATATGTTAATTTTACAAAAATCCGATGTGTATTTCGAAAGATATCAAGTTTTTAAGATAATTGATGTATTTTTATAACAATGGCAATTATGTGAATATGTGAATATGTGAATATATAAGGTTGTTTATGTAAGTATTGATTCAATGTACCTTTTTAACCTTGAATACATATGTATAATAGTGGTTGATATTTGAGGTCATATTAGTAATATCAAGGTTACACCAAGCTATTTTGTCCTTTTGTGACCAACCAAAATACCTCTTTTCTTTATATTAGTACTAGTAAGGCCACATGTGCGATGCACATGCTTGAATTTGATCCTTTCAATAACACCAAATTTGATAAGAATGAGAAAAAAAATTATTAAAATAACATTTAATATTCTTGTTTGTACTCATTACATAGATAATTCAAAGAGCTTTGCAAATATACTAATTTTGCAAAAATCCGATATGTATTTTGAAAGATATCTAAGTTTTAAATTTTTTGATCTATTTTTAAAACAATGGCATTCCTGTGAATAAACAAACATTGATTCAATGTACCTTTTTAACCTTGAATACATATGTATAGTAGTGGTTGATATTTAAGGTCATATTAGTAATATCAAGGTTACACCAAGCTATTTTGTCCTTTTGTGACCAACCAAAATACCTCTTTTCTTTATACAAGCATCTAACCCGGTGCATACGCACCGGCTGTTTCGAGAGCGTCTACGTAGGTGGAGGAAACTTGATTGTTAGACGTAGTTTATCACATTTTTTTTTTATCAGAATCTTCAAACCTTCTCTTGATGCCGTTCTAGACACTCCCATATCCACGAGTTAAAAGTGGATTTGGAAAATAAATGCCCACATATTCTGTAAGGTTTACATGGGGTTAGTCAATTGGGATTAGTAGAGACATTCAGAGACTTTTTATGCAAGAGATTTTGGGTGACTCTCAGTGAGTTTAGAGATTTTGAGAGACTCTCTGGATGATTTTCAAGGAATTATGGTGATTCATTGAGACAATAAAACATATATGAATTTCAGCTTACACACCTGGGACAAGCAATATATTTATTTATATTTCAAAATGAATATATGGGTATTTCAATGAAAATGTATTAGTCCATACATGGCTAACATAAATTGTAACCATTTTGCCAATAAAATCAAAACGAGACGAATTAAAGGGATTTGAATCTCTAATAAACTTATAGGGTTTGCAAGACAACAATTTTTTTTTTCATTTTTTACGAATTTAATTATCAAAACTAGTCATAAAAACCCAATGTGACCAAACTTGTGGTACAAAAACCCCACTCAAATGTTGGGATCCATAAAAGCTCCATCTTAAACAAAAATGATACAAAAACCCCCAAAATTTTAAAAATTGATACAAAAACCCCAAATTTTAAAATTGGTTTCATCAAATTCTTTGGGGTTTCATCAAATTTTATGATGAAACCAAATTTTGGTTTCATCAACCGCGAGTTACTATTGTTTTGTTGGGTTTTTTGTGTTACTTTTGTTTTGATGGGTTTTTTGTGGATGGATAGTGACACCTTTAGGGTTATAACTCGCGGACCGTTTAATTATAGCTTATTTGGTTATTGTGTTTAATATTTTGATCCTTAAAGAAAAGAGAAAGAACAAAGTCTCTCAAAATATCACCTACTTAGGAGAGACTTCATTTTAGCCATTTATGGTATGTTTTGTAATAAAAGTATCTACAAGTCTCTCAAAGCCATAAGTCATTGATTTCAAATTCTAAATCCAATAACAGAGAATTCTGAAGATTTTTAGAAAGTCACGATCCAATAACAGAGATTGTTTGAGATTTTGAAGAACTCTCTATTGACTAACAAGAGATTTTCGAAGTCTCTAAAATTCTTTCAATATCTCCACAAATCTCAATTGACTAACCCCCTGTTAACCTTGCCTCTTGTTGATTGTCATAACAAAACATACTTTAAAAGGAAACCGCCTTCTTCTTGATACAAAAGGTAAGTTTTACGTTTTGCAAGTGATTTCTCATTTTTCTGTCTCCAACACTTCATGGAAATTGGTGTAGTTAATCATTCCTCTAATATACAACTTCAAATGCTTACTAAAACAAACATCATTTCTCTAAATGCTTTGTTTACGAATCCACTGCACAAAACAATGGAAATTGTCAACCGTTTTGCACACACGTATGATCCAAAACTCGCATTGATGAGTTTCATGAATTTGATCAAACTTGTGCAGTTTTCAGAATATTCAAAGTAATACAGTTGTCAAATATATTTTGCATACAAAAATGATTCAAAAACTCGCAGTCAGATTAGGAGATTAAATTGTTTTTAAAACATCTAGAGTACAAAACAAAGCTTGGCTAAGTTAGGCTAGATAAAGAGCGGCCGAGATTTGTCTAGGATGGATAAATCTAGGGCCGTGGTTTTTTCAACTAACCATTATAAATAATTTATTAATTAGTGTCCTATTAATTGCTCATAATGAATGATTAATTAATTTTTCATGATAAATGTTCATTTAATGAATCTAATAAATACATATTTTTATTAATAAATAAGTTTATTAAAAACTATATATATATATATATATATTGATCGGTAAAGAATTTTGGCGAGTTTCGAACTCGTGTAATCCAGTATCATCACCCAATGACTTTACCATCAGATCTACAATGACCCTGTTAAAAATTATATTAATAATTTTTAATGGTGGTAGTGAAAGAAGCAATGGGTGGTGGAAACAATATGGCTATTTGTGAGTGGTGGAGGTGGTAACATTACTGGGTGGTGGAAAAAATAGTGGGCGTGGCTGGTTTTTACGTACGGAGGTGGATGTTAGTGAATAGCAGTGGACAATAATAGTTCTATGTCTTTACAAAATGGGAAACATTTTATTGTGATAGATGTAATTGGCTGTTTTTAGCACAACTGGTAAGGACAAAACACAAATTATTTGAGGATGATACTAAATCGTATAAGACAAGTATGATCATGACCGCTGGATCACCCAAATGGGATCCCAGCTATTGATAGTACCCGGTCGAATAAATCACGGTTTTTAGTATTAAAATAAAATTGATTACATTTCCAGAATACAAAACAAAATTTGGACAAGTTAGGCTAGATAAAGAACGATCAGATTTATACTTGCGAACATCAATCTACCGCTATAAATGATTACGTTTAATTAAATTTAATAATAAATGATATCTCATAATAAATGTTTCTTTAATTAATCAAATGAATATATTTTTGTTGATACGTAATAAATTTATTTGATATTAACCATATCAGTAAGCATTAATGGTGGGTAGTGGTGAGGATAATGGTGGTGGGTATTGGTGAGACCGGTGGTGACGATAATGTGGTGGCGGAAGAAGTAGTGGTAGTAGGGTGAAAAAAGGGGTCCTAAGATAGGTAAACGAAGCGCTAATGGTGGGTGGTGGTGGTGGTGGATCGGCGGTGGGGATAATGGTGGTGGGTATTGGTGAGACTGGTCGAGTAGTGACGATAATGTGGTGGTGGAAGAAGTAGTGGTAGTAGGGTGAGAAAAGGTGTCCTAAGGTAGGTAAATTATTTAGTCACCCTTGGTTAATTTTTCTTTGTTTTGTTTTAATTTGATTTTAGTTTTCGAATTACTTTTTTTTATCATTTTTTAAAATTAAAATAATTTTTAAAGGCCAGATTTTCCAAAAAAGAAGATGTTGTGATTTTAAGATTTGTTGGGTAGGGGACAGGAAGAAAAATGAAACCTATAAAAAAATTGACCAGACACAAGGCTAGCTACACGCAAACTAATTGTAATCGGTTTAGTTTCTCACATCTCTCTTTATTCCCCTTTTTTATCATGGTTTTTGTTTTTATCATTATTTCTCCCCTACTTCATGGGATATGCAAGGCTACGCGTGAATTAATTGTAATCGATTTTAGTTTCTCACATCTCTCTTTATTCCCCTTTTTTTGTCATGATTTCTGTTTTTGTCATTTCTCCCCAACTTCATGTAATTATGCATGTTTGAGAAATAGTTCATGATAATAGGTAAAGAGACAAAAGAAATGGATCAAGAATTAAATATTATTATAAATTTTAGGAAAATGAATAAACACAAATCTATGTAAATTGGGAACCTAACAATTTATATCAAAGAGAAAATTAAATTCTAATGCTAATAGATTTTGCAAGATTAATCTAATTGATTTTAAAATAATTTTAGGTGTTTTAGTTTTGTTACAAGTTTGGTGAATGACCTTTGATGATATTTTTTTGAAGTAGTGAACGAAGTAATGTTCTACTGCCCATAGGATTTGCTCTAATGATTAACTATGTCCAAAGGGTTGTAAGACTTACATACACAATATTAAAAGATTCGAGGATAAGGACATGTTTATTAACCAACTCGCAAAAACATTTAGACGCGTATCTATCGGTTCAATTTTTCTCAGACAATTACGACATGTATGAATCGATGGATACATTTGAAACACATATCCTTGCCCGTGCCGTTACGGCACGGGTTGAGACCTAGTTTATTTACATATGATCGTGCAACAATAAGAAATGTTACTTACTTTTACAGACGGAGCAACTGGGAAATGGTAAGGGTTTGAAAACAAAACCACTGTTAATGATTATGCATGCTTTGTTAGAATCGGAGTAGGTACTTCCTTTTCTATATAATGAATGATAGAACTCCATCTTTTTATCGATCGTTGGATCATACATACACATGTAACATACTCTCATGGTGTCAACGATCATACAAATGTAACATACTCACATGGTGTGTCCATCTCTGTTAAAACCAACATTTTCATTTTGCCCAACTTCCTGCCACTACTTCTATATTTGGTGAAACAACACAGTCCCCTAAACTTCCTGATCCCTAATATCAATATTTGGTTTCTAATTTACATTGATAACAAATTTTATTTGTTTTATTTTTCGGAGTTGCTGACTGACGTTATTCATCATCCAATTATGTATGTTGCATCCCTTTCAAGCCGTACGTCACTCTCATCCACCTCTGTATAATATGATCAGATATGAATATGGTCAAATACGGTATGTGCAATTTAGAGAGTTAAATAATGAAAAATCATTACCTTAGTTTCATGTTTTTCGGCCTTTTTGGTAAGAGATTTGGGACACTGAAGTTCAGGTTCAACTCAAACCAAAAGACGTATCTTTTCCAAGTACACAACGTGTCCTTTAGCATAAAATTCAAATAAAATGTATCTTTTGAGATACTGAACAAAAGCAGCAACTCGAACCAAAACGTAACTGTCCAAAGATCGTTCATTTTTGTTGCGCAACTTCAATCCTAAAAAATAGAAGGAAAGAGTGACCAATATTAAAAATTCAAAAAAACACGGATTATCATATCTAAAAGAAAGAAAAATAAAAGGCTTTACTTTCCTAGACTCCAAGTATCCTAGAATGCGCATTATTAATTGGAAATGATCGACGTTTCAGTTTATAGCTTCACAATAGGATGCATCCTTTGGTGTGTGTCTCATTGTGCTGCCACAACACAAGAGCGATGCACCTCTGGCAAATGCGTTTGCTATATTCCGCCTTCTTGCACAGTTGTATTGGTGACTTTTTCTTTCCAAATGGATGTTTCGTTCTTGAAAGGACGTTATCTTTAGAAAGTGACCCTTTAAGATGCCAAATGGATTGCATCTGAATAAGAGTGCTTGTTAGAGTGGTGGCCAATCATATGCCGATGACATGGAAAGTTTATGCTGATGTGGCCTCACCAAATCCAAGAATAATTGCAAGCCTCTAACCCGGTGCACATGCACCGGGCTAACCAAATTGTATTTGTAAATTGATGTATTTACATCAGTAATATTGAAACCTCTAACCCGAAGCATAAACCGGCCTAACCGAATTCTATTTGTAAATTGTTGTATTTAAATGAGTAATTGAGATGCTTGCATCCTCTGTTCAAAGATTGCAACCATCTTGTAGTCGTTTGTAAAATGAGAAACCGCTAGCATCACCATTGTTTGGTTACAATTTTCTTTGTTTGGAAAATGATTTGAGATATCGTGTTATTTTCCCAGGGTTGTGCAGTATACATTGTTTGGTTCCATGTGCATCGTATATTGTATTCCAACATCATATCGGAATTATCCCTTTGTATCTGCATTTTTGTTTTTATCACCTGAAACTAAAATTACTTTCTTTTCTATGTGCACCTTTACTAACTCATCTTTCAGTGGATGGCAAAGTTAGATTGGGTGGTGCTTTAGAAATATTCCAACCATCTTAATCGAGACTCTTCCTTATGTGCATCGACGTCGACTAAATACATAGAGCGAACCCCAAGAATTATAGGAAAGCCTTCATTTTTCTCAGGCAAGCCTTCATTTTTCTCTTTGATGTGCAACGTGCGTGCACGTAATATTACTGCATGGTGACCGCCTTATGCTTTTCTCCTTAGATTCGTGTGAAATTAACATTGGTATGACAAAGTGAATGAAAAATGAAGAACATTATGTTGCTTTATACTTCCAAAGAAGATTATGTTGCTCAAAGGTTATGTCGCTTGGGAAGTGATGTGACTTTTTCTTTCGGTAGACACCATATGATCATGAGAGCGTGATATGAAAGGGTGTCTCTAAGAAAGGGCGGTATGAAAAAGGGTGTGTCTAAAAGAACAGATGAGATGAACAGGCATGTACTAATTTTAAAGGGTCTTACGCACCGGGTCTACCCATATACACTAACATGTGTCCGCGTATCATGTTTGTTTCTATCTGATTGAACTTGTGTCTCTCTAATTGATATGGATAAATACTTTTCTGGTAACAATTTTCCTTTTAGAAAACATCCGAGGATGGGACGTTTTGTGATGAGTTTCCAATGAATTTGTAAAGATTTCAACAGTTACGAAATGTTATGAGTCGAGAGTTGCGATGAGGTGGCTAATGATGACATGTAAATGGGTGTTGACATGGCTTCACCACATAAAAAAATGATTGTGGCATCGCCATGTGGACTTTTTGGGGTCCCTTATTATAAAGAAAGATTAGTAAGATAAGATATAAAATCACACATTCCTGGGTTGAGCAGGGTCTATGGGCTATATTAACTTATCTAAATATTCAGCAATGGAATAAAAAATGTAATGAACTACAGGTCTCAAACTTATGGCTTAACTGGTAACAATGTAAGAAGGTTTTTTTTTGCAGCCTTATCACCGAAGGACGAGTACCTTGCGGAGTGTTTTAATGCGTCCCATTTTAATAAACAAAATTGTTGTGGACGTACAAATTTTAGAACCCAGAAGAGAAATTGATCTCCTAATATTGTTTACCACATGATAGCTAATAGAAAACATGAAGTACGAGAAAAAGTAAACAAATTTGCATCCAAAAACCTCTCCAATTGCACAATCACTATCACTACTTCCTTACTTCATACCATACTTGCACAAGGAAGAATCCTAAACACAAAGTAGTCCATTACGTCTTCAGGTTAGCCTCTTCCTGCTACAACGTCTATAAATGTATTATGATGCCATCCTTTTCTTTAAATGATTGATTGACAGTTTCGTTACGAGAGGCTAGTACTCCGATTTGCTTAGTTTCCTACAACACCTTAATCATATCAAAATAAATATTAACTAAACGAGTAAAATACATTTTGATTTCCTCTCAAACAATATAAAACGAAATTTAGAGAAATTTTTCCTCCAAAGAACTAACAAAGAATCAATAGGTTCTACATATAAAGGCTCCATAAAGGAAGATAGACAAGTAGACAAAATGACCAACGGCAAAATTTTCATTCTAATTAATAAATTCAGGATGATAACATGTCAAATGAAGTTTGATGAATCATATAGACAATGTGAAATGTGATTTTTCTATGCGTTCAACTCGAGTATTTTTGATATAGTGGTATGTTATAACCAATCATTTTACGTGTGATTATAGTGTGAGGAAACTTATAAAACATTGGATAAATATTTTTTGTCAAAACTAACTAATTTGGTTAAACGTCGATCATGTGGTTGGTTGTTATGCCAAATTAAATATGGCGGATCTAGTTTTTCTTTTTTTCCTTTTCTTTTTGTTGATGCTTTCACTTGTATCTGATTATGATTAACTGATTCAATTAGTAGTTTTTTAATTGTGCTAGTTGTGAAATTGATAATTTTTTATTAATTTTATACATCGACCAGAATCGGCTGATATGATTTATGGCCCACATATGCCGGTTTTTGTTTGATGTTTTTCATCCACAAAGAATATTAGGAATCTACATATATCGATTAATTTGTAATTGTATGCCTATTTTAACCAAAAAAATAAAACCATAAAAAATGATTAGCAAGAACGTGTCGATTTGAACACCGATTATAGCCTAAAAATTAATATAATAAACTGACATTTCGTTAGCTAGGAATTCGTCTATACGAATGTCTATGTCTACAAATTGCATCCTAAAAACCAATATGAACTTTTTTGATTTCCTTTAACTAGATTTGGTCAATATAAATATCGACATATAAATATCGACATCGACCGAATTTGCATTGTTGTTCTTCATTTTTTGAAGAACATCAAACCTGATTAATTCAAAATGTATGCATCATACTCCTAAAACTAACTAATGTAACATCCACATTGACCCATTCTGACTAAACTCAAAACTTAAATTTCGGGAAAATTTTCAATTTTAATTATACGAAGAAAACAAAAACCTAATTAAAACATCAATTGATAAACAAATATGATTCGTTTTTTTTTTTTGATCGGTCAAAGAGAAATTTCATCGAATAAAGGCACTTAAGAGGGGTACCTTAATCCAAAGAATACAACCGGAAAAAAAAGGGGAACCGAAAGGGGATTCGGCTACCCAAGTAAAAAAATACACAAAACATTATGGAGGTCGGTATAATGAATCGCATAGAGAAATCACTATTTGTCGTAAGCCGTAACATTCTTGTATTCGATTCCGCCCAAAAGAACGCTTGTAATTTGATATCTCTAATGAGGTTTTCCAAAGTTTTCTTTTTGTTATCCAAAGTTCTTACATTTCGTTCTTTCCATATACACTACCATATTGCAACCATGATCTTATTCCATATTTGACTAAGTCTTCCATCTCCCCAATTAAACTTCCAATCCTTAATAGATGTAATGATATTAGGGTCGTATGACCATCCAAAGTGGCATCCTTCAAAAAAGTTATCTCATATTTTCCGGATTCTCCAACAACCATAAAACAAGTGCGAACTCGATTCATCGTTTTCCTCACAAAATCGACATACGCTAGAAACATCAATACCTCTTCTTAAAAGTATATCCGTCGTCATTATCCGATCATGAGAAAGGTGCCAAAGAAATAATTTGATTTTGTGAGGATACTCATTACTCCAAACAACATTGATTAGATAATCCGTCTCACCTTGATCGCGGTTGTCTTTAATTCCATCCTTAACCGTATATTGACCATGATCACTACCAATTCAAATTCGGGTATCCATAACCGTATATTGACCATGATCACTACCAATTCAAATTCGGGTATCCATAACCCCTTCTTGAATAGTGATTGAGGAAAGAAGATTTGATATGGATAACACTTCACTTGTAATGGTTTGAGAGTATCTTTGCTAGACATAAACGCCCACCTTACACCACCTTCCCTAACTTCATACATACTAGCCACCACAAACTCCTTGGTCCTTGAAGCTTCATAAGCCAAAGGAAACATATCACATAATTTTCCTTCACCAAGCCAATGATCTTCCCAAAATCTAGTTCCCTTACCCTCTCCAATCTTGAATCTAATATTCTTATTGAAGTCTTCAAGCTCTTTATAGATATTAAACCACAAGCTACCACCTTTCAAACATTTGGGTTGGAGAGTTTCCCAACCGGTAAATGTTACGCCAAATTTTTCAACAATGATTTTCCTCCACAACGCATTTTTCTCTACACCAAAGCGCCACCACCATTTTTTTAGCAAAGCCGAGTTCACTTGCTTAGTTCTTCTTATACCAAGACCACCTTTTTCTTTTGGTTTTGAAGACAATTTCCAACCATTATTATGAATTAGTTTCTTATTATCATCATCCCATAAGAAATTTCTCACAGCACTATCAATTTTCTTAGTTATGGAGCAAGGAGCATGAAAAATAGAGAGATAATAAATGGGTAGACTAGCTAAAATGCTTTTGATGAGAGTTAGCTTACCTCCTATTTCTATTGTTTTTCCATTCCAAAAAGTAACTCTTTTCCCACAAATTTCAAATGTTTTTTCCCATTATTGAGTGCCCCCTTCCTTGTCTCCCAAAGGTAGACCAAGATATACGCTAGGAAAACTTGCATACTTGCATCCTAGCATGTTAGCATAATTTTCAACTTCCTCCTCGACCGCGACCCCAAATAAGCTACTTTTAGAGAAATTTATCTTCAAACCCGAAGTTAACTCGATATAAAGAAGAAGGTAACGAAGGGCATCAACTTGTTCTCTCTTAGCATCAAGAAATATGATGGTATCATTGGAAAATTACAAGTGATTTATTTTTGTTCCCCCTCGATCGTTGACCGAAAAACACGAGATTTGATCAAGTTTTTGTGCTTTGCTCAATATAAAACTTAAGACTTCACTAACAATAATAAAAAGAAAAGGAGAGAGAGGGTCTCCTTGACGAAATCCCTTTTCACTACCAAAGTAACCGAAAGACGATTCATTAACAAGAACCGAAAACTTTGAGAATATTAAACAATTTCTAATCAAAGCCCTCCAAACACCAACAAACCCCATTTTGAACAAAACTTCATTTAAAAAATTCCAATTCACATTATCAAACGCCTTTTCAAAATCAAGCTTTCAAACCAACCCCGTAATTTTTGACGAAGTCTAGAATCCACACATTCGTTTGCTATCAATACTCCATCCGTAATTTGTCTTCCTTTAATAAAACTAGATTGAGTTGTTGAGATTAGAGTAGGAAGGTATACCTTTAAACGCTCCGCCAAAACCTTTGAAATGATTTTGTACACATCCCACTAAGGCTAATAGGTCGAAAATCTTTTACTTCCTCTACACCCGCCTTCTTAGGAATAAGCACAATAAAATTGTTTTCCCATGACGAATGAAGAACACTGATTCGTTTTAAGTTATTAGGTTTTAATAGTTGACTTAACTTAGGACTGTCATTTTAATTAGCGTAGTTCCGGGACCAAGTACTTTTTTTTTTTTTGAAGCTAACTTTTGATTTGAGTTGCCTAGGGTGCTTTCTTTTCTTTTTTAATAAGAACTGCCTCATGAACCATGGTCTCACTAGGCACTTTTGTGCCTGTATACCTAAAGGTTGACATTCATTAGTGTGCTTAAGAAATGAACTCCTTAATACCAAGGACTATATACATGCCATGGAATAGAACATGCCCTATGAATCGATATGTATTGCAGAATATACTCAGCAATTCCAGGAACTAATTCTCTCTCTCCACTTGCAGAAGATACCATTGTCACCCATCAAGCACAATTTCAAATCTCCAACAGACTATTTGATGGTTCTCAAAGAGAAGAAATTTTGACTACAAACTTAAAAGGCTAAAGTTAGAGCTTTAGTATCTCGTGACAATAAATCACATCATGAGTATTTCGTGCTTTTTCTCGATTAGTTTCCTCCAACGTCTCAACAATTTCAACATAATATAATAGAAAAATTATTTTGGTTTTAGTTTCAGCTAAATAATACTCCCTCTGTTTTTGGAAAAAAGAGATACTTTCACTTTTTCATTTTAGCCTAAAAATAGACCAAATTGAAAAAGTCAAAATATCTTTTTTCCGGAAACGGAGGGACTACAAAACAAAATTGTCTTGGTAAAAAAAGTTCTCGGAAAAACCGACTTAAAATGAGAAGGTCTTGTTATCATACACACTAGTAAGGCCACATGTGCGATGCACATGCTTGAATTTGATCCTTTTAATAACACCAAATTTGATAAGAATGAGAAAAAAAATTATTAAAATACAATTTAATATTCTTGTTTGTACTCATTACATAGATAATTCAAAGAGCTTTGCAAATATACTAATTTTGCAAAAATCCTATATGTATTTTGAAAGATATATAAGTTTTAAATTTTTTGATCTATTTTTAAAACAATGGCATTCCTGTAAATAAAAAAACATTGATTTAATGTACCTTTTTAACCTTCAATACATATGTAGAGTAATGATTGATATTTAAGGTCATATTAGTAATATCAAGGTTACACACCAAGCTATTTTGTCCTTTTGTGACCACCCAAAAATACCTCTTTTCTTTATATTAGTACTAGTAAGGACACATGTGCGATGCACATGCTTGAATTTTACTCATCCAACAATACTAAATTTGAAAGTCATGAATTTTTTTTCCTAAAACAAAAATTTACTATTCTTATTTGTACTCGTTACGTAGATAATTGAAAGTGCTTTTCAAATATATAAATTTTACAAAAATCCGGTGTATATTTTGAAAGATATTAAGTTTTTAAAAATTTTGATCTATTTTTAAAACAATGATATTTATGTAAATATGTAAGAAATAGGGATAATTAAGTAATTTAAGGGATCTCCTACCAAAAAGAGCTCTTTTCTTTATATTAGTATAAGATTAGTAAGATAAGGATCTCAAGAGGAAGATGAGATGAAAGATTTTGAAGAACGATTTCTCTCCCAAAAACTAATTGGAGTTTTATATTTTTCTTTGTACATATAAAGATTTCGGAGAGTAAGATGAATAAGTATATAAAATGATCGAAAAAAATTCATTTTAATTCATAATGAGAGAATGTCGGATGAAATTTTAATGATTCACATAATCGATGTGTCCTGAGCATTCATTAACCAGTGTGAAACAGAAACGAAATAAAATGGACCATTTAGTCAAAGATATATTTGTACTCCATTCATATTTTCGGCTATATAATGTATTTATTTTTTATCATTGTAAAAACGAATGAACATGATTTTAATTTAGGCCAAATGGATGTGATACCTAAGGTAAAATTTCAATTTAACGACTCTAAAATTCTCACAAGAAGTAAAAACGTAAAAAATTAGTTTGGGTGTAAAATTTAAGAACGATTTATAAAAGCATAAAAATCAACTTTTTGTAAAGCAAAATATCTACGTTTCTGATTTCTGTTTCTAGACTCCTGTTGAAACGTGCTAATAGAATACGTCTGAATAATCCAATTCCAAGACCATCGATCCTTAATGATATCCTTAATTGGGCAGGGACGGACCAAAGTGATTCCTTCGATTATTCTGATCTGAGATGAATTTGATAGACAAGCCCAAAAATGTGATATTTGAAAAATAATTCTTTGACCAGAGGGTTAGCCGGGTTAACCCTAGATTGTTACTTTTATAGACCTAGTCAAGTGTCAAAAATAGAATTCTTGTGTTTTGTATGGCGCTTATATTATTAGCCATAGATTTCCTTTAAATTTTAAAATCTAATGGTTCAAATTCTCTGCGCCAAACCATTTGACATTTTCTTGAATCAAAATAGCGTTTACGCCTTGAATTAAGGTGACATGTCGCATAATGAATGTTGAATGTGGAAATTTCTGAGGAACCCAAAGTTGGTTCCTCTCTCTTTCATGAACCCATCATTAAGATGGGATATATGGAGCCCAATTTGTAAGATCAGCGGCTAAGAACAACCGTTAAAATAAGATGTACTTTTTAATGTTTAAGGATTAGACTAATTTAACCTTAATTAGTTAGGAATTGTTAACATAAATATTAAAAAAAAAAAAAAAAAAACGACGACGAAATTGTTACCATATTTTTCGTCAATTGAAGTTACTCCCATAAATTTCGGCTAGATAATTGGTTAAAGATATTTAGTTACGAATTGTTAACGTAAATATGTTAGAAAAAAATCCGGTCAACGAATTTATTACCATAGTTTTCGCCCATTAAGTTACTCCCGTGTTAACTTTCGGCTGGTTAATTAGTTAAAGATATTCTTGAAGATCCATGATATCAGTTTTCTTCTCTCACGAGTCATGAGTTCGTTTCTCTTTTTCTCTCACGAATTTGGATCTCTAGCAAGAACAACCAGCAGTTCTCGCTAATTACTATTTTTCTTCTCATTAGATCGCTAATTATGAAGTAGATTACAATAGTCGTGGTGTTCAGATTACACCTTTTTAATTCGTTATTCATCTCATGGAGCTGTATTATAGTTTAGTGATTTTTTTATTCATCTTCATGGAGCTGTATTCTAGTTTAGTGATTTTTTGTATCTAAAATTTCTTTTATTTTTATGTTTTACCTTGAATGTAAATCTGTGATAGTTATGATTTTCACAAAAATCACCTACGGTGATAAGTGGAGTTTTTCCTTTGAAATTTTTACCAATATATGAAAACTAGAATATCACCAATCTCGCATGTGAAAACTTGAGTTTTCATCATCGAAATTTTTACCAATTTTGGTGATAATTTGAGTTTTTGTTTTACTGATTTGTGAAAAATATAATTCTCACTAGTTTCATATGGTGATAAGCGGACTTTTTTCTGGGGTGATAATTAAAGTTTTTAATTTGAGTTATTTTAGATATGTGAATTATAGTATTTGGGTTTCTTTTAAAAGAGGGGTGATAATTTGAGTTGTTTTTTTCTTTCCAAAAATAATTTGACTAGGGAATAATTTGGGAAAGGCTTTTATAATAAGTGATTTCGGTTATTTAGGGAGAGCTTTTTTAGGGATTAGAGTTAACGTTTTAAAGCAGTGAGTGAGTTATTTAAGGAGAGCTTTTTTAGGGGTTAGATTTAATCTCTTGCTTTGACCGTTTTGTTTTTTCTAAATTAATTAATTTCTTTAGTTATTTTTTCTAAATTAACTAAAAGGTTATTTTTGGAATCAAATCATATTATATCTAATTACGGTTCTTAATATATAAAACTTTATTGATGGGTTTTTAATATACAAAAATATAGAATTGGGCTAGAAAAAAAGTTCCCCTATGTTGAATTGTCAAGGATGATATAAGAAAGCCTAATAAAACTGGCAAGTTGGTTTGGACCCATGTCAATATAAGATATAAGAATCAGTCCAAGTTCCGTTAGCGAAAAAGAAAAAGGCATATTGACATCATTTTTTTCATTTTCTGAAGAAGACGCGTACATGAAAAAATTGTAAAAGACTATAAAAGAACAGCAGTTCCACACATACAGGTATTTTAAACCGGACACGCACATCAAAGGTGGGCCCCATCAGGGGGCCTGTTTTGGGCCCATCAAGTGTGTCTACCCAGTTTACAAATTGTTCGTCTCAACGGTTCGTTAAGTTTTTTTTAGTAAAAATAAAGAGAAATTATAAGCCGACGAGAAACAACACTAACAAGTGAATAAAGTTTGGCTACAGATTTTCTTTAAAAGACTCCAAGTAGTTGGGCATTTTAGTGTTAACTAGGATAAGCTAAAAAACTGATTTTTTAGCGTGCCTAGTTAGCAATTCGGGGTACGGGTAGTAGTTCGGGACGGCATACGTACGGGAATTATACGGATTCGGTCAAAAATTCGGTCAACGGTTCGTTGTTCGGAACGGCATATGTACGTGCATATTCGTTTTATAAATGTGAGTTCGTCACTTAAAATTCGGCTTACATATATGATTAATTGATAAGTATTATGACCTTATTACGAGACTAATAAGATGGAAAAAAAACATTTTAACGTGATTATTTAACAAGAAGTAAACAATTTAATCGCATAAATGTATTACAAAACGAATTTATAGACTTTTAAACAAAAATCAACACATAAAACACTGGTTAAACAACTATCAATAGAAAATCTTAACTGAATAATTGTATTTAAATATATAAAGTATATACAAAATCAAACAAAAACCAATGGGTCGAGAGTTACCTACGAGAGAGCGAGGTTGGGCGTTCGAATCTAGTTCGGAAGTATCATTCGATTCTCGGTTCGGATACGTTCGTGAATCATTCGTGAGGTCCATATAATCCGGGAACTATGTTCGGAGTTCAAATAGTTCGGAAGTATCATTCGGATGTTGCAACAACTTTTTTAATAGGCATCCAGAACATATAGTCAGTACTGAATTTTTGACGAGGAAACAGGGGTAGTTCCCTTGCTCAGGGATGTTGCCATTTCTCTAAATGGTTTATCTTTTCTGTTACGGTGAATATAGTCATGAGCATCTCATATATTTTTTCTGCTTAGTTTTCTCGAACATCTTAACAATTTCAACATAATATAACTAAAAAAACCATTTTATAGTTTTCGGCCAAAACGAAATTTATCTTAGTAAAAAAGGCTTTCTGGAAAACTAGCTTGAAATTAGTAGGTGTTATTATGTGATTTAGTCGTTTATACATGTTCTCCATCGCACATTGTTTCTGGGTGCAAAACCACGACTTTCCTACGCGGCCTATCATTTTTAGACTACTAATAGAGAAAACATCAAATTTACATTGGAATAAGTTTCTACTTCAAGCATGTGCATCGCACATGTATCCTTACTAGTGTACATAAACTAAGGAGTGATGGTAGGTTGACAACAAAATATCCCGTGTAATCTATCGGGAGAAGATCCTGTGGCTGAGGAGGGGTGAGTTCTTAACATCTAGATCAGAAAAGGCTGAAGTGGGGCCAATGACTCCTATCATTATCCGGGATTTCCTCCCGGTGTATTAAGCATTGTTGTAAACTAAGTCCCAAAACAAAATAAATAAATGGAGGTAAATTGTTATGATCTTAAAATACAAGGAGAGAGATAATATGATAATGAATTTGTGGTAAAGTGTTGGCTCGTTCTTGGTTCTAATGGCAAAAAAATTCTATGAGTGATCCATAGGGCTTCATAATAAAAATACTAGTTATTTTGGTTAATTTCAACTAAAGTGCATAGGGATCTCTTGTTAGTGAGAATAAGAAGATAAGGAAATTCTGAGACAGAAGATCCAAGCCCCTTAAAAACTTAACATCATGAGTGACTTGGGCTAATTTTTGCTTAGTTTTCTCCAACATCTCACTTATTTAGGTGATAGAGATAATAAGGGCACGGTAGAATAAGTTTTGATTTTATTGTCGAATTGTTTTGGAGAAAGATTATTCTCTCAAAAACTAACTAGAGCTTAATATTTGTCGTTGAATGTATAAAGATTTCGGAGAGTGACCTGAATATATAAGCAGATAGAATGACTGGTAAAAGTTTTCATTTTAATTCAAAATGAGAGAATGTCATATGATATTTTAATGATTCACATGATCGGTGGGTCTTTAGCGTACATTTATCGCGAAAGTGCTACCCTTCCCTCACTCACTTCCCCCATTAGGTGTCATCGTTCTTAGCCTTTGATTCCTGAATTGAGATTAGCAGGGGGTCCCAATATTATTGGATTTAACCAACAGATGCTTGACACATAAGTGGGGGAGGGGAGTGGGGGATATATATCATTTTCGCATTTATCGTTGTGAAATGAATGGACATGATTTTAATTAAGGGGCCAAATGGATGTGAAACCTAGGATAGAATTTCGATACTATGCAATTCCAAGACCATCTATCCTTAATGGGGTACAGACCTGGACAGGGACGTACTCAAGTGATTCCTTCCATTGCTTTGACATGGAATAAATTTGACAGAAGCCCAAGAATGTGATATTTGGGAAATAATTCCTGAACCAGAGGGTTATCCGGCTAAAACGCAGGTTAGCTTTCTCATAGGTCCGTCCTTGTACCTGGACCTTTTTTTTCTTTTTTTTTTCTTTTCCATAAAGAAGATATTTCATAGAAAAACTAGAACCTTAAAAGAGTTTGGGTTACAAAATGAGTAGAACCATCTAATATGGAGGATTGGTTATCGATCCTTGTATTAGATTTATTACTAATAAGTTATGTCGCACACAAGTTGGAGGAGTAATCTCCCGATCGAAAACTGAATTATAAGTTTTGGAAAATTTAGCTAAAGTATCCGCTGCCATATTTCTTGATCTAATGAACGAAATGAAAACCCAAGAAGTTGGTGCATTGTCTTGCAATCCTATTAGCTTCATTCAGATAAGCTTTACTGCGTTGAGAGATGTTAGAATTTTTGCATTGTAAATGGTTGAAGTTCTTGAGATTCTCCTCCTTTGCTCACACTGCTGCCTTTAGATCACCTATAACTCCTGTTTCTTGTGGACTTGAACCTGGACCTAGTTAAGTGTCATAAATTTAATTCTTGTGGTTTATTTGCACTTTAAAGTCTAACGGCACATTCGCTGGCCGCCTCTATTATTAATCATCAGATTTTCCTTAAATTCTAATCGCTCTGGTCATTCTACGCCAAACCATTTGACATTTCCTTGATTCCAGCTTCAATCACAATAGTGCTTGGACCTTGAATCAATGTGACGTGTCGCGTAATGAATGTTGAATTGTAAAGGATGATACGAGAAAGCCCAATAAAACTGGCTAGTTGATTTGCACCTGTGTCAATAAGATATAAGAATCATGTCCCAATCACATTAGCAAAAAAGAAAAGGGCACAACTGCATATTGATAAAAAAGCAGTTTTTTTTTTTTTTCATTTGAAGAAGCATGTATTAAAATATTGAAGTAAAAAAGTGTAGAAGATCTAAAATAAGAGAAATTATTAGCTGAAGAGAAATAATACTAACAAGAGAAAAATTTCCGATTACAAATTCGAAAGACTCAAAGGTTGAACATTTTAGTTTTAATTTAGATAAGGTAAAATTACTGAAATTCTAGCTTGCTTATCTTGCAATAAAATTTTTAATTGGCTTCGAGAACTTATAGCCAATGTTGATTTTTTGACTAGAAAACCCCCTTTCCGAGGAATGCCTCTGTTGCTTTAAACGGCTTTTCTTGTCTGCTGCGATGATTTTTGCCACAAGTGTCTCGTATTTTTTTGTGCTTAGTTTCCTCGAACATCTTGACAATTCCAACATAATATAAGTATGTTGGAATTCCCGACACCATTTTGTTTTAGCTAAAAATTTTCAGCTAAAACAAAAGTTATCTTAGTAGAAAAGACTTTTGGAAAGATTAACTTGAAATTAGTAGGTGTTTTTATACATATAAAGACCCGAGAGAGATATAAATAAATAGACAAATGAACCGGCACAATTTCCATTACATAATTATTCACTATAATAACATGTCTGACAAAGTTTCAATGATTCATTAAATCACTTTGTCCTGAAAATGAAATACTAACAGAATCTTAACCACTGAGACAAGGTAAGGAAGGTAGTGTTTTAACCGAAGTTGCTACATATCTATGGGTTTCATATACCGGATAAATACACCCCTACGTGGCAGTGAGTGTCTTAACACTCCATCGTCCATTCATTTCTATATATCTAAGAACCTTGAACCCTGAGAGAATGGGTGAGGGAGTGAAGAATTATGGAAAAGGGAATAAATGTGATGTATACCAAAAAAATAAATAAATAAAAAAAAAAAAAAATGTGACGCCGGTAGTGGACTAGGGAGTTTTATTTTCGATAAACCGGGTGTTGTTATTCAGAAAGGGGTTGGAGCTCAGCTTGTTGCTCGGCTACCAACCAAAAATTCTGTAGTTTAATTTCAAAAAAAAAAAAAAAAAAAAAAAAAGGATGAACTGCGCAGAATATGTCACCGAGATTGATTTTTTTTTCTAGAAGAAATTGCTACAATGCCCCAGATAGTAGACTTCTACCTTCTAGGGATTGATTTTCTGCCAAACGGCAAATAATGGAGCCAAGACTATATCGGTTTTGGGTGGTCAAATATTTTTTACTTTTTCTGAAATGTACTTCTGATTTAACTCTTGCAAACTACAAAAAGTCCGATCTTATTCTTTATATTTGCCCCCACAGTGAGCTAAAATTTCTAAAAGCTCAAGACAAAAAATTTACGATGGACTTGAAAATCAAATGGGTCTTTAGTGTTTTGCTTCGTAAAAAGTCGATTTTTCTGCTTTTAGAAGTTGTTATGAAATTCTACACTCATACTGATTTTTTGCTTTTTGATTTCTGAAAGTCAAAAAGTTACTTCGGATGTGTATCCAAACGCGTTGTTAGCTTTTGCATCTTATTAATAAGTTTATATAGCTCTCAAATTTTGAATAACTGGGAGCTAGTTTTGCATATGTAATCAAGTCTGTAACGACTGATCGACTGTATTATAGTTGGTTTGGCTTTCTTTTTCTTAATATAACCTTTTCAGTTCGAAAAAAAAAAAACTTTTGCGTCTTATTAATTGTCATCTGTGCAGCGTAGTCGAGAGCGCGGGGGAAATGTAAAGGATGTAAAACTTTGCATCATTTCTCTGGGGTTACGTCATTTATTTGGGGTTTTGAGTTTTAGCGGGTACACAGCCGTGGATAGTGTTCATTTTTTCAAGATTACCCATTAAATTTCCGTTGACAAGGCTTGCTTGCTCAGTTGCGGTGTTTCAGCTGGTAATAATTTACCTAAACTTGTCACTAAATTATTTCGAAGTGATTTAGTGTTTGTTTCCTGATCGATGATCTCACCATGATCAAACTTTGTATGGTTTATGCCCCCCCTCTGGAAGTGACTTTGTTGTTCGAATGAGACTTAAATTCATCAAGTAAACCGTTTAGAAAAAAATATGCCCCATAGATTTTTGAAACTTGAGCACCTTTTAGTTATCAAATTAGTTCCACTCTTTAGAAATCAAAATATAAAGTTCGTCTTTACCCGAACATCCAACTTCTTAAACTGATCCCCTTTCCAGCTTTCATCATACTTAGATTTTGCTTCATGCATCATCATCCATCAAAGGATTCTTGTGCAGTACACAGGAAACATCATTTGTAATGTCATCAATCATCACATGGTATCCGTTACCGGAGTCATAGAGTTCACTTACACACATCCATAATTTGAAACTCATCCGGCTGTCATCTGTTTCTATGGATTTTACCCTACCGGTCTGCAGGTAACAGGAAAACCATTTCAAATATTTTTTGCTTAGTTTCTTCCGGCATCTCAAATGTTTCAAAATAATAAGGAGACAAATTGAACACATTTCAATCTTACTCCTAACTAATACCAGAATTATTTTGTTGGAATTTTCTCTCCGAAAAAACCAACCAAAAATTAATATTTATCACCGACTCATTGTACAGTAGAAACTCCATAACTTAATGATGTCGGGACCATCAAAATTTATTAATTAAGCGAGATATTAATTAACCGATAAATTAATAATTATTAATTTATATATTAATTAATACATTATTAACTTATAGATAAATTTCATATCAAATAATTAGTTTCTCTACAAACAAAATACCATATCATATTGAAGGACTGCAAAATGTTGATTTTTTTTTTTTGGCCTCCAAACACAACTTTAAAAATTCAACCTTTTGACGCAGGATTATACGAGCTTTTAAAATGCATTATTGTCGTCGACTTTATAGAGGTTTTTGGAAGGCTATGAATTAGGGGCGTCAAATCCCGTAAAAAATAAATGTGTTAGATGCAATGAATCTTGCAATTTCAAAGATGGATTGTCGATGTTCGTACAAGTACACTTGCAAATCTACTTTCGTCATTGTAAACTTCGATCAACAAATAATAGAAGTTTAGACAATTTGGATGAACATACGGACAATGAAATCACTCAAGACTTGCAAAATTTGATCGAGAAGTTGGGCTATCGCAATTCAATGAATGTCAAAGATGTCCTAAATTATCCGAAAGAAAATGAAGTTACACAATTATTGACTGATGAAGAAATAATCGAGAACGTTATGGGAACTGATAAAGATGTGGAAGAAGATGATGAAAGTTCTACAATAGAGCCCCCTTCAAGAAATGAGGCTATTAAAGCGGCAATCACATTGAATAATTTCTTGTTGATCTATGAGAAAACCAAACCAAAAATTCTTACAATAATAAGAAAAATTAGAGATGAAACTCAATGCAATATTGATTTTAGCAAATAATAGAAGATAATTAAATCATTTTTCAAATAGTCTTCGCAAATCATTAATGTATTATATATAATGCATTATTAATTTATATTTCATATGGGACCTATATAGGTAATCAAAAAGTATTATCTTATAATTTTAGCGAATTATTAATTTGGCACGTTGTCCCCGACTCGAGACCGCCAAAAATATTATTTAAGAGAATTTATTAAATAATCGAGTATTAATTAAAAGAGTTTCTACTGTACGTATATAAGGTCTTGGAGGGTAAGGTAAATAACATGGCTCGATTGGGGGCCATGGTTTTTAATTGGGGTCTCCCAATAGAGGACAAAAAAGGTCACCCAATCCTAATTTGGGCCACCCCTATCCAAATATTTTGGTAATGCCTAATCTACCCCTTATCTAGTTAATGGTAATCTCGCTTAATTAGTGATAGTCTCACTTAATTAGTGTCAAAATTTTAAAATCAAAATCAAATTTTATGTTTGAAGAAAAAAAAATTCTTCTCAAATTTGTATGAAAAGTCGTCATGAAATTTTTTAAAAAATAACGACCCTCAAGAGTCGTCATTGTTTCAGTGACGACTCTAAACAAAGTTATTATTTCAAAACGACCCTTAAGAGTCACATTGTTTCAAAGGATTCACTCTGAGACAATGTTAATGTTCAAATACGCATATGACGACCCTTTAATGGAATCTTTAAATAAGATAACGATTCTTTTATAAGCAATAACGACTGTTTAGAGTCGTCACTGAAATAACGATTCTTTTATAAGCAATAACGACTGTTTAGAGTCGTCACTGAAACAATGACGACTCTTGAGGATCGTTTTTGGAACAATAACGACTGTTTAGAGTCGTCACTGAAACAATGACGACTCTTGAGGGTGACTTTTCATACAAATTTGAGCAGCAAAAAAATTTTGCAAACATAAAATTCGAAAAAAAAAAAATGATTTTGATTTAAAAAGAAAAAATTAAAACATAAGGGGTAAAACAATATTTTCACTTTACTATTGATACGCCCATGAAAATTTTGGGGTGTAAACAAAATTGGTTAGCCCCCAATTAAAATCTATGGCCCCCGATTAAGCCCTGGTAAATAAGTAGATGAGCTGAAAATTTTCATTTTAATAAACAAAATCATAAGGATAGAATGTCAAACGAAATTTTGGTAACTCACATAATCATTGTGTCTTGAGCCTAGCGTGTGAAACGGGAAAAACCGAACCATTAAGCCAAAGATCTATTTGTACTCCAATTCCAAAATCATCCTTAATATGGTATAGACTGGTTTTTAATGCATTTCAATGTGCCTGGGACTTCAGAGCAACTGCAGTGGGCGACTAAACCCATTTATTTGGTCTATGAACCCGGGCGTAGGGGACTGGACTATCGACCAAATCTCGACTAAATCAACAAAGTGAGGGACTATATTTGGTCTGGGACCAAAGACTAAACCCAAATATAGTCAAAGGGATAAAGTTTACGCCCACACCAAAGTTGATATAGTATTCGTCCCACACCAAAGTGACGTAAAGTCTACGCCCACAAGAAGTGAGTTTATACCTTCGCCCCATATATATATATATATATATATATTTTAATTTATTGTGGGGCGAGGTACACTCAAAAGTTTAGAATTGTTATATGGGGCGTGGATTATACCAACGCCCCATTGTTTTGATTTTTTTTTTTTTTTTTTTTTTTTTTTGTGACCGGGCGAACGTATACCCTCCGCCCCACATCAAAGTAACGTATACTTTACGCCCCACACCAAAGCGTTGGTATAGTTTACGCTCCACCAAAATTTAGTCTTCCTCCCACTGCGTCACTCAATGAACTAAACCCAAATTTAGTCTTTTTTTTCCCTCTTTGGTTATACTCGCACCACTGCAGTTGCTCTTAGAGTACACTACTACGGACTATAGTTCACCTCTCTGACTTGGTATAGAGTCTATAGACCTTGGACTATGGGTGCCAACGGGTCCGGGTAGTGTGCTACCCGGAACCGGTAATTTTAATCGGTTCCGGGTCCTAACGGTTCCGGGTCCGGTTCCTAAATTGATGGATCTTAACCGACCCGATAAAAACACTAATTACCCGTCGTCCGGTATTTATCGGGTCCTTAAAAATCAACTAAACTTTTTGATATTTTACTTTTATATTTGCTATATTAGCTTGAATCTAATAATTTTTCATATAAAATTATTATTATATCTATGTAAATTTTTTAATTAGGATTAAACATAAGAATATGAAGGATAAATGAAAAAAATTTGAACGAAATTATACTAAATCTTTCTAATTTATGTAAAATTAACAAGTAAAACATAGATATTCGGGTACCCGATACCCGACGGGTAATACCCGTTAGGACCCGAAACTTATCGGTTCCTAACGGGTCCTACCCGTCGGGTAGTGATTTTGCTAACGGTTCCAATGTTGGGAACCGACTCGACACACCCGGGTCCGGGTCGGTTCCGGGTAATCGGGTACCCGTTGGCAGCCCTACCTTGGACCTAGCCAAGTGTCATAAGCAAGGTGTTTCAATGTGTTCTACGGTAAATACTATATATATCCGCTAAAGGGGATCAATTTACAGTGATGCTACGCTGACAACCAAATATCCCGCGAAGAAACCGTAGGGAGATCTAACGGCAGAGAAGGGAGCCCCGGGGAAGATTTCAGGGTGGGGTTAATGGTGGGACCCACCACCTTCTTTTTATGTCTCACACGGTTTTTTTTGCGGTAATCTTCGCGGTCAATCTAGCATTGTTGATCAATTTAGGGTGGGGTGTAGAATTCGGTCCGTCTAGGATGGACAAGGGGATAATCCAAATATGGACCAATCCCCTCCACCACTGAGATCTATAGGAGTGGAAGTCCTAAGGGCTGAGAGGGATCTTCAAAAGTTATTTGGATTGATGGATTTCATTGGTCCACATTTGGACTATAAAAATTGGTCCATTTTAAGTGTTTTCGGTGTCAATTTCCTTGTGAACCAGGTTAACAGAATTGGCAAACCGATTTGCAGCCCTGTTACTAGGTTATAAGCTCAAAAACGAAAAATAATGCAGATAACCCGAGTCCTAAAATAAAAAAGGATGTGGCTTGGCGCATGACGCATGTGTAACAGAAGGCAAACATCAATTTTTTTATTACCACATTAAATTTTACGTGATTACTGTAGTCTGTAAACAGCTTGGGCAAATGAATCTCTACAACTAAAATTTCTCGTATGAGATTGTCAAACTACTTGTAATTCATATATGATGAGATTGTCAAACTACTTGTTACCAATAAGTATGTTTTTAACTACTTGTAAGTCTAAATCTACAGAGGTACTTGATTGCAGGCCTGTTTCCTTCGGCAGTCAAAAAGAAAATGGAGTAAAATCCGGTAATATTTACAGTGGGTCCCACGCGTTTAGTAACTTTCTAGAATTTTGTGGATTAACCGTGAAGATTTACTGTTTCAAAGTAAATATGGCATAACCATACATAATTTTGTTGCAGCAGCTACTTATAATTTGCATTAATGGTAACAACTAACAAATGTTTTATTAGTGAGCATGAGAAAAGCTTAAATGGTGATTTCATTCTATCTATAAATTGCGATTGATCAATTTTCGGCTGCATTCCATTGTGAAAGAAGCAACGGGTTAGTGAGCCATAGAGTGGATTCAAATTAGTGATTCATATCAACCAGAAATTGTAAAAAATTGAGGTCATGGAGGAAATTGGAAAGATACATGATCAATGGTATTGATGCGGTCAATGTCATAAGAAAATAAAATTTAATTGGTTATTTTAAAGAGGAGGATCCCCTCACACTTTTATTATCACACTATTTCACACGTTAAGCGTTATTTTTGTGAACAAAAACCAAACCGTAACGGATTTAAAATTAATATTTTGGGGATATGTTCCTCTTACCAAGTTCTACATGCCTACCAAAAATGAGCGTATTCCGAGACATATAACACCACCATCTACTACTTTGAAATGAGCCGTTGAAAATCAACGGATTTCTGGCCATCGAAATTAAGACCGGTAGATTGTGAGGTTTCATATTTCGGAATGTGCTCATTTTTGGTAGGCATGTAGAACTTGGTAAGAGGAACATATCCCCAAAATATTAGCTTCAAATTCGTTACAGTTTGGTTTTTATTCGCGAAATGACGCCCAACGTGTGAGATAGTGTGATAATAAAAGTGTGAGGGGATCCTCCCTCTATTTTAAATTTTTAAATTTGGTTTGCAGAATTGTCATTTGTATATTTAGACTTGGGTTAATCTAGGTTGCTTGTCGGCATATATATATCGCATTTCATCTATTTAAAGTGCATTATCTGCATTTCCATAAATCTTTTTCGAATAATCAAAAATGAAAACTGGTAGATGAGTTTTTCAGATCATCCACAATTTTATATACAAACAAATACAGAGGCATCGTCTTTTAGAGTGGCGAAGTTTTTAGTGAAACCTATTGGCAAATGAAAGAACCATATTTTTGGGCATACCATATAAGACAAAAACGCGTTATTAAATAGTAATTTGAAAAACTCCTTATATATATGAATTACAAGTAGTTAAAAACATAGAATTACAAGTAGTTTGACAATCATAAATCCTTGTGGATTTCTTCTATTAGCCAAATATGAAGTGCAAGGTAAGCATTAACAAGTTCAAAACCTGAAAAATGAAGAATCCATAAACAGGTTTCCATGATCGTTTGTATTTTTGTTTATTCAGTTTCCTCTAACATCTAAATCATTGCAAAACAACAACTAACAGAACACATTTTGATTTTCTCTCAACTGAAGTAGATGTCATTTTGGTGAAATTTTATTTTTTCTAAACACTACCTAGGAAGTCATACAAGGCTACGAAGAATAAGATATGATATAATAAGGAAGTTTTTCAATGTAAATAAATAAATTCATCAACACAAGTTACATAACATGTCAAATCAAATTCGGATGATTCATATATTCAGCGTGTTGTGAACATATTAATCAGTTTCAAAGGTCCATTTATACTCCAACTACGCACCTATATCACTGTGAAATAGGGAAAATAATTAAACATGATTTTAGTTTCGAAACGAAATAGGTATATGCCAAACCAAACGGCCAGTCAAAACAAAGATCAACCTTGTTGTAGCAACATCAAAACAAAAAGAAAGAGAAGAGAGACAGAGAGATTCACACTCAGATATATACTACATTGACATATATACTCACTAAAATTCATTAACTTTCATCTTCACCTGAACATCTATTTTCTTAAACTGATATCGTTTATCTAGCTTTCAATATATCATGGTTGTGCAGACCCAGTACGCCTAGATATTGGCTCACGTTATTGGCGCCTAGGGCGCTTTATTAGCTAGGTTGCACACCTGTGCGCTTAGCTTGCCAAAAATGGAGCCAGGTAATGGAGTTCAAGGTCCAGGTTTCAGGGGCTCTTGATTGTTTTGCTTCCCTATGGTGAAGACTTAGACAATATCAATACGAGTTGATGGAACAATAGATTCTCATCAATTTGAATTTTGTGTTCACATCTCTGACACGCCAATATGCCATAGGAACAGGTCCATGGTAATCCAATTCCGAGACCATATCCTAATAATATCCTTCATTTGCCAAGTGTCATAATTTAGATTTTTAAGGTTTTAATGCATTTCAAAGTGTCTTGGATTCCAGAGCCTAGTTAGCAATTCGGGGTACGGGTAGTAGTTCGGGACGACATACGTACGGGAATTATACGGATTCGTATATGTCGGATTCGGTCAAAAATCCGGTCAACGGTTCGTTGTTCGGACGATGGTTCGGAACGGCATACGACGTGCATATTCGTTTTATAAATGTGAGTTCGGCACTTAAAATTCGGCTTACATATATGATAAATTGATAAGTATTATGACCTTATTACGAGACTAATTATATTTGTATATGATTTATACGATGGAAAAAAATATTTTAGCGTGATTATTTACCATGAAGTAAACAATGTAATCGCATAAATGTATTATAAAACGAGTTTATAGACTTTTAAACAAAAATTTGACACATAAAACATTGGTTAAACAACCACTAATAGAAAATTTTAATTGAATAATTGTATTTAAATATAAAGTATATACAAAATCAAACAAAAATCAATCAACAGAACTCTGGTCAGAGAATTACCTATGAGAGAGCGATGTTGGGCGCGAACTAGGTTCGAAGTTCTAGTTCGGAAATATCATTCGGATTCGGTTAGTTCAGATACGTTCGCGAATCATTCGTGAGGCCCATATAATCCGGGAACTAGGTTCGGAGTTCAAATAGTTCGGAAGTATCATTCGGATTCGGTCAGTTCGGATACGTTCGGGAATCATTCGGGAATGATTCGGAGAATTACTAACTAGGTTCCAGAGTAGTACACTACTGCAATTCCTCGTAAGCCAGGTTAATAAAGCTATCAAGTTGATTAATTAGCAGCTCAGTCACTAATTGTATTAAAAATATATCCGAATTACATGAACAAAAAAGAAAAGGACAGAATTACATATTGATTTATTTTTATTTTTTTTTCTAAAGGAGAGCATACAAAAAAATATAGAGAAGTTTTTTCAAAAACTTGGAAAAAAGAGGAACTTTTAGTCGAAGAAACCACCAGACCTTAAAAAGAGAAGAAATTTTAACTACAAACTTAAAAGACTCAAGTTTAGTTTTATCTCTGAGAGGCTAAAAAACCATACTTTGGCCTCCTTAGTGTGAGCAACTTGCAATACAATTTTGAAGGAGGCTTCCAAGACTTATGTCAATACGGAAATATTAATAGGAAAGTGGGGTACGTAGTTCCAGTTTTCCACCCATTTTTCAAATACTAGTACAAACCTTCACATAGGCCACGTTTTTTGGCTCACAACCTAGCCACGTTTTAGGTTATTTGCGTGGCTACTGGTCATCTGTAAAACTATAGCCACGTTTTGTGTTACCCTGTAGTCATAGTGCACCATTTGGTCATGGATTTAATCCTAAACCCACCAACTGTAGCCATAGTGCATTGTTTGGTCATGGTTTTCAGTCTAATCCCATCACATGTAGTTGTAGATGCGTATATGACCACATTAAGCAATTATATATGTGTCGAATGTGTAGGTTGGTAACAGACACACCTATTAACCTGTGACATAATGAGAATTTATTTAGCCACATTTGTTTATTTATGTGTCCATAATATATGGTTTATTAGACACGCATATACCAAGAAATAGACACATTTTATAAACATGATAAAAGATAGACATATGGCCACACCATATTATTTTTTGGGGGAGGATTGTTATATGGCCACACGATGATTTTGTTTATGTGACCAGAGTGTTTTCCACTAAACACATCTTGCAACCAATCTAAAAAAACTCATATGGCTATCTATGCCGGACCATTGTCGTGTATGGCTTTTGTTGAATCATGAACAAGGTTGGAGTAAACAATAGGCATTCTAAGTGGGCTTTGCATTCCAAGTTGTCCTAGGGAAAAAATAAGAAAAAAATAGGACATATCAGATTATTCAGGCAGAGTGGATACTATCGATATAATGCTTGGAAACTTGACATCAACAATAAAAAGTGCACCACCTGAATGAGGAGAATCTCAGTTACCATGATGCATATTGGTGCGTACAAGAAATACGTAATTGACGAGCTTAAATTCACAGAAAAATGAAGGAGAAAACCGTTTCTTATATAACACAAACTTCAGAACACATCAGATTAATTTATTCAAAAATTATGCTTACATAAGAGTAGTTTCGAATCTAATAACACTGCATTTCATCAGATAACTTTATACAACTGCCAGATACATTTGAGTTTCAATTAAGTGCCATGGTACTTTTACCATCTTTGCATTTCGCAAAAACAATGAAACTAGAATTACACTTTTCAATTAAGTGCCAAGGTAGCTACTTTTCCACCCATTTTCCCAGTGAAGCCACATTCCTAACTCTCGATGTAGGTGGTTAGTGTTTCCTACTACACAAAATCGCATGATGAGTAGCTTGTGTTTTTTTCCGCTTAGTTTCCTCGAATATCTTAACGAATACTTTAAACTAATACAAAAAAATTGTCTAGGTATAAATTTCTCTGAAAAACTGACTTGGAATTAGTAGGTCTTGTTATTATACACATAAAGATCCCAAGAGGAAGATGAAATTAAATTGAATTAGACACACAAATTTTACCTATATCAGACAAGATAAATTCAATATAATAACATGCTTGGCAAAGTTTTTATGGTTCATATGATAAGTATGTCTTGAAACACTAGTTGGAAACTAATCCATTAAGACAGGGTCCATTTGTACCGGGAATTTGAGTCAGTTTTAGTAAAAAATAGAACTTCTTTTCTGCGGGAGAGCCTTGAGGAGTTCCAAAGTTCATAAACTAGCTACACTCAAATTTAACAAAGTACTACTAATTGTACGGAGTTCCAAAAGTTCATAAACTAGCTACGTACTACATCACCTACAGTAAAACATAAATAAATTTCTATTCCAGGATTCAGCTTTAAAAAAAATTTCAATCTCCAAAGTGTATTTAGCACATGAATTAAGAAAAGTTCTTGGATAAATGTCTTTATAAAATATAATAATAGAAATTGTGACGACGGACATATTAAATTTTAATTTTATAAGAAACAACGGTTTTTAACGGTAGAAAATTTAAGAAATACATTTAAAAAACGAAATGAATTGCCTAAAATATAATCTACATGAAAAGTTTAATTTCCACTGCTCCACTCGTATTAAAGATAATCTCTAAAACAAATTTGACGTTATCCTGTTGGCTTATTCCTACCGTAACATCAATAAGTATAATAGGAATTCATAAACCTCTCCTGACGAACAGTTAACAACATCATGTAGAACAACTTGTGCTTTTATACGATTAGTTTCCTCAAACACATCCCAATCATTTTAAAATTATAAGCATTGCAAAAGTCAATTCAATCTCTACTAATACAAAAATTATTGGAAAAAAAATTCCCAAAAAACTAACAAGGAATTAGTTGGTGTCACTGCACATAAATTGGTTTTGCACAGTAGGATAAATAGGTAGATACAATGATCGGCAAAATTCCCCAATCTTGTAAATGTATTTAGAATTAAGAAAATTTCGCAGATAAACTTGTCTTTATAAAAACAAAAATTATGGCAACGGAAATATGAAATTTTAATGTTGGAGACTCTATCCTCTACATAAAAATAAATTTTAATATAGTCTCTCCAACATCACTCTATCTACAATTTTAAATAGAGTGATGTTGGAGAGACTATGAAGAATAAGAAGAATTTTGTAGCTGTTGTGACGAGGAAGAAGAAGAATGGACAATATAGGAGGAGAAGGAAGAAGAATCTATATGTGATATTAGGTAAGGTGGGGATGTAAGAATCTTGAAAATGTTCTTCAAAGGTGTATCTATCCCTAAGGCATGTGATTTGGGGGTTTAGGTATTTAGCAATAAAATTTATTTTTATGTAGAGGAACCAGTTGCTCACTATTTTACTTTGATTGATGGTCTGGTGGAGGCATTGGCACTGTAACACCCCGAGTTCCGGACCAGGGTCAAACCCGTATGGAGATCCGAACTCGAAGCGTTACGGGTCGGAAAGAGACTTGTGCTTTTTTTTTGTTACTACTTTACTTTTACACAAAACATAGTTGAAACTTTACATAACATGATTGAAGCATATATATCCACTAATTATCTTTAACAACATTTTCAACCAAACATATTATTTCAAACTATATTTCAAGCAATACAATTGTTGGAAAATTGGCAGTAAAACAGGGTGAAGAAAAGAATGTTGTATTAGGGTTCAAGGCTCTTATGAAAGATTCTTTTCGACAATTATTCGACCCTTTCCCAATTGAATTGGCGAGTACAAACAGTCAATTGAATATTGCCGTCGGGATACTTGAAGCCCCACAACGGTTGTTGGATTCAAAGCTTGTACGACCTTGATCCAACCAAGAACACACTGGTTTTGTTTCTGATGATGCTTGTAAGAAAGAAAACAGAGAGAGTTGAGAGATGTGTTTTGAATGAAAACAAGTCTCCTATTTAAAGAGGAAATCACACCCTTTGGAGATGACTCTTCATCTCTACAGACATCTTTTCAGAGTGAACAAGAGCGTCTCTTCCTTCAATGCGTCCATTGGTGAAACGAGTTTTCTGTTCAGGTTTTCTATCTGATAATAGAAACGTTAGAACAAAAAATTTCTTGCGAGACGCTGTCTCGCACTCTACAGGGGGCCCCTTGCCCCCTAGACACAGGGGTAATGCCTTCAATTCAAGGGTTTGTTGAAAATATCCAACAACAATAAAACAATTCAGTCACTAAGCTACTCATTCATAGCTTTCGTTGTGCCACTCTGATAAATCAGCAAGGATGTCAATTGGGGTGAGATGACAGCTCAATATAATGCACTACCAATTCTCTAAAGATGCACAAACATAATCATTTTTAGCAAAGAAAAACATATGACAAGAACATGGTACAACTTCAACGAATGCATGATATATTCAAGAATCACAATACCAACAATATTTTAGGTAAATTATCCAATCTAGAATTCATCTATGAGTTCATAACATTAATATTATTATCAACAAATGATCCATTTAAGTTTCAACACAACATTCACATATTAACATTGTCACCAACCAAACATGAGTTCATAATACCATTAACTAATCGTCCATTTTGGGTTTAATACATCAATTCACAATTCATCAATTTAAGTTGACACTTGAGTTCAACAATTCATTGAAATAGATTTCGCACATGAGTTCACAACATTATTAATGTTTCCTACAAATACTTCAATTCGCATTTCAATACTTGAGTTCATAAAACCAATAAGGTTTCCACTAATCATTCAATAGAGATTTCAACAGACGATTCACAAATTAATATTGTCACCAACAAGCCATGAGTTCACAACATTTATATTATTATCAACAAATCATTTATCAAATCATCCATTTAGGATTTAACTCATCAATACACAATAACAATTCATCCATTTGAATTTCCCAAATGAGTTCAAAACACCGATTATGTTTCCAACAACTCATTTAATTTAGATTCCGAACACATTATTCACATATTTATAAGTCACCTCAAACCATGAGTTCACGGTACGAAAACCTTGGTTCGTACATCCACCTATCGTTTATCGGCACGGAAAACCTCCATCGATGGTCAGGAACAAAAGTTCATATGGGGATCATACCCATTTGCTCTCGGGGATCATTACCTGTTTCATTCACAGTACGAAAACCTTAGTTCGTACAACACCTATCGTTTATCGGCACGGACAGTCGCCATCGATTGTCGGGAAACACAAGTTCCCATGGGGATCATTACCCATTTAACTCTCGGGGATCATCACCTGCCGTTAGCATGAAACGATATTCCATATAACAGAAAAACATGAACTCATTTCCTTTTATAAAACATTTTTATTACACACAACACAAGCAACCATGGCATAAGAACATAATTTTCTTTCAAATTTCTACAAACAAGATAATTGCATCCATTTTGCATCATACATATTTGGGTTATTTATTCATCTGATCTTCCTGAAACTTTTAGAGAACTTACATATCTCCATACACAACCACATATCCAAATTTCATAGAAAACCAACGGATCAAACAAAAGTTATCGAATTTACAAGGACATCCTAAAAACTGGGCAGATTACATGTCATTACCAAACAATTCATTATAAATTAATATAAACTTGAAATTGAGCAAACACAAATCATAATGAAAGATATCATATATTTCTACAACTTTTGTTAAGAATCCAATTCATTCTAAAATCGTTTAGGTTACCTAAATCAATCAAAAACGTGATAAAGCGAATCTGTCCAAAATTTTCAGAAATCATCACCATATTAATTCAAACATTCAACGATGATTTTACGGTGAATTATTCTCAATTGTTTACCAATGATACCCAATTATGTTATCTATCAATAACAGAAGCCTGATCATAAATCAAAGATATGGAATTGTACGAAAAAGTTACTGAAACCTGACAATATAAAATCATATAAATTAAACACCCAAAGAAAAACATCAAAAGAGAAATGGTTTCAAATTCTACCTTTGATTAGATACAATCTCCTCTAGATTATCCATAGCCTTCTTCTCTAAAAACTCTAGCTCCATCTCTTTCTTCTTCTCATTCTTAGTTTTCTAATCTCTAAAATTCTTTTTCCAAATGTTTATTATAAAACCTATATTAATATTACCAATTAATACACATTTCATCATCATTATTATTATTATTTTAATTTAAATTAAAAATGTCTCTTTATTTTCCTCCTATTTAGGTGATTATATTCACACCTTAATATTCTACCTCAAGCAAACAAACAATAATCTAAGCTAACTAATTAAAATCCGACCCGGAAAGGTAACCGTAAATACGGGGTATTACAGGCAAAACAAGATACGTCATGTTGTTGTTTTTACATATTCTGAGATTGTTTATGATCAAGTGAGTTATTCTTTCTTAAGTATTCCAATTTTTGCGAGATTGCTTTTTCAAATTTCTGTATCATATAGTATTCCAATTTTTTCGGAGATTGCTTTTTCAAATTTTTGTATCATATAGTATTCCAATTTTTATTCTGGACTTGGAAGTTAGAACAAAAAATGTTTTAGAATATAAACTAACTGGTTGTTGTCTAGGATTTAATATGTGAATATTGTTTAGGCATGAATTTTTTCTTTGTTTATGGTTTCGTTTTCAGATTTCTCTTTAGGATTATGCCCAAGTTGTAACATACAGTTTTTTGTTGTTGTTTCACATGGTCTAGAATGAGCTACTGCAAATGTGAGGCTGGATGTTTGGTGGCTTCAGATCCATTAATTTGTGAAACTTGAGCGAGTTATTTTTAGAATTACATATATAGTCTCACGTCAAGTTTTATGAAACTTAGTCGAGGTATTTATGTAGGATTATAATAAATAGTCGTACGATGTTAATATGTTTGGGCCAGGTAGCACATATAATAGGTGTGACCTTAGAAAACAGTGGTGATAAAAAGAACAAAGTAACTTAGGGGGAGGGGTGGGGCACGATGATGTTTTATTTACTGCAACTTATTTGAGCTTGGCAGAATGAGCCATAAACTATAGTATGATCAATTATATTGGGTTCATGAAGAGGTTTACTTTACCAGGTTGGTCATTTTTATATCCTAATAAGAAGTTAAAATCAATTACTGATGGGTCTGTTTGATTTCACATGATTTCATCCATGTAACATAAATAGAGTATTAGGGATATCCTAATGAAACCAGGGAAACATTCGTCGTTGGTTGTGTAAATTTTAAATGTTTTCCTCAAAATTTATATGGGTTGAATTAGTGGGTTCGTATGTTTTTGCATATGCCAACTCAGTGAGAATAACATGTTTAAATGACTGCCTTTTATTTGTTTTAATGTATATACTTAAGAACTGAGCTCGATCATATGGCATTTTAGTGCATTGCAGATGTAGCTATTGGTTGTTTATAGGTTTTGACTCAACATGGCCAGGTTACAGTTTAATTGTTAGATACACAAATAAGATAGAAAGTTTGGTTCCGACTTGGATCAACTTAGGCGACTCATAACATTTGTTTATAATGCACACATTGCTAAATTCAAAACAGTCATCTCATACGTTAGTCATATTATACACACAAAAGATACATAACTAGAGCTGATTTAGAGAACAGTGATGATGCGAAGGTAGTGTTAGAGTCGAGAAGAGAATGAATCAACTTTTAAGCCGTGGAATATATGCCTTACATATATGATACTTACGTTTGAGCATTTTGCTCTTCCAATCTCTTACTCCATGATCATATACCTTAATTTTTTTCGAAAAGCCAAAAATAATTGCATTTCTTTCTTATATGAACATGAACATTATAAACGAATTCAGATAAAAACTAGAATTACTATTTAGCTTGATGCAATCTGATTTTCTTTATGGTAATCGTATTATGTGCATCATGCCGGTATAAGACATCTGTTATCTTGAGTCAGCACAAGATATTTTCAGGCTTTTCTAAGCTTTGGTTCTTTGTTACACTTTAGTTATGTAAGTTGAATTAGTTATTCTTTAGTAATGATATCATATTGTTTCCTATAGATGTTTAATCCCCTTATTATGAGAGGGTACTTATTTTTGCTCAATTGCATTGCATGTTGTTTGATGGACGAGATCTAATGCTAGAAAAGATACTATTTTTCTTGCAAATGCTTAAGTAAACTGAACAATGAATCTTATTTGTTGTGATTGGTGCTTTAAAGTTGGCATCTCAAAAAGACATATTGTCAATCATGATCTACAAAATGAGCTTTTTGGGGAGTCAGAAGGCTTGATCTATTCCGGAAAATCAATTGAGGACGGTGATGTAGAGTAACCAGGGTTCTCAATTAGAGCTGTGAATTTTTGTACAATAACAAGTATATGATATCAATTTCACTGCTCAGATTTGGTCCCAAGGGACTGGATCTGAGCAGGTATGTACATTAGATTATTGGGTAACTTACATAGGGTTAGATGGTAGCCATGAATCTCTTCAATTTTCTGGATTAAAGAAGATGTCCCCTTTTCAATTTCTTTGCAAATCTCACCTCAACCTCATCTCTGAACCTTTTAAGTACTAATGGTGCTTCAATCTCCCAAATTCCCAATTCATTACCCTATCATCTATATATTTAGTAAAATCGTTTTTTAGTTTTCATCAATCAAAACCATACTGCAAACACCTATCAATCAGTGACATCTTACTTTAAACTCAATTGAAATCTTGCTTTTACACCCATCTCATACATGGTCCATCTCCCAAACCAATCCCCTTACATCTCAACACCCCTATCATACATCCCTTTCACTCATCTCTCCGTTTTATTTTCAGTTCTAAATAAACAAAGGTGTTGTTTTCCGAAGAAGAAAATGTTTCTGTTTCCAGTTCTTCATGGTGTTTGTTTCGGTTGATTTTCAAATTTCAACAGTCTCTCATTTTCTTAAGAAGAAAATGTTTCCAATTTCAGTCGTTCATGGTGTGGTTTATGTTGAGTTTCAGATTTCAAAATCAAAATCAAGTGAGAACAGCATATCTCAAGGCTATAAATCAAGTGAGATTTCTGCAAGGCTTATGTTGAGTTTAAGATTTCAAAATCAAAATCAAGTGAGAACAACATATCTCAAGGCTACAAAATAAAGTGAGATTTCTGCAAGGGTTCCTGATGCAATCGTGAACTGCAAATTGTGGCCGCAGTGATGGTGTTTCACTTAGGGTTTACATCTAATTTTAACTAGGGGTGAGCATGGGCCGGTATGGACCGGTTTTCGCCTCATCCGTATCCAATCCATTGCACTACGGATTTCAAATTTGGCATCCGCATCCAATTCAGATCCAATGGATGCACGGATGGACGGATGCGGATAAACCAATGGATTTTTTTTTAGTTAAAATTTATAGTAAAGAAAATAAAGCTAACCCAAATGACTCCTTATAAAACCTACATATCCTATATATGTATACAAATATAAAATGCCATGTACATCACCCCGAGCAAACAACAAACATCTTTAAAATTCCTAAATGAATGATGGTATTTTCTAGAACTATATAAATGCCCTTAAGTTAACGGATATGGATGTTCAACGGATTTTCATGGTTGTATCCGGGCCCGATCCGTTATCCGTTGGATTTCAAAAAATCCATCCGCATCCAACCCATTAACGAACGGTCCAGGCATCCATCCACAAAAGAACGGTTGGTCCCGGTTAAATCCGCGGATTACGGGCCAAATGCTCACCCCTAATTTTAACCGTAAATGGGTTGTTCCCATACGGTATCTCTAGTCTACTATGATTGTTAGTAATGGGTCTTGGGCTTCTTGGGCTTTGTTTTCCTACAGTTTGTAAGGGATTCATTTGGTCCTTTAGAGCAACTGCAGTGTTGCGATCAAAACCAAAGACTAAAGAGCAAAAAAAAACCAAATTTTGGGTTTAGTAAGTGTTCAAACACTACGGGGAAGGAGTAAAATTGGTGGGGCGTAACTTAAAGTTGCGCCTTTGAATCGAAGCGTAACTTTAAGTTGCGCCCATTAATTTTTTTTTTTAATTCAGGCGTAATTTTGAGTTACGTCCCAATCAGGCGTAACTCTAGTTGCGCCCCAATTTTTTTTTTTTGTCTTTTATCGTCAGGCGGAGTTATAAATTACGCCTGTTCGGGCGTAACTTTAAGTTACGCCCGACTAAAACCAAACTAAAGACTATATTTGGCATGGTTTTTAGTTTTAGTCTGGTCTTTGATTTTTACTCCCTCTCCACTGCGTCTGTTGTTTGATCTTTATTCTGGTTTTTAGTCTCCCACCGTGGATGCTCTTAGGTGTCTCTTTAATCCTTACTCTTTCATTTGAAAGTTTTAAGTTTTATCTTGTAATCAATTCTTATTTCTTCAGTATAATCTCCATTTCACGATTAAAAAAAAAAACTCAATTTCAGTCAAATTTGCTATGCATTTTTTTATGTCCGTACCAAACAGTTTTGATATGTTGGGTTATATAGTTGCTCAACATGTGAGTTTAACAATTTTTTCAGTGCAAAGGAAGTTTTCATGTCCTGAAAAGTATGTTGTATAAAGTGCATCAAAGATACATTTTGTGTGAATGGACGTTTTAGACTAAAAAAATTATTGAGTAAAGTATTTAATTTCTTTTTAAAAGGAACAGCGTGCCTGCGTCTAGGCTAGGATACTAAAACAACAAAATTCCATTGTCTGAGTGTTGACTTTGATCGGTGATTACTACACGAAAACAATAAAATTACCGAACGGAACGGCAGACACATCGCGCGTGCGTGTTATACTAGTAAGTATAATAGGAAGTCATACACCTTATCAAACTACCAGTTAACATTAGTCTGTGGAACGACTTGTACTCTTATGCGATTAGTTTTCTCGAGCATCTCAATCATTTTAAAATTGTAAGCATGTGAACAAAAGTCGATCTAGTCTCGACTAAAACAAAAATTAATACGGTAAGAAAAAGATTCCCTGAAAAACTAGAAAGGAATTATCAATGCATATAAATTGGCTTTGCACAATAGGATAAACAAGTAGATAGGCAACAAAATTATTTTCTTTGTGATTAATAACTTCGTTATGAGAGTACGTAAAATGAAGTTTTGATGATTGGGGGGGGCTATTCATGCTTTCAAAATTTCTGGCACCAGGGGAGTGGCTCGATTATGGTTTGAATGTGATTCAACACATTATTAGAGCCCTTTCAGACTCTTCTCTAGTACCATGGAAGCTGGCTGTTCATTGAGCTAATTGTTTGAAATTTTTATCATGCTCCATTTATCAGGAAGGCAACACGGTCGCTGATTTGGTATCTTGTATTGTACATTTAGATTTATTCGTTCTGCTTTAGGGAGTGATAGATCGAATATTCTGTTTCAGTTGATTTTTGTCTATAAAATCTAAATGTACTCGTGAGCTTTGTTTTTCTTTAAAAAAAAATATGATGGGGAAAATTAAGAGCCTGCTATAATACGTTCTACAACACTCGTTGCAATTTATCTACATGCCAACCGGGCATGTAGCGCACTTTTACATTAAAACAAAATTAGGGGAAAAAAAACTACCTATTGAAAATATGTAGTTACTAGTTGTATTAGAAGACCGAATACGAACGATATACTTATTGAAAATACATGTTAGTGTAGTTTCTTTGGCCGTTGGCAAATGTAACAAAAATAAAATAAAATAAAAATATATATATTTATGCGTGTAATTTCTTAGCTACTAGTTGTTGATAATAATATTTATTTCCTTCAAATTATTTTTTAAATGCCCTACTTTGGACTAAGTTTTTTTTGTTTTTTTGAAAAAAACATCCTGATTTCATTAATATTGTAAAATTGAATACATGATTATCAGATACATTAAAAATAAGAATAATAAAAATTACATATATCTTGTTTCACGGAGGAAACTGATATTTGAAAAATGGCTTTCGAAGTAAAATTCTGCGATTGAAATTTATCTTCTACGATAAGAATATAATGTCCCAGAGGGGAGTAATATGTCGGAAACCTATGATAAAACCAAGGTTTGAAAAATACCCGTTTTTACCGAAAAAACGACCGTTAAACCGGTCACACCCATATACCGTGGTCGTGAGGGTCCCCGAACCCCGTACCTTTATAATGCCGATAAATAGGAAATAACGGCAGTTTTTTAGGACTGTTTTTCAGTTTTCATACACGTTATAACCGTTTTTCTAAAATTCGTTTGAATATTTTTTTTCTTCTAAATAACATTTTAACGTGCGTTTTTTAGAACTGTTTTCTCGTTATGACGCACGTTATAATCGTGTAAATAAGTTTCTTACCATTTTTTTGAGTTTTTTTCTTTCTCTGGATTGAACGCTTAAAACTTCGAATTAAATTTTTTAATTGATATACAAGGAAAGTAACTACAGGATTAAAAACTTCAAATGTAAAAAACATAGGATTGTTAAACTAGTGTTCATCATTTAAAAAGCTACACGAACCAACTACGACCACCACCTTTTTTTAATTTATTCATGTAGTCTTCAGTTTCTCGGCGGTTCCTTTCCACATCATAGTCATCGTCGTGGGGATACTGGCTATCTTCGTTTGCATAAGTATCATCATCATAATAACCTTCATTATCGTCATCATAACCCCCTTCATTTTCATCATCATTGTTACCTACTTCATCATTGTTATCAATATTAGAATTTTATCCTTCGTTCATATGTTGAACACCATGGACAGAGCGATCGGAAGTGTAATGAGAATCATATGTTGGATTCGCATTCTCATAACCTTGTGTATTGTCTCCAAATGAAAGATTACCAAAGTCATAAACAAAGTCACTCACTGATAACCTTTCGTATGGGATTTGAACTTCAGGATCATGCCAGTTGTATGGTAGATGGACATGCTCTGGATTATTAACGACTTTCTCTTCCAGCATATTTAACCATTGTTCATCTTGAGGTAAAACCGGTGTTTCGTCTTCCCTCGCTATCTAGTCAAGCATATTGTCATCCCTCAGTATACTATGAACGTCGTGAACATCAATGTTATGTCGCATTGCTTTGCCTTTAATTCTTTGTTGCTCCAACTTCAAATTGTACTGGACATATACACCAGATCATTTATTCTTGATGAGAGTAAATGATTACGTAGTTTGGTGTGGATTCTTTCAAACACACTCCAATTCCTCTATGATCCAGACGATGTATTTGTTTGACTTAAAATATTTACTGCAATCTTCTGGAGGGATGGATACTCAGCACCATAAGATAACCACCAACTTACAGGATCACCATGTTGAGCTGCAATACGTGCTAATGGTGATGCAAATTGACCTTGCATCATTCGAATTCTTCCTCCTACAAAGAAAAGAAATTCAACAAATTAATTAAATACTCTGTCTTCAACCGATTATGTTCTATGTTGACACTTTTCAAAAACGTAATTCCACTGCCACTGTAAACTAGAAAGTTTACAATCGTATTTACTTGCTTTTGTTTTTCCAACCATCGATATGAGTGTACAACCATATTCTCTCCAATATTGTCGTTGGACAGACACCACATCTTTTTCAATTCTTTGTTTTTCTGAAGTTAATATGGGATTCGACAACTTATAATATGATGGAACTCCATAAGATTGGCCGAAATTTGCAACTGCATTGAATGCCTCGTGGTACTGAGATGAGTTAACCACATTGAAGGGAATATCATTTGCATAGAAAAAACTTCCAACAGAAGAATCGACTTTTTCCCGACATGTTTTACTTTGGCCAAATTTTGCCATCGAAGGTTGATAATCCCTAGAAGTGTTATATTGTCCTCCCATATCCACAGACATCCTAGGTGGTTGTGATGGCCGCATAGTAGACCTAGGTATTTCTGTAGAGGCCCGAAGACCGAACGATGTACCCTCTCCGGCATGAATATTCTTATTTTTCGTCCACAAAGGTTCTTTAAAAACCCAGTCTTTTTCTTTTGTGTGACTGGTACTTGTTTTTTCTCTGCATGAAAATCTGGTTCTTCTTCATCTATACCACACATAGGGTTCCATGGCTCATTATGATACACTTGTTTTGAATCTTCGTTATCAGATTCTGCTTTTCTTTACCTTTTTGCTTTTTTTTTTTTTGATAAAAAAAACTATAGATGCATCATCATGCAAAGTGGCGATGGGGTACATGACTTGGACGTAATAATCATTTCATCTTATAAGTAGTGGAATTTTAGATCGAATCTAATAATGGGTTGATTGACTCTACCCTAACTCACCATGTGATGCCTAGTTTACTGAGTTTTTTAAGCATTCAATGATTGACTTTTAGAAATTAGTACCCTATAGACGAGTTAAAACCCTGCCTACTTCTTGGCATTTGATGAAAATTCTGCAATCTAATAAAGGGACAAGTCTACCTAGCTAGGTTATGCACTCTCTTAAATTGGATTGATGATTGTTTCTTTCTTCACATTACTCATTGCATAATTGCTGCCGACGAAATTTTAGTGGCTATAATTGACCGTCACGAATTTTATCAAACTTTCGTAAATCGTAAATTGTATAGTGAAAAGTATTTTAAAACACCTATGTAAGGAATATAAACATGACTATCGAATTATACATATTTCTTATACTAACAATAATCAATTAAAATGGTAGTATTAAAAATATGTCATTTCTTAATGATATAGGTCATCTATTAGTGGGACAAAATTTAATATTTAATAGGTCATCTATTTAGGGACGGAGGGAGTTTAAAAAACAAAAAAACCTAGTAACAATGTTTTTTAGACTCGTTAAATGTTTTCACGGACGTTATAACCGCTACATAGGAATTTCAGATCACAATTTTTTTTTATTTTATATTTAACCATTACAACACCCGTTATTTTTAAAAAAACGTCCAAAAAACGCATTTTTTGCCCAAAACGTGCTCACACCTGTCAAAACGCACTATAACGGTCACGCCTAGTGTCCGTGACCTGAGCCGTGACCAGGGCCGGTCCTGAATTTTTTTTGCCCCAAAGCGAAGTTTACTAATGTTGCCCTATTGTTATTTTGTTTTTGATGTAAGTATGAACCACGTAACTAATTCAAATCTAGCAACCATAATTTCGTGTAACTGTTGATCATACAAAGAGCATGCAGGTGTCTAGCTTGAAACTAATCACTCACTGGATACACGAAGCACACGTCGACATTGCTCGAATATACATGTAATACGACACAGATCAATGTTGAAGATCGATTTGGCAAACATGGGACCTCATTTCTATCTATTTTCCGCTACTATGACATGTATTTCAGTTTATGAACAGTAATTAGAATGGACTCGTTGAACTTTGTGACCAAATGTAACAATAAGCACACTTTGAAGTTCAATTTCAAAAAGCAATTGAATCCACTTAACACCGTTTTGTTATACTCGTATAAGGAAATGGAAGGTGTGACTGTAATATGGTTTGGCCCGTGCACTTACCAATTGTTGCAAGAAAATCCATGGAAACTATACGAATACCACTACATGGTATGTGTATATCAATGTCTGCATTATATAAAATTTGTTGCCCCAAAATGGGGCTTGTCCCCGGCCGCGACTCGTTTTTCAAACCTTAGATAAAACTTTGATTTAAATTGCACAATATCTCACGGACCATGACTCTCCCTAAATCTCCAATTCTCCAATTGTACCGGCAACCATCATTTAAAATTTCCAATTCCGAAGAAAAAGGCTTATAATAAATGCACTTCCCAAGGAAGTGTTTTCTGGTTTCCGTTTGCTTCGATAAACCAAAAATCTTGAAAAAACCCTAAATTAAGAATGGATCAACAGGCGAAGATTGTTGAATTGGAAGAACGAATACCTAAATCAAACAACAATCTGCATCAAAAAATAAAGGTTAGTTTGTTATCTCTTCTTCTCGTTCTCCATTTTCAATTCAATTTTGTCAATTTCATTTCATTTCATTAGGTTTTTTTTTTGTTTTTGAAAATCTGTATGTGTTGTTGTGCAGGAGTTTAATGAGTTTTACTCATCTCAGAAAATGGAATTGAAACTAGGAATTGATATCCAAACACTTGAGGAAACAAAGAAGAAATTGACAAGTGAAATTGATTTTCTACATAGACTCAAATCTCAAGAAATTGGATTTTTGTACAAAGAAAAGCTTGAATTGTCTGAAGAAATTGAATTTGCGCCGGCAAGATTATAGGTTGAATAACTTCCCGACCCTGTGAAAGCAGTTACAAAAACTAAACCGCCGGCAAGATATTCAACCAAAGAGCATCCTATGGATCACTAAATATGAAATCCCGGCAAGGTCGTGAAACAAACAACATGCCTAGCTAAATAACCGAAAATCAAAGAATCGATTTTTCCGACCTAATTTGACATGCAAACATGAAATCGAAGTACTAGAGTGAGTTTAAGTAGGCCCTTACTTTCTTAGTCGCACCATTTCTTCGTTTTGAGCGGGTTCAATCTCTTCTTCTTCGACGATTTTTTCTTCTCTTTTTGTCGAACTAATTTTGCAATTCCAGGGTTGTATTGATTGGGTTTTCGATTGGCGTCTTTCATACGAGTTCCCTTACGCTGTGGTGGTTCCATTGATGAAGATTACTCGGATTTTTCGAATCGACGATGTTAACGAATTAATCGACGAGTTTTGGTGGTGGTGGTGGGGGAGGAGCCGGTGTGGTTATGGAAGAGAAGAAGAGAAGAAGGAAGATGAAAATAAAAAAAAAAAAAACTGATTATGGTAATAGAATTATAAAGGTCAAGGGTAGTATTGTAACTTCAACCAAATTTGACCTCCCCCTAGTAAGGTCACATGTCCACTTAAAATTGGTATACCCCAATCAAGCCAGGTAATTTCCTAACTACTAGTTGTTGATAATAATCTGACTTTTTTCTCTCTCCTTCCAGAGCTCTCTCTCTAGGCGATTTTTTCATCCAACAGTCTCTTCCCGGCGAAACTCCGGCGAGCTCAGATCTACTCCATTGGAGTGGATCTGAGCTCCTCCACTCTCTTAGGATTAGATCTAGCAGTAGCTTTAAGTTTTATTGTCTTTCATCTTTCTTCTTTGTGGCTTCTCTAGATTTTCTAGAGTTGTTTGTGTTTTTATTGCCGATTTTAGCTTCTATTTGTGTTTTATACGTCTCTCTCTGCACCTTTATGGAAAGCAGGTTATGGCTTTAGCAAAAAAAAAAAAAAAAATTGTTGATAATAATATTTATTTTTGTATAAGCCCTACTTTGGGCTAAGTTTTTTCTTTATTTTTTTTGAAAAAAACATCTTGATTTCATTAATATCGTAAAATTGAATGTATGATTACCAAACATTAAAGATGAGAATAATAAAATTTTACAATTAAAATTTATCTGCTACCAGTAAGAATATAATGTCCTCGAGGGGAGTAATATGTCCGAAACCTACGATAAAACTTTGATTTAAATGGCATAATGTCATTTGTTTTTTTAACGGGAACTGTCTCACGGACCATGACTCTCCCTAAATCTCCAATTCTCACTCTCCACTGTTGTACCGGCAACCATCATTTAAAATCTCCAATTCCGAAGAAAAAGGCTTATAATAAATGCACTTCCCAAGGAAGTGTTTTCTGGCTTCCATTTGCTTCGATAAACCAAAAATCTTGAAAAAACCCTAAATTAAGAATGGATCAACAGGCGAAGAAGATTGTTGAATTGGAAGAACGAATACCTAAATCAAACAGCAATCTGCATCAAAAAATAAAGGTTAGTTTGTTATCTCTTCTTCTCCTTCTCCATTTTCAATTCAATTTTGTCAATTTCATTTCATTTCATTAGGGTTTTTTTTTTTTCTTTTTTTTCCTGAAAATCTGTATGTGTTGTGTAGGAGTTTAATGAGTTTTACTCATCTCAGAAAATGGAATTGAAACTAGGAATTGATATCCAAACACTTGAGGAAACTAAGAAGAAGTTGACAAGTGAAATTGATTTCCTACACAGACTCAAATCTCAAGAAATTGGATTTCTGTACAAAGAAAAGCTTGATCTGTCTGAAGAAATTGAATCTGTATACAAAGAAAAGCTTGATCTGGAACGTGCTGTGAAATTACTCAAGAAACAACTGGAGAAATTGGGGGGGAAGTAGAATCAATCTCCTTTCTCAGAAGGTAGAGAAGGCTATTCTTAAGAAGAAGAAATTGAAACTCGGAATTGATATTAAATTACTCACAAAGAAGAAGATTAAATTTGGGAGTGATGTTGAATCACTTAGTAATGAGAAGACGATGCTCGGAAACGATATCGGTTTACTCGATAAAGAAAAGACACGAATGGGAAGTGAATTTGAGTTGATGAGCAGAGAGAAGGATGTAATGGCAAGGGATGTTGAGTTGCTGAACAAGGAGAAGCTTGTCTTAGCAAATGAGAAGACTAAATTGGGTACTGATGTTGAGTTACTCAATAAGGAGAAGGCGAAATTGCAAAGTGAAATTGATTTGCTTAGCGATGAGAAGACTAAATTGGGAAATGAGACTGTGTTGCTCAACAAGGAGAAGATGAAAGTGCGAAGTGATGCTGAATTTCTCAATAAAGAAAAGTCTGCAGTGCAATGTGATATTTGTTCGCTGAATGAAAAGAAGGCTATTCTGGAACACGAAATTGAATCGCTTAGCAATCAGAAGACTAACCTGGGGAATGAGAATGAGTTGCTCAACAAGGAGAAGACCAAATTGGTAAAACAAACTGGATTTCTCAACAGCGAGAAGATGGAACTGCGAAGTGAATACGAGTTTCGCAACCAAGATAAAACTAATTCGAGGAGGAGTAAAATCAGTATCATTTCTCAAAAGGTAGAAAAGGCTATTCTTAAAAAAAAGAAGTTGAAAATCGGAAGAGATGTCGAGTTACTCAGCAAGAGGAAGACTAAATGTGTGAGTGATATTGAATTACTAAACAATGAGAAGTCTATACTCAGAATGGATATCGGTTTACTTGATAAAGAAAAGACAAGAATAGGAAGTGAATTTGAACTGCTGAACAGCGAGAAAGCTATAATGGAAAGTGTTGTGGAGTTACTTAACAAGGAGAAGCTTGTCTTAGCGAGTGAGAAGACTGAACTGCAAACTGATGTTGAGATACTTAATAAGGAGAAGGCAGAATTGCGAAGTGATAAGGACAGATTGCGAAGTGAAATTGAATCGCTTAGCAATGAGAAGACTAACTTGGGAAATGAGACTACTTTGCTCAACAAGGAGAAGATGAAATTGCAAAGTGATTCTGCATTTCTCAAGAAGGAACAGTCTAGAATGCAAGGTGATATTCGTTCGCTCAATGAAAAGAAGACTATTGTGGAAAGAGAAATTGAGTCGCTTAGCAATGAGAAAACTAACTTGGGAAACGAGACTATTTTTCTCAACAAGGAGAAGACGAAATTGCAAAGTGATTCTGCATTTCTCAACAAGGAAAAGTCTAGAATGCAAGGTGATATTCGTTCGCTCAATGAAAAGAAGACTATTGTGGAGAGTGAAATTGATTCGCTTAGCAATGAGAAGACTAACTTGGGAAATGAGACTAATTTTCTCAACAAAGAGAAGACGAAATTGCAAAGTGATGTTGAACTTCTCAACAGCGAAAAATCTACAATGCAAGGTGATATTCTTTCGCTCAATGAAAAGAAGACTATTCTGGTAATTGAAATCGGTTCGCTTAGCAATGAGAAGACTAACCTGGGAAAAGAGAATGAGTTGCTCAATAAGGAGAAGACGAAATTACGACGTGATTCTGCGTTTCTCAACAAAGAAAAGTCTGCAATGCAAGGTGATATTCTTTCGCTTAATGAAAAGAAGACTACTCTGGAAAGTGAAATTGGTTCCCTTAGCAATGAAAAGACTAACCTGGGAAATGAGAAGGAGTTGCTCAGCAAGGAGAAGACGAAATTGCAAAGTGATTTTGCATTTCTCAACAAGGAAAAGTCTAGAATGCAAGGTGATATACGTTCGCTCAATGAAAAGAAGACTATTCTGGAGAGTGAAATTGATTCGCTTAGCAATGAGAATACTAACCTGGGAAATGAGAATGAGTTGCTCAATAAGGAGAAGACGAAATTGCGACGTGATTCTGCGTTTCTCAAAAAAGAAAAGTCTGCAATGCAAGGTGATATTCTTTCGCTTAATGAAAGGAAGACTATTCTGGAAAGTGAAATTGGTTCCCTTAGCAATGAAAAGACTAAACTGGCAAAAGTGAATGAGTTGCTATACATGGGGAACACGAAATTGCGAAGTGATTTTGAACTGCTCAAGAAAGATAAGTCTATATTGCGAGGTGATATTTGTTCGCTGAATGAGAAGAAGACTGTTATGGAAAGTGAAATTGAATCGCTTAGCAATGAGAAGACTAACTTGGGAAATGATAATGAGTTGCTGTACAAGGAGAAGGCGAAATTGGTAGCTGAAATTGAGTTTCTCAACAAGGAAAAGATAGAATTGCGAAGTGATTTTGATTTTCTCAACCAAGAAAAGACTGAATTAGGAATGGATGTTGTGCTGCTCAAGAAAAGAAAGTCCGAAGTGGAAACTGATTTTAAATGCCTTCAAGATGAGAAGAGTAAGCTACATAGTGATATTGAATCTTTGAACAAAGAGAAGGCTAAACTAGGAACGGATTTTGATTTCACCAACAAAGAGAAGGATAAGTTGCAAAATGATATTGAACTTCTCATTGGGGAGAAAGATAAATTGCAGTCTGATATTGAATTTCTCAATGAAGAGAAGGCTGAATTTGTTCGATCAGTGACTTCTGAGGTAAATGAATCTTTTTATGAACGTGAAAAAACATTGGCTGAGAATGAAAAAATGTGCATAGAGCTTAAAGAGAAGAATCAAACATTGGTTGCCAAGGAACAGTTTTACACTGAGGAGCTTCAGGATGCTAGCCAGGAACTTATCAAGGTATATCTATCTAAATTTTTTTTCTCTCTTTTCTGAACTCTAGTTTGACCTAAACACAAGACTTTGGTTAATGTAAATGTGTGTGATTGGTATAGGTACTGCAGGGAATGATGTCAGAAAAGGTAACCAGAAAGGTGATTGGAGTAAAGAGAATAAGAGGAGATCAAGTGCTCTGGAACTTTAGGGAGAAGAAGAGAGCTACGCTGAAAGAAGCGATTAGTTTTCAATTAAACCGTACAGATAAGTAAACGAGACCAACTATTACATGAGCTTTAAGTATTCCTTTAATTAGGTTAAGGATTTTTAGCTGGACAGTTAGAATGTGGTAGTGTCTATTTTTTGAGTTTTTTTTGGGGTGGATACTAACATGGTATAAGATTGTTAAATGTGTGGGAAAGAATTAGCTGATGAGATAATGTTATATGTCGAAGGATATAGAGCTGTTAACAGTCTGCTCATGTTGTTCATCTGAACTTCAGAACTTGTAAATTCTTCGAATTTGAAATGTTAAACTGCTGCCGGATTATCCTTTTTCTGAAAGTGCTTCATATTGTCCTAGGTTGGGGGAGTGTTTATGAAGTTGTTAGTTGTTACCTGTATCCAATTGTATATCTATATGTCTTCTGTTTTATTGTCATGTAGAATCTCGGAAACCCTTGCGTTTTGTTGTTACCCAATTTTCTTGCAGAATAATTTTTTCCCCGGACAAGATTAAAATTTATGACATCATGAAAGAGATAGAGCTCTTGAGATGGGTTGTGAGTCTTGTGACTTGAAGGTATATGATTACTGTTATTTTGCTCAGTTTTGTAAGTATTAGAGTGAATCACTTGAACTCTTACTTTACACCAAGACTTCCTTTCTTTTTTTTTGTTCTTATGATTCAGCAGTAAATGTTAGCTATCATGTGTCCATGTGGGTGCCATTATGATGGTTTAGGGTGCGACTGTGAACACAACATACTCTAGTACGTGTATTAGCATTTGATGTAATGCTTCAAGTTTGGTCTATTTTTCCCTTTTCTGTTTTTTCTGTATTTTGCTTTTGGTGTTAGACCATATCTATTTAGGAAAATGGAGAGGGAGAATCCATTTTAGTACCCCTGTTCTATGTTTTTTGGATCCGTGGATTTGCTGTACGTTTGCTGTTTCGTTACAATGACTTCTGTTCATTTCAACAAGCAATTCTTGCACTCATGATCTTTAGATTCATAGCATCTGATTTTCTTCAAATGATTATGGTTTTGTTGGTTGGGCTACATTCAGTTTACGTATTCCATTTTATTTTACAATGCATTGCTCTTTTTCAATATTGAAAGCCTAAAATATCCAGCTTATGCGCTACTAGTATCGAGGTACGTCGAAATAGCGCACTTTGTTTTTGTTGTTGTATGCATTGCCTCTGAATTGCAGGGAATTGGAGGCAGTTCAAATTCATTGAGTTTAATTGAGGATTTAGAAATTGGGAGAGTAAGATTCAAAACTGTCTGGGTCATGCATTAAGAGACGTTTGTAACTCATATTCGATGGATGTAGTTTCTAATCGCTCTGTCCTGCATTACTGCTTTTTGGAGGAAATGCTCGAAGAGCAATCTTGGCCTTTGAAGCTACCTTGGGTTATGGGAACCATCAGGTAGATGTCTCCATCTCTTGCTGTCCCTTGCTTGAACTACCAACTTGTCAGCTGATTCCGTGTTCAGCAGTAGTGATCATGTATGTTTTGTTGGCTGCAGGAAAATGATCAAAGAAGCGGAAAATTATTGAAAGGCGTAAAGTACAAATCGGGTTTAAAGCACATTCTTGCAGTTGTTAATGCACTTCTGGAGAACAACAAAAAAACAAGTCTAAACCCATGTCTGCCCATCCTAAACAAACAGCAGGTTACGTCGGGCAACCCTATTACGGGCACCCACGGGACTCTATCTAATCCCGGCGGTAAAATCCTGGCCAAGTCCTGGTCAGTTTATAAAACCCCTTATCTCTATGATTAACTTTTAGTGAGAGATGAGATGAAAAGTTATAAAACTCTGATTGAACAGTAAAACCCTAGACAACGGAGCAAGCAAAAACTCAGGGCTAAGCTTCAATGGTGACTTACCTTCCAGATGAACTAGTTGGAAGAATAATGTCAAGGTTACCAGGGAAATCGATGTCACAACTCAGATGTGTATGTAAATCATGGTCTAGGTTATTAAAAGAGTCTATTTGATGATTTGGTGGAGTTGGAGCTACTACAGATTAAAATAAAGTAGCAGAATGGGATACCCTGATACCTCAATACCTCCTAACAGTTACGGTTAGTTTTCTCTGCTTATTTCCTTCTTAGTATTCTTGGTATTTATGTTTACTAATGATTTTGTTATTCAACATAGTTTTTTCATTTTCTAAATAAGCATGAACTGATCTCTTTTTCGTTTGCGCGAAGGTGCAGTTTCTAGCCAATCGTTATGGTGACAATTAGAGTGAGAGAGTCATCTGTAGTCAAACCAGCAGAAGCAACACCAAACGTGTGTTTATGGACGTCAAATATCGATCAGTTGTATACAAATCACGCACAAGCTGTGTACTTTTACAAGCGTCCATTAATAAACAGTTCTTCTTCTTGTTCTGACGATGATTTCTTTAATTCTAATGTACTAAAGGATGGTTTAAGCAAAGCTCTCGTTACTTACTACCCAATTGCTGGGAGATTGAAGAGAAATGAGTTAGATAAAGGTGGAACTGAAATCGATTGCACTGGTGAAGGCGCAATATTTATAGTGGCAGAAACAGATTCTCGCGTCGAGGATCTTGGTGAATTCACTCCTAATGAACAACTTATGCCTCTCATTCCTAATTTTGATAATAACTATATTTCTTCATATCCACCCCTTTTGGTTCAGGTAACCGAGCTTAATTTTCACTCATCTGAGTTCTGATTTATAAATGCCTTGGTTTATTGGGGAAACTCTGAATGACAATTGAGAATTTGAGAGTATTGTATAAACTCCAATGGGGAAAGTTACGCTGTTAATATGATACATGAGACGTTAATAACATCAGGAAATAATGAGTATTTTAAGTCAGCCATTGATTTTTTTGGAATTACATTCAAATATAGGTACCCTTACGAAAGGTCCTCAATCATTTAGGGGTTGCAATATTCATAACGCAACCTGGGTTAGACTGACAGTATATGGTGCTGACTTTGGATGGGGGAAATCACTTTATATGGGTCCGGGTGTACAACGTTTTGCGGGTCGAACTCTTCTGATTCCAAACCCACCAGGAAGTGATGGTGGCTTTTCCTTGATTATTTCTTTGGAGTCTGATCATCAGATGCATCGTTTTAAAGAGTATTTTTTATGATATTTGATTTGATCAAATTGTGGTATAAGAAAGAAAGTAAGTGTTGTAAGCTTTTTAATTTGGATTGCTTCTCTAAGAATGATTTAGGTTGGGGTGTTCATTTTCACTTTTCATGTAATTTTGTAATGAACACTATTAAAGTTATGTTGTACGTACTTGCATTTGAATTGAGTTCTTGTTTTGCCACTTATACCAGCATTGCTAGGGCTGGTACAAATCCATAATCCTGGTACCTCCCTTTAGTATTCATGTAAAAGTGACATAATTCTACGTTTGTTACATGCATTTTTTGTTATTTTTTTTGGTCAAAATCACTGATCATGAAAAAGAAAAAACAACAAGGAACAGAATGCCTAAGAGAATCCAATAGGAAGGCAAATGCCGACTGAAAAACAAGAGAACAACAAATTCACAACAGCAAAACCCAACACAAGGATGTCTGGTACAACTTCCATTGGGATCTGTTGTCACACTGGTACAACTTCCAAAATCCTTGTCTAAGGTTCAAATGTGTCAACCGAGGTTTGTGTGCAACATCTTTGGATGATTAAGTGACGAAACATCTTTGGATGATTGGAACCTGCGGGTGAGTGAAGTATTGAAGTCCTTTGGATGATTGGAACCTACGGGTGAGTGAAGTATTGAAGTCTTTTACTGGAATTGAAGCATCTACGAATGATTGGTAACCTTTAGTGGAATTGAAGGCAGTAGAGTACAAAGACGTGGAAGGTGAATGTCGAGATTTCATGACAAGGTGGAGAAATTAGAGAATAGTGAAGTTGTAGTTGTCATAGAAATCTTGCTAGATACTGGCTCAATTTCATGAAGTTGTAGTTATGGAGATTTCATGACAAGGTGGAGAATTGTTAGATATTGGCTCGATTCTAGGAAACAACTAATTGGTTTCTTAAATCAGTTTTGTACTGATTTTAGAAGTATGTTTAGAATTCCATCTAAACATGAGTTTTCCTATTCTTATCTAGTTTAGGTTTCTTAAGTTGAAGTATGACTTAGTTTCCTAATTGAAGGAGAACTTGGTTTCCAAGTAATCACCCTATTGTAAGCCTATATATAAAGGCACGACCTTTAAGTTATAGGTATCTACATCATCTACATCAATATTTTTTAAACCCTTACGTTGTAAACATCTACTCACAAAGCAGAGAAGTAATCTCTAATTAGAAAGATGTAGATCCTCTCATCGCTTTAGGGATGGGAGAGTTGGGACAGAGTTGAAGGTGAGTTGAGGATGTGAAGAAGAAGAAAGGATGTTGAGTGTCAATTGTGTTGCGTATTCTCCGACATATGAATGAAGTGAATATATGTTGCCTGTGGACTTAGGCACATTGCCGAACCACGTAAATCTCCATGTCTTGTGTGTTCTATGTGCATTAGCTTCCGTTGAATGTTTATTTTTCTTTTCTGATGTCGGATCTTGGAATGCCTTTAGGAACAATATGAACCTCTTGGCACAACAAACTGGTATCTAAAACAGGTAATCCATTTATTTTCTAACAAGAAGTCAGTTTGGTTGTCAAACTTCAAAACAACTTTTAGAAGGCGAAAAGTTAACTTTCTGTGCTGTGAAGCAAAATAGTTTTGCTTATGACTTATGCTTCTGACTTAGTGCAACTTCTGCAGCTCAAATTTTATTCAGGTCAAACATAAAAAAGTCAACCAACGTTCACACTTAGTCCGGGTCAAACTAACTAACAATACCCTATGTGTGGACAAAACCTAGGTACTAAAACTACAAAATTTTGAGCCGAACCTAGAACTTGGTAGGTTAATAAATGGGAATTTCTTGTATTTTTTAAACACAAGAGTATTTATTTTTTAGAAATTGGTTTTCCCATCAGTCCTATAAATTTTCGTTTCTCATAATACTACCAATGTATACACAATTCTTTCTTTCTTCAACTATAAAGGTTTCGATGGAACTCCCTGCGGAGATCATATCGAATATTCTCACTTATTTACTCGCTGAACAAGTTTTAGACTGCAAATTGGTATCCAAAACATGGAATAATCTTATTCGACATCCTTTGTTATTTAAGATACACTCGAATCCATTAATCATTCTCCAGCAACATATTATTCTGCTAATTCTGGTATTTGGTTTTCTTTCCTTTACAAGTATGAAACGACTTTACTATTTTGATTATATTAGGAATCATGAGAGACCTAAAATTGATGTACTTAAAAGTATCATTCTAACTGTAGGAGCAGAATCTCGCAACAACAATGTCTCAGTGAAATTTTAACTAATAAGTGTATGCGAAAACCATCGCAGACTATTTCAAGAGCGACGTAGCATGTGACATCATCCTAATCACGAGGAAAGTGTGAAAACCTTGCGAGATTGAAGAGCACGTGCGAAAAAGACCCTTGTAAGCTCGCAAGAACGACGCAAGCTAGATCCGAAAATAAAGGTTGACTTAGCTGTCATCCACCATGTAATACCCTATATAAGGAACCAAGCATACTTGAGGGAGGGAGATATCTTTTTAGGAGATAGTGAGAAAGCAAGTAGGAGAGAGAAAGTCTAGCATAATCCTTATTTACTTGTATTCTTACCATTCTTGTAAAATTCATAAAAGAAATCAATTAAAACTTTGTGATTGTTCTTGAAGTTTGGGTAAATCTTTATGTAATCTGATCAGGGTGTGATTGTAGGGAATCCTGCAATTACATATTGGCGCTAGAAACAGGGAAGAACCTATGTGAAGATTGTTATTGTGATTTGAAAAAGTTTGGAATAATTAGTAAAGAATTTGTGTAGTTTTTAACAGATTATTAAAATTGAAAACATGAAAAAGCGAACAAATGATTTGGAACAACCGACAACAATTAAGAGAAATAGAAGAATTGCTGGAAGAAAGAGAAGTGAAATGGGAGAATCTTCTAGGATGGGAGCAAGAACCCATGGAGGAGAACAAATTCAACCACCAATTCAGCATACACCAGTAAAAAATAGAACCATCGTCTATGATAGAGTCAGTGTACACACTTCACAGACGGACTCAACAGAGGAAGTAGAAGAAAGACAGCCATTGAGACAAATAGAGAGGGACAGAGAAGTAGAAGAGGGAATAATCAATGGAAATGAGGAGAATGAAACGCTAGAGGTATTAAGACAAAGGTTGTTCGAAGAAAGGATATTAGAAGCAGAAGAACGTGCGAACTTAACACGACAAAATCATGAATTAAGAATGGAAAATCTAAGATTACAAAGTACAAGGTCGAGAAGTACCGCAAGATCAAATTCCAGATCAGTGTGAAGAGAAGCGAGACGAAATTCGCCTGTGGTGGAGGCTGATGAGAATATTCAAGAAGATGTACAAAATCCTAATGAAGGACATCGTGAAGAAAGAGAAATAGCAGAAGATAGTTACGTTCAACATGACGAAAATTATCATAATGAACAAAACAATAGAGATCAGGGGAATGGACAACATCGCGAACGAAATAATCAAGATGGCGAAGAAAACCAGGAGGGAGGAAGGAGGATATTATATGGGAGAGAAGTGCAAAGAAATCAACAAGTAGTTTAAGATGAAATTGAGAGGCGTAATGCCACAAAAACACGTATAGCTTGCGAAGGAGAACGACAAAGGATGAGGGCGGAAGTTGAAGAACAATAGTTCCAAGAGGCTATACGCCAGAACAATCGTGATAACCGAGAGAGAAGGCGTGAACGTCATCACAACAATGATAACATTAATGAAGAAACTGATAGAGCATAAGGAGGGATTGAAAGGCAAGGGAGAAAAGTAATGAGGAATGAACAAGGTCGCAGAGGAGAAAATGATAGGCACAATCATATGCGAACACATGTAAGGGATGAAAGAGAAAATCGCAGGGGAAGACGAGAATATGATGAAGAAGAAGAAAGACAAGATTTCGCAAGGCAAAATAGGCATGAACGTAGGAGAAGAGAAGCAGGATTAAAGAGGCCAATGGACCAAGGGTCAAGTATGAATAAACAAATTCTAAGAGAGTTGGCGGAGATGTGAGGGATGCTCAACAACAGAAAATAAGGAGGCAGGAGACAATTGGACGAAGCAATAGAGGAAGCCGCAAAAAAACCATTTACACATGAAGTACAGCTGAGGGGAATACCACCAAAATGTAATCTGCATGCATTAACTAGCATATTCGATGAAACAACTTGCACAGTCCAACATATCAAAGCTAACATGAGATGCATGCTACAATGGGAAAATCATGACGATGTGTTGTGCAAATACTTTGCATCAAGTTTGATAGGAGAAGCGTTGAAATAGTTTGAAGGTCTGCCAAAGGATAATATAACATCTTTCAATCACTTACAGACGGTGTTCTTAGGAGCTTACATAAGTAACAACTCATCACGTCTGGGCATCGAAGATGTATTTGGATTGAAACAAAGAGTCGGTGAAAGTTTGAAGCATCTAACTATGAGGTGGAAAACAATGTGTAGCAATATGGCTGGCCGTGTGGATGAAAGATACCTTATTTTATCATTCATCAATGCAATGTTCGCAACAAATTTGTTGTATGTTCAAATCTTTAGAATCAAGAATACTATTACAATGACTGAGTTGCGAGAGTATCAAGAGGAATACGTTTCTCTTGAGGAAAATCAAATTGAAATGGAGTCGTACCCAGTTGTGAATACAAGCTCAAAGGTGGCGAATGCAAGCTTACTACCCAAGTTAACAAACACAGTAGCGAACGTTTCGCAAGAACAACAGGGAAGGGTGATGTTTGAAAGTCAACAGAAGCTGGTAGCAATGGGAAGTCATGACCAAGAAAAGCTTGAGAGAGACATAAGATTCTATAACCGTGGTGGAAATAACAAAATTCATAGACTTGACCATCCACAAGAAACTTATGGAGGTCAGAAGCACAACTATCATAGGGGACAGGGATCTAACAGGGTAGTGTGGGAAGAAATAAAAATGCCTCCTCTAAATGCCAGTGTGGAAAAGATATGGGAAGCCATAATCTTGATAGAAAACATCCTAGCACCTTGGAACATGGGGAATGAGCCACCCTCGACCCACAAAAGTCATGAATTCTGCTTGTATCACCATTTCCATGGGCGCATACGACAAATGATTGCAGAAATGTAAAGAAAATTATCCTTAGAATGATAGACTAAGGCAAGCTGAACCACTTTCTGATAAGGCAACCACAACCTTTACCACTACCACCACCACCAGAAGATCGCAGAGCAAACGCAACAAAGGGAGGAGATACGTTTCTAAATGAAGTTGGAGCAAAAGAAAAGAACCTATTTTGTCATTCTATTGTACATTCGTACAAAACGATTGAAGATTTTCATGATAACGTTCTGAGCAGAGTTTTTGCAAGAGATGTTGATGATAGAGAAATTATGAACATTGCGAAGGTCTCACCACTAAAAGAATGGCAAAAACAACCTATTTCATTTACAGCAGAAGAGATACCAGAAGGAGGAGAATGCATGATAATCCCTTGGTGGTAAAGGTAGAGATCAACCCGAAACCTAGTGATGATGAAGATGATGAAGCTGAGAATTCGTGGGCGATCAACAGAATATTACTTGATACTGGAAGTTCTGTAGACATTCTTTTCTACCATGCTTACAAGACTATGGGAGGAAAGGATGAGGACTTAGGAAAGGATGAGGACTTGATACCTTTGACTTACAAGATCTACGGCTTTAATGGTACTACGAACAAACCTAATGGAGAGATTGCCATGCTAATTCCTTTGAAGGGATTATCTTCCGAAATTTTGTTCTGTGTTGTTGATGTAGAGTCACTGTACAATGCGCTAATTGGTAGACCTTGGTTGCATGGAATTCTGGGAGTAGCATCAACCTTCCATCAATGCATTAAGTTTCCTCATCCTAGCGGTGTTGGAATCATTAGAGGAGATTGGGTTGAAGGGCAAAAATGTCATGAAATTGATGTAAAGAAATGTGAAGATAGAGTAACTAAGAAAAAAAATTGAAGCATAATATCAAAGAAATGAAAAGAGGCGAAAGACTGATGGTAGACGCAGTAGAACATGGAGGAAAAGGGAGTGATGCGAAAGCAATGACTACTGAAAATGAGAACCGGCGAATACTTCGCAGAGGAGATCTTGTGTTACGTTTACAACCAACCTATCAGAGGAATGCCGAAGATGATTCTGCGAACAGGTGGGAAGACCCTTACACAGTAACAAATGTGCTCGGAGAAGGAAATTATGAGCTAGAGGGCGTGTAAACTGCAGTGTATAATGAGAAATATCTGCGAATATGGTGTAAGAGGTAGTGATAGCACAGAGCAAGAAAAGAGTATTCTGTGAAACGAAATGATCAAAAGTGTGCGAGAACTCAAAGAGGCACAAACAAAAGGTAGCAAAGGTAAGAAATTAAAGATGTGAAATGAGAATGAAATTGATGAAATTGGGAAGAGAAAATTTGGAAAAATAAATTTGAAAAATATCTTTTATTGATTGAAGAAAGCAAAAATGAGAAATTACAATAGAGCCTTACAAAAGGAAACATAATCAACAACAAAATGAAATAGGCACCCAACTATGACGTACACCCTAGTTCGCGAAAACATTTCGCAAGAGGCAAATGTAAGACCTAAAGTGCTTCATAGAAGGGGAGAACTAATTGCATGGCTCGGGGAAGCGATACCGCCACCTAACCTGAGTTATGGAGATTTGGGGTAATAAAATCCATCCAAGAGAGGCGCCTTGGATTTTCATCCTGTGTTTATGCCTTAGGTTGGACGACTAAGGTGAGAAGGTCTCTCCTAAGGAGTGCAGAACTCGATCAAGGCGCCGAGGTACACGGTTGAGCCAAGAGTGCTTGGGGCATCTAGAGCGTACCTGGCCATTCTTGGCAAGTCTTGGCTATAATGCACTCGGTCCGAAGAAAACCCCACTTAGGGTGCGGTCTTGTAACCATGAGACATATCGGCGAAGGGATAAGAGGCCGTGAAAATAACTAGTTGTTGTTAAGACTGGATGGGAGGAGCCAACCTTGTATGGTAGAGGTACGCCTCCTTGAAGGTGCAACCAGGGGGATGATAAGGACGACACCCTCCATTAGGGAGCGGATAAGTGTCAAAGAATGTCATGAGGCTTTTTATTCACGGGAGTATCAAGGCTTGTCATATTTGTGCAACGATCTTGCAGAGGCAATAATACAAGAGAAAAATAAGACGAGATCAATGGTCGATGCACGAGAGTATTTTAGGTCAATGGATCCGCCAAGACCACCGAAACTCGTCGATTAATTTGTTAACATCGTCGATTCGAAAACTTCGATTAATCTTCATCAATGGATCCGCTAAGACCTAGGGCAAGTCGTATGAAAGACGCTAATAGAAAACCCAATCAATACAACCCCGGTGCAAAACTAGTTCAACAGAAAGTGAAGAACAAAACGGTTGAAGAAACAATTGAACCCGCTCAAAACGAAGAAATGGTGCGATTAAGAAAGTAATGGCCTACTTAAACTCACTCCAGTAATTCAATTTCATGTTTGCATGTCAAATTAGGTCAGAAAAATCGATTCTTTGAGATTCAGTTATTGTAGCCGGCAAGGTATTATGTTATCGACCTTGCCGGCTTTTCATAGTTAGGTTTTGGCCGGCAGGCTCTTAGGTTGAAGATCGTGTCACGTTGAATGAATACCCAGAACTGTTACTTGCAGGGCCGACAAGTTATTCAACCTCAGACCCTACAGGCAGAAGTTTTTTTTTGTTAGCCGGGTTGGTTATATAGTAGACAGAGGCAAGTACGGGTCGTTCCCACGAGGAGCGGTGGAAACACTCTAATCAATATCTCTAATGAACTAAACAGAAATGATTTTTGGGATTTTAGAATTGAATTTGAAACAATAAAAATAAATAAAAAGAATTAACAAAATGCAATGAGAGAGTGTCGATAACCAGGGTTTACGGATTCCACCATTATTTCTATTCGATGCCGAAAATGATTCATAATTCTAAATACGCGTCTATATCTTTGTTCTATTGTAACACCTATTATCGGTATATTTTCTCTAATATAACTTGCATCTCCTAAGCATAACCCATCAAAGTCTCCAAAGCATGGCTTATCAAATTATAATGGCAAGCAAATCATTCAAACTACGTATTTATGCATTTACGATTATTATTTGCGTCGCCTAAGTATAACCCACCAAATGATTTAACCTAAGCATGGATTATCAGATACTATAACAAATAAAATTGCAAAACCATATAAATTAATGCACTTAGGCTATTGTATTACAAAGCCGATGAAGCAACAACAAGTATTCTATAGAAAATCAATAGAGCGTAAAGATAAAATTATTTGAATCAATTCATAATTGCCTAAAACCAAATATTATCAATTTAATCATGGTCTATTGCTAGAATGGTTTCCACCGAAGAACCTTAGTTATGAAATTTAATGGAGATGGATTTCTTAAAACCCATAAAAATAAATTACTAGGAAAATGGAAATAAACCAATCGACTGTGCGTCACCACAATCGAATCACCTCTTCTCCTTTCCCTTGTTTTCTGCTCCAAGCCTTCACAGAACTTCACTGTAGCACCGGCGGCGGCCTCCTCTTCTGCTTCTGTTCGTTGGCTTTTCTCGCCTCCAAACCGGTCTCCATTTCTGTTCGTTTCTGTTCATTTATCCAGATGTTGTTGCGTCGAAGTCAAAACCTAGCACAATTTCCAGGCCCAGTCTAGCCCAACCAAATTCCAAATCCAAACCATTACCAAAGTCCGGGAACTGAATGTTTTTGCCCGTCCAATTCCTAACTCCATCCATCGTGTCCGCTGTCAAATCGTGCCAAGAACCTCTTCTTAATCATTCGAACACAAATTCTTTCAACCAACACCGGCATCTCAGCACCTTCATCAACTCTTTAGTTCTGTCCATCCACTGCACCAATTCCCATTTCTGACCTTCCTCTGTTTACTCAATGGAATTGCAGCCACGGAACCTTCATCAACAACTCCATACAAACCCCATTCAAACCATCTCAGTCATGTCCAACTCCCCATGCAGCAGCCATCATAGTCTTAACATCTCTGCCATAGAACTTGCCTCCGCCGATCACAACAGTCAACTACCCCGTCCGACCAAATCTTGTAGGTATGAGAGAAAACCTACCGTTACTTCCCTGACAGCTACAACACAACACTCCATCGCCAGAAACTCTTGTCGCACCAGCTGCTTGTCTCATTGCTGAACTCCATCAGCATAAAGATAAAGAAGACGCCACTTTTTCTTTGCTGGCCAGCTCCTTTCTAATTTGGTCCTTCCAAAATCACACCACAGCTCCATCTCCACTTTGGCCGTACATCCGTGACGAGCATACAATCACCACGACCAGCACAATTCTTGTTCTCTGATCAACTGATCTTCATAGTTTCGTCACCCACCGGCAGCACCAAACGTCATCATTTCCTTTGTAACCAGCTGAACACTTCCAGACCACCAAATTCCATTGTCGCTGCTTCCTCAGATGACTGCAACAGCTCATTTCGCCTCAAGTCAGGCCACTGCATCAACTCCTTGCTTCAGAATTCATCGTTCACTGACAGTAGCCCTTCGACTGATTCAAACTAACCTATCACTATGCAACAAAACTAAACTTCACTGAGGCTATCTTCATTTACATCTCAACTGCTAGACTGCTGAATCTTCTATCTCCTCTACCAACACCAAACAACTTCTCGTACAAATAACCACTTGCATCTCGTGGTGCTGCTTACATAAGTGGTTGACTTGGCTCCATAAATTATTAACTGAGCTCCTCTCTTTTGGTGCCGTGATTCAGTTTGGTGCTTTTCGCCGCAAATGCCATTAACTTCTTATTTTAGCCGTTTATTTTCGGATGATCGAATTCGCCTGTACTTTCTACAAAAGCACTAAAATAGTGTGATTAGCCAAAATATCGAGTCCTAGCTAATATAAATATGGGTATAAAATGTAGCATTTACGTGCTTATTAGTAAATGGTCAGAACCATTTTGAGCAAGGTGACTAAGACTAGAGTTGGGATAAACTAAGGATCATTCACTATTTGTCAAAGCTCTATCTAGTCTAGATTTAATTTTTCATATTCCATGTTTATTACTGGTCCAGGTATAAAAGGGTTGCTACAAAAACCTAAATCAGACAGATCTAAGTCTTTAATGAGTTTAAGTATTTCACTAGAACTGACTTGAGAAGAACCAGAATTTCTATCGGCAGGACTCATAGTGATGTTGAGATCACCTAAAACAACCCAAGGAATAGTAACTGATTTACTAAGGTCATGAATATAAGACCATTGCTCAGTTTGATCAGTTTTGTAGGGAGTGCCATAAACACAAGAAAGAAACCATTCCCCTTTGCTACGGTCATTAGTAACTACAACATGAATCATATTGCTAGTTTAGCCAACTATATCCACAGTAAAACCATCTTTCCATAGAAGAATAAGACCCCTTGCGGCACCTATATATGGGATAAAAATTTTATTTGGCATACATAATAAATTAGTTAGATTAACTATCCTGTTATCATTTATTTTGGTTTCACAAATAAAAATAATATCAGGAGCATGCAGGGCATTAAGATGACCAATATGATCTCTAGTGTCTTTACCAAGAAAACCTTGGCAATTCCATCTAAGAATTTTCATGTTTTTGTTCAAAGAATAATGAGTAATAAAAGTTTTAGGATAAGAAAAAACAGCGGAATGATAATAGATTAGTGATTGAAGTATTACCAAAACAACAGCAGCCTGTGCACCATCATGAATGTACTCTCTTGCAAGTTGGTCTCCCTCTTCAGCCAGATCATGTTCCGTATCTTCAACAACCTCAATTGATGTTGCAGTATTATGATTCACAATATTCACAAGGTTACCTTGATTCTGAGATTCCATATTGGAATTCGAGTGTTGTTCAGTCTCCTCATCAGTAGTTCTGGTTCTCTTAGCCTTCCTGACTTCTTCTTGTTCCTCTTTTCTTACATTTATCTGACGCTGAAGCCTCACAGATTTGCTGAATCATAAGATATAAATCATTTGAAATCTCAACCCCATACGATGTAGCTAGTTCATGGATATGAGAAATGTACTCCTCATTTGTGTATCTACAAATTTTTAAATCTTCTGCTACATTTTTACACTCATCATCATTATGGTCAATAGTAAAACATTCATGGCAAAGCTTATGAGATCGGACCCTAAAAAGAGGTTTCTTGGGATCAATTTCAACCCTATATGTGATCATACTACTACCCACTGGCCTGCAGTTAGGTGGTTCAGTCCAGATTTTTGGACCAAGTTCCTCCAAGGCTTCATCAATAACTTGAACTGAACGACGCTCGAGTAAAAGATTCTTGAATTGAACATTCTAGTCTTGGTGAGTGAAAACTTGATCTTTAATATCAAAAATGGGATCATATATTTTCAAGTTAAGATGATATTTTTGAACATTCCAAGGGCCCTTCCTCAAAATAGCTTCAACAACTTCCATATAATTAAACTTGAAAAGAAAGATGTTCTTATTCAGAGCTCTCACTTGTCTCACCTTGTACTGCTTCCATAAGATTTGAGACACCTCCTTTCTAACTGTGTCTGTCTCTACAGGATCTTCAGAGAAAAGTTCGCCAATGAGAGTGTTCTTCCAGTCCTCTGTGGCTGTAGAAATAGCTTTTGTGGAACCAACTGCACGCCTAAGTTGTTTGGCATTGATATCTCGAATTCTAGTGAGTTGCATTTGACAAGTAATTGTTGTGACTTGGTTCGTTGAGGAAGAAGCCATGGGATTAGGGTTTGAAGATAAAACAATGGGATTCCAACTGTTAACCTTTAGGTTGTTTATGCCTTGTTTAATATATTGACTCTCAGAATATCTATAGTAACCAAATATAGTTATATTGTTATAACTATGATAAGGAATAAAGGGTAAGAAAATATGCTCGGAATAAGGAGATAAACATATGAAGTTGAACGAATAACGAGACTGTTTTGACTTGAAAGGAAAGTAACTGCAAGTCCTCCAATCACGCTTGAATACAAGCGGAAACTGTTGGTGTAGACTCAAATTTTGAGTTTCTCCGATCTGAATCTGACTCGTTAACTCAGTATTGGTAATCTTGAGAATCTCTAAGTAATCATAAATATGATCAAAATCATAATACTTGGACATACTGTTCTGTTCTACCATATTGGTAGATTGCAATAATGTTGGTGAAGAAGTTGTGAAGACTACATAAGGCTGCAACAACATCGTTGATAGAAGAAGATAACATTGGACAAAAGTCCGAAACTAAATGCCATTCATGATAGTGAATTGGCTCTGCAAAAAGTAAATTAGCAACACATTAGATAAACAATTTTCATCAGATATTAAATGGAAATGAGAAACTACGAGAAGAGAATAAGAAGAAAGAACTATGAGTGAGAATTGAAAACAAAATAAAACTGGCTAAAGGATGAACTGAAAAGAAATCTGAAACAAAAACATTAAGAAATTATAGAGAATGAACAACACAACATCATATTTTGAGATACTTGTAATTGCTGGAAACTTCTTGGTTGGGTCCGTAATCTCTACCGATTTTAAATCGGATCATTATTATCAATACAATTGAAGCATGCCTCTTTTTCAAAAAAAAAAAAAAAAAAAAAAAAAAATGAAAGTTTAAAGAAAAGATGGATGGATATAAATCGGAGAGGGGTGAGAGTGTCAGAGAAGTGAATTTTTTAAGACTTACTTAGATTCTTGCAATAACATATAGTAATAATAGAAGTAAAGAGGAAAAACCTATATTTATAATATGCCAATCAGTAGTAAGAGTCCATATGCATATTTTGAAGATGACGTGGAGTTGTATGAAAATTGCTGGGATCGGAAAGTTGCAAAAGTTTTATGTACGCAATTTAACTGGCATGTAAAACGCTGATGCTTGGTGGGGCAAACTATGGTTATTCCCAATGAAATATCACTCTTAGGTAAATGATTTAATGCCACCTAATTCAGCACATGCCTCCAGAACTCTCTACACAAACTTGTTTTCTGATACATTTGCATTGCCACAATTTCCGGACCCATCCTATTCAATATTGGCATATAGCAATTTAGGGTGTAGGGTAACAAAATATAAAATGTTGTTCAGATCCTTATTCTGTGTATGAGTCCAAACAAAAGCCCAACTTTAAAAGTTGGAACATCCACCGACATAGAAAAGAATGAAGAATATATGGAAAAAAAAAAAAAAAAAAAAAAAAAAATCAGAATAAAGAAGAACACGTGTATAGTCTTAAATTGATGAGATAATTCCTGACGTTTTCTGGTATGGTCATGAATTCGCTGTATTGATTGTTCATTCAGGTTCAATCTCACTCACATAACTCCTTACTTTATTATCAATAGAGAGAAGAAGACCGGCCAGTTTCACCTAAGCTTCAAACCTAAAAACTCAATTTAACAACCGAACCATTTAATTCACACCGTTCATAGCCGTAAATATCGGAATGGCATAAACGGTTCTTCTTCTTCACAACCAAACCTTCCTCCTTATATAAGGACTTACCCGCCAAATCAACCTACAGCAACAGCAACAAATAGCGAAATGTCTTGTACATTGCCTTATTTGAATGTTGATTCTAACTTGAGAGCTTTAGCTGGTCAAGCTGAGGGTTTTGGGAAGTGTGCCATCGGAGGACTTCATGGACCTATTTATCATGTCACTACGTTAGCAGGTTTCTGTCCCTTCTTCTTTTTATCTATCGTCAATACCTTGACTGATTCATTGGGTAATCACATCATATGTGTTTAGGGTTTACTTGGAATTTGATGTGTTCTTTTGAAAACAATTGGGTTTGTTTTCAGTTTTCTTTGTGAAGGATTGCCTTAAAATTGGGTATTTTGATCTGTATCTGTGGAGGTTTTTGGAGACTGATTTTCTTTTTCTAAGTTAAGATTTCCTTGGTTGTGTAGATGATGGTCCTGGATCACTGCGTGACGGCTGTCGTAAAAAAGAACCTCTTTGGATTGTCTTTGACGTTTCGGGTACCATTTGCCTTTCATCCTATTTGGCTGTATCGTCCTATAAGACAATCGACGGTAGAGGACAGCGGATAAAGTTCACGGGCAAGGGCTTAAGGTTGAAGGAGTGTGAACATGTGATAATCTGCAACCTTGAGTTTGAAGGGGGTAGAGGACATGATGTTGATTGTATTCAAATTAAGCCTAAATCGAAGCACATTTGGATTGATCGCTGCAGCCTGAGTGATTTCGCGGATGGGTGTATTGATATTACAAGAGAGAGCACAGATATCACTGTATCTAGGTACAAGATCACCTCCTCTCATTTATGCAGATATATTCATTCCACTGTATCTCTAATCTAGCTCCTTGTACTGTGTCCTTAGGTGTCATTTCTATAAGCATGACAAGACAATGCTTATTGGAGCAGATCCCACTCACGTTACCGATAGATGCATCCGAGTAACCATTCATCACTGCTTCTTTGATGGAACTGTTCAGCGACATCCTCGTGTTAGGTTTGCCAAGGTTCATCTATATAATAACTACACCAGATGTTGGGGCATATATGCTGTTTGTGCAAGTGTAGAATCACAGGTACCAATTATTGCTTATCAATTTATTTTGCTCTTTGAGCATATTTCCTCTTTACTGCTTTGTCATCTCTTTTTTTTTCCTTGTCTCTTCAGATATTTTCAGAGTGCAACATATATGAAGCAGGTGCTGGAGGTGCGAAGAAGGGGACATTTCTATATTTCACGGAGAAGGTGAATTCATTGAGAATTAGGCATGCCTAGTTTTAACAAGATCTTTGCAAAGTGTGTTGATATTTATATGATATAAGGCGAAGTAGTGAATGTCTTGATTTTTTGTTGCAGGCTGCGGACAAAGAATGTCCCTCAACTGGCTTTGTAACATCTCAAGGAGACATCTTCCTTAACGGTGCTCCACCATGTCCTCAAGCAGGAGGGTATTGTGAAGGAAATATGTTCCATCCTAGTGAATACTATCCTAGATGGACAGTCCAACCTGCAACTGAAAATCTGAAGGAAATCCTTAAACTCTGTACAGGATGGCAAAACATTCCAAGACCCTGTGAGAAGACCGCATAAATTATGCAACCATCCCTTTATCTAAGGTAGTAGTATCTCTCCTACAGTATTACTAGTTATTCTGGTTTCGATGGCTTTCTATAATCATGAGTGTTTGAGTATGGTATTATGAGTGTTCGAGTATGGTACTGATATAAATATGCTTCAAAAATAGACGATGTTATGTAATAAAAAAACTATCAAAAATAATACTCCCTCCGTTTCTGGAAAAGAGATACTTTCACTTTTTCAATATGGCCTATTTTGTTGAAATAATAGTTGAAATATTATTTAAGTTGGTATGAGTGTTAGATAATAGTTGTGTTCGGAGTTGAAATATGTTTTGTTGGTTTAAGTTGTCTTTCTCTTTCAGAAAACCCTTAATCCTCCCAGGAAATCTTAGGCATGAATGAATGAAGTAAGAATCAATCAACTGACATATACTACTGACATCTTTGGTAGCACTTAACTGAGCAATAAAACGCATACCATATTCAGTTAACGGATGAATTCCACCACCTGAAACTGGAACTTTAGATGAATCCTTCTGAACCGTTGTTTCAAATTCTGATAACATTATTCGAACCGAATCACCTAACGCTTCAAGTGATGATAAAGCCTGATTACGAATAAAACTTGTCGATTTCAAACGAGAAAATTGACTCAATTTCTGGTCAAATTTCAGAAACGGAATTGTAAAGATCAAGAATTCGAAAAATCTTTTCAGATGATGATTTCTTGCTCTTTGAAACTAGTTCAGGGAAACTGAAAAGAATCACTGCACCTTCTTTTGAAATTTCAGTAAAACATGATTCTCTAATTGAATCGGAGGAGTAAAAAACTTGATCACACACCTGAAAACAGTGTCGTAACTGCGATTTTAACAGATTTTAACCAATTTTCAAGCTTGAGTTGGATAATTTCCCAATCTAATCTTTGAATTTTTCGACAAGTCATTTTTTCGATTCCTAATCGATAAAGACCTTCGGGTTGGAATGATTTGGTTACAATTAGTAAATTGGATAAGCCATGGTTGGTGTTGGGTGACTTCAATACCATTATGAGAGAAGATGAAAAGAAAGGTGGTCTAAAGCCTCTGCTTATATCAATGTTGGAGTTTAACAATTGCTTACATAATTGTGGTCTTATTCAAGCACCAAAGAATGGACTGCAATTTTCTTGGTGTAATAACAGGTCTGGTAGGAAAATAATTGTATGCAATCTGGACAGAGCTGTTTTTAATGATACATGGCTAGAAAAGTTTTCAAGTTGGGGGTACAAAGTTGGTAGCAGAGGTGTGTCAGATCATAGTACTCTATATGGAGGGCCTGCTGATATCCCAAAGCCCAAGAATACTCCTTTTAGAGCAATGAAAGTTTGGAAAACACACCCTGAATTTCTGAATGTTATTACAAAGTCTTGGGAAAAAAATCTTGTAGGGAATCCTATTTTTGTTTTTATGAGCAAGTTAAAAAGGTTGAAAAGGGATTTGAAGGATTGAACTGGGCAGTTTTTGGTGATGTTAATAAGAAACCGAAACTTATAGAAGATGAAGTACTTGAGAGCTACAGCTGCATCGATAATCAGCCATATAATACCATCTTATTGAATAATCTTGTTACCTCAAGGGGTAAGCAAGAAGTTTTACTTGAAAGAACAAAGAGAAATTATCCAACAAAAATCTAGAGTAAGTCAAGCTAAAAGATGGAGCATCTAATTCAAGATACTTTCATATCCAGATGAAACTCAAACAAGCCCAAAATATGATTACGAACTTGAAATGATGCAGAATTATTCTTATCGATACAAAAGAGATATCACAAGAACTGGTAACTCATTATGAAGCAAAGTTCAAATTTCAGGATGTTGAAATAGATGAGAATTTATTTGAATGTATTCCCAAGGTTATTACTAGTGAAGACAACATGATGATTAATGCCATCTCTTGTGATGAAGAAATTAAAGCTGCAGTTTTTGCCTTGAATCCTGAAAGTGCACCTGGTCCAGATGGCTGTGCAGGTTGGTTCTATAGTTTCTCATGGGAGACAATTGGTAGTGAATTTATCAAGGCAGTTCAATTTTGCTAGAGAAAAGGTTTTATTCCAAATGGTTTAAATGCCAACTTTCTAAAACTTCTACCAAAAGTGAGCAATGCAAAAAAAGCTAAACCATTCAGACCAATTGGTCTTATGAATTTCAGTTTCAAAGTCTTCACCAAAATTTGGGCTACAAGGCTGGAGAAAGTTATAAGCAATATAGTTTCACCTCAGCAAGGAGCTTTTATAAAGGGAGAACTATTCAAGAACAAATTGGTCTTGCATCTGAGTTGATCAATGAAATGGAAGCAAAAAGAAAAGGAGGTAATTTTGGTATAAAGCTTGATATTACTCAAGCTTATGACTCACTTAGTTGGAAATTCTTATGTCAAGCTTTACACAATTTTGTCCTATCAGATGAAGGTTTGCACTGGTTACAAGTTCTGTTACAATCTGCAAGAGTATCAGGATTAGTCAATGGTGGTCCTGAAGGGTACTTTACTGTGGGAAGAGGTTTAAGACAGGGTAACCCACTGTCTCCCATGCTCTTTGTCATAGCTAAGGATATTCTTAGTAGAAATATTACAAAAATGATACATGATGGCATCTTGAAAGCGATGGTGAACAGAGGGGGTGTACAGCCTTCACACATCTTCTTTGCAGATGACATTTTCATATTTTGTAATGGTGAGAAAAGAAATGTTAGAAAGCTACCTTCTGAAAATGTATGAAGCTGCATCAGGTCAACAAATTAATTTGAAAAAAAGCAAGTGTTTCATGGGTGGTACTGGCCAAAACAGAAAAGTGCAGGTGGCTCAAGAATGTAGTGTGGCTTTGGATGAATTACCAGACAAGTATTTGGGGGTGATGCTGGTGCAAGGCAGTGTAAGATCTCACCATGTATGGAGTGTGGTAGATATGATGCAAGAAAGATTGGCAGGTTGGAAAGGTAAGGTGCTTTCTTTTCAGGAAAGGCTTATCCTAGTTAAATTTGTTCTGATTAGTCTTCCAATTTATTCAATGTCAGTGTACAAGTGGCCTAAAAGGGTAATAAAGGAGTGTGAAAGAATAATAAGGAATTTTTTATGGTCGGAGACCCTGCAAATAGAAAAATGATAACACTGGAATGAAATAAAACTTTCTCTCCAATAAGTGAAGGTGGTCTTGGGTTGAGAAGGCTTGAGATCATAAATAAAACTCTTTTAATGAAGCTACTCTGGAGAATTCAAAATGGTAATGAGTAGTCAAAATTTTTTCAAGCAAAGTACAAAAATAAAAAAGGGGATGGATTACTTACTATAAGAAGTCTTCTATTTGGCCTAGAATAAAATGGATAATAGGTGAAGTGGAGAAACACTCTAGATGGATTGTAGGAGAGGGAAGTAACATTTCTGCTTGGAAGGATAAATGGGTGAAAGAACAACCACTGATAGAGCTTTTCCCTGAAAATACTTATATATTGCAGTTCCCAGATATGAAAGTATCAGATTTTATACTTGATGGTGAATGGATTGTGCCAACTGAGCTCTTGGAAATGGTTAATTTAAATGACTTACCAGTAATTGGTACATGTGAAGACAAGAGAATATGGACATGCACTATCACAGGAACTTTTACAGTAGCCTCAGCAGTGGAAGTCATTAGACACAAATTCCCACCCCTCCATTAGAAAAAAAATGTATGGCATTAATCTATTCATCCTAGTATTTATAGCAACATTTGGAAACTAGGGAGAAACATTTGTGCTACTGATGATAATATGAAGAAGAGAAAGTTCCATATGGTATCAAGATGCATTTTATGCAGGGAAAGGGAGGAAACAAGAGACCATATGCTTTGGTACTGTAATTACAGTGAGACTATTTAGAAATGGCTTGGTGGCATTTTTAACTTTAAAAATCCAAGATCTTTTGAGGAAATATTTAATTTGGCAAACAACAAGAGTCCAGCTATCCAAGAAATATGGTTGTTGAGTGCTTTTGTTACTATGAAGGAACTATAGTTTTTGAGAAATGGTTGTATGTATGGTGACAAGAAGTGTGACACAATTGTTACTCAGAAAAATATACTGAAAGCCATATCTGACTGTGATATAAGAATGAAGGCATTTATGTTGAATATACAATATGACCTGCAAGTACTCAAAAAGCTTGGACTGAAGACCAGAAGGGTAAAAAGCTTAATAGTCAAAGAAGTTTATTTCCAGTTGCCAAGTCAGGGTAAGCTGTTATTGTATTGTGATGGTGCCTCTAAAGGAAACCCAAGGATGGATGGATATGGTGTAGTTGGTAGAACACATACATGGGAGTTCGTTGTAGCAATCTCTGGAGGTTTAGGTATATCTACAAACTTCTATGTAGAGGTGTTTGCTGTAATTGTTGCAGGGGAATGGGATATACACAATGGATTCCAGGAATTGGTTTTCAGAACAGATTCTCAAGCTGTGAAGAGTGCTTTCCTGAATAAGAAACTCCCTTGGTTTGCAGTAACAAGATGGAATAAGATAAGTGCTAGTGTGTTATTATAGAGCTTCATTCACAGTTATAGAGAAGTTAACTTCTGTGCTGACAATATGGCTAAAAAAGGGGCTACTCTTGGTAGGGGAGAACAAAGAATATATGATAGCAAACCACCATTCTTGGGTTGTCTGGAAAGCCCAGATAAAATGTATTTTAGATTTTGTTAAAAATCCATAATGGGCTTCTATTTTTGATTTTTCTTTTCATTTCTTGAGTTGTAAAGTTTTGAAACTCTTTGGTCATTAATAAAATTTTATTGTTAAGCAAAAAAAAATTTATATAAATTTTTACCTTGCCGACTGTATTTCAAGTTTTTTTGTGTCTCCTGATGCCTTGAATTTAAAAACCGGAATGGTATTTGGATAAAACCATGCCGGCGGTTTGTTAGCAGGAAATTTATGGGTAATGGACCTTGCTGACTGGATTGGTGAAGAATCCTTGAACCTATTGTGTTCATATTTGTTATAATCCGGCAGGTTATGTGAATCATACCCTGCCGGCTTATGTTTAGCCGGCATGCATTCCTTTTTCAACCCTTCCGACTGTTATATAAACGGCAATGTTATATTTGTCGACCCTGCCGACTTATAATTTTGTTTCTTAATTTTTCTTGTTTAGGTTGCAAAAGAAAAAGAAGAAAGCTCTGAAAGCTCTTAGTCCTCCTTCAAGACCTCCTCGTGTTGGTGAAAAACTCTTGACTTCAACACATCGAGGGGCATATGTTGTGCCGGGAACGCTCAAGATCTGTGTACCGAATGATTCCGAACCACCATCGGAACCCAGTGATTCAGACGAGACTTCAGATAAAGACCAATAAATTACATCTAGTAGAAGAGGTGATGATGATGATGTTGATGAAAGAACTCCGACTGCTGGAGGAGGTAACAATGATAATGATGATGGTGATCAAGACATGCCTAATGTTGGAGGAGGTAATGATGATGATGGTAATGGAGATAAAGATAAGGATATCGAAGAAGAAATTGTTGAAGAGGCAGTGGAAGAAGAAGAAGAAGAAGAAAACAAGAACAAACTCAAGCTAATGTTCAACAAGTCGAAGATTCAACTTTAACTGAAACCGGAAAGAAGAAGAGGGTGATCACTAAACTAGCTGATTCCCACATGCCTCCCTCTCACTTGATGGTTACACTGAAAAAAAGATGAGCCTCCAAGGGGGGCCCCAAAAGATGGTGGCAATGTTCTTTTTGGATACAAAGGCTCATGGGCATCTACGATCCATAATACTATCCAAAGAATCTCAATCCGTCTTTGTTTTTTATTTAAGTGTTCTTAAATTTGCGTCAAGTGTTTGTATTTCTTTTCATTTTGTTTTTTTGGTATTTAGGATCACAAGCATGTCGTCCGTCTCATGAGGCGCCAAGCTTCATGTTCATTGACTAAGACTTGGGATCTTGAGGATGAATGTGAGGAGGTAAAAGTGATTGTCAAGAACTCCGGGTTGTGGCCTGCGGTGGAGAGTTCGAATATTGAGCATGATAGAGTTACCGTATTCGCATTATGTGAGAGGTTCTACGAAGAGACTGATACAATGTTATTCCCATTTGGTGAGATGGCGATAACTCCCGATGATTCTCATAAAATTCTAGGCCTTGAGGTTGAGGGAAAAGCATTCAGTGAGGGCTTCGATAATAAGTTTTCTTTCACGGATATTTACAAATTGAGCCAGAAATTTTTCGGTTGGAATCAAGTTGAGACGGAGTCTATGCTTGTGAAGAAGGAGGGTCGTCTAACCAAGAAGTTTAATCTGAAGCAGTTGAGGGACACATTATTTGACACTAAGAAAATCTTTGATAGGGAAGGAAGCGTGAACCCAGTGCGAATCAATGCTACCGCGTCAACTTATTTGCTATGAAATGTTCAAGCAAGCCGATGTTGAAGTAAAGAGGAAGAAAAAGCCGGAGGGAAGCAAAAGCCAAGATGAATGCTGACAAAAAGAGGGCTCATACTGGTCGTGGTGGTGAAGGTAGTAGTACTGTTGGTTTTCCTAAACAGGGCCGTGGTCGTGGTGGTGAATGAATGCTTTTCTAGTTCATTTCTTTTAAGTTGTTTTGGACAAATGTTAAGGTTAACGATTGGACAAATGTTTTTTTTTTAAAGGTTTATGGGACATGTTTTCTTATTTTGGACAACAAGTGTTGGATTTCTAGTTGTTGAATGAATGGTTTGTTTAGCTACGTAAAGTTTCAATACTTATGCTGGCATGTTTTTTTTTAAGTTACACTGTCGACCAAACTAGGCGGCAGGGTTTTGAAGTGTCAGACTGCCAGCCCTGACAGCAGAAAATGCTTGCATACCAGGATCGGCAAGGTAATCATATCATTACCAAGTCGGCTGTTATGAAGACGGCAGTGTATTATGTTACAGAACATGCCGGCCATTTGTTGCAGAAAATACCTTCTCCTGATGCCTAAAATCATCATAAGGACGACATGGTTATAAATTAGGTTCCTTGCCGACCACATCATAGCCGGCAAGCTAGTGATCAAATACCATTCCGACGGTTTAACAGAAAATTGGATAAACTCCTGATGTCTAAAAGTCATAAGATCGGCATGGTAAGAAAATTTATACCTTGCCGACCATATTATATCCGGCAGGAAAATGTCAAAATAAATTTCCGGCGGATACACAGAAGAAAATGCTTTCCTGATGCCTAAAAGTCATATGGCCGGCATGGTAAGAAACTTCCCACCCTGCCGGCCATACGTAGTCGGCAGGGGGGAAAAAGCACGCCGGAGAATTCAAAATTCAAATTCAAAATTCAAATTTAAAATTCATTGATTGACTTGTACTTGGGCACTATAACGGACAAATTTGGCCACCATCCTATAAATTCACTACTTATCTCTACAAAACAACACACAACTATATTCATATACTCTCGAAAGCTCATACCATCATACACTCCATCTAACTCACCCAATAGCTCTACAAACAACAATGGCATAATTTGATTCAAATGAAGATTTGGCAATCACCAAAGCTTGGTATACGAAAACTAGAGTTAGAAGGCAGTCCTCCGTAAGGGTGGATGCCGTAACCTTTTGGGCTAGGGTATACAACAAATATAGGAAAGAGTTTTGGAATCCAAATGTAAGAAGTGTTCTACAAATTCATGATAGGAACCAAGTTATAGAAAAAAAGATTCTTGCTTTTTTGGCTATCCGAAAACCGATTTTGAACACTAGCCACTTTGGATTGTCCATTGAACAATTTGTAAGTATTTTTGTGGTTTATTTTACGTGATTCATGTTATTTGATCTTCCTACTAAACACCACTAACAAAGTAAGTTTGTGTTTTGTTTTTGTAGCATGAAGTCGTCAAAGCGCGTTACTTGGAGGAAAAGGGGGAAGCATTCGCATTCGATGCAAGCTATGAATTCATGGTATCCAAAATTCCCGAGTATGCTCTAGACCTCATGTCGGCTGAATGGGACTCGGATTCCTCCGACGAAGATTGATGGTTTTAGTGTAGGTTTTGTGGGTAGATCTCTATGTAAACCCTTACGAGACTATAACTCGTCCACTAGGGTCACCTAGGGGTTCAAAGGCTTGATGCACATGCTAAGTGCATTTGTTTTTCAGTCGACAAGGAGTTAGCTTTTATGTTTCAATCAATGTAGTAACCAAAATTGCATGAATAAAGTGAATTACATCTTCCCATTTTTTTTTATGTTTGGTATAAGTACAAGTCGGAAGGGTTAGAAATCCTTAAGATGCCGGCTTCAAGTCAACCGGCGGTATTATTAATTATGAGCATGCCGACTATATTATAATTGGCATGATAGGGAATATTTACTTGTCGACCGTTAGATTGCTGGCCCAAGATAGTCGGCATATTCTTCATTCAAAGACCCTTCCGGCCGAAAAATGATCGGCATTTTCTGCATCCAAGGACCATGCCGGTGATATATAGCCGGCACTTTATTCAAACATCTACCTTGCTGACCTTTGACATTTTTGAAAACCAAATTTGTTGATTGAAATCGAACTCATAAGACGGATTCAAGGTTTAATCTACTGATTTTTCATTTTCAAAATTTTAATCTAAACTCAATTAATTAAGCTAATCAGATTTTTAGTGTAAATTAAACAAGGATATATTAGCCATTTTGAAAATATTTTGTTAAGGGGTGACCTCTTTTACTTCAAAATGACCATGTTTTGTCTCATTTGGTATACCCCAATTAATATGGGTATACCCCAATCAAGCCAGGATAAAAATACACACTAATCATTTATCAAATAATCTTATGAATTTACTAATTATAATTAGTCACTAAACCTGATTAGTGAGGGGTAGATTAGGTATTAGGTAAAATACTTAGATAAGGGGTGACCCTGATTTGATATTTGGATCCAGGTTTTGTCCTTTTCCTCTATTCCCCAATTAGTTTTAGTATCCCCAATCGCGCGTTCTTATTTGTCAACAATCAATTCCCAACAACCAATTTCGAAGTGGTAGATGGTGTTACACGTCTCAGATTTTTGACAAATAACGTTTGTGCACTGCTTGTATATTTATTCTTAGATTTTTAACATGTAATTTTTAGGGGCGACCCTGAAAGAATTAGGGGCGACTAATAAAAAAAAATAGGTTTACCCAAACCTAAAATCAACCCACCCCTTATCTCCCGTTTTTAATAATGGGGATTCTATCCTTAATAGTCGATAGTTAAATTTACAATCATGAGAAATTTGTTATATAGAGGTATTTATTTTTTGTTTTTTAGTTTGAATGCCATGAACAACCCAGAATCGGTAGATACTGGAGTACCATATCTACCGATTGTAAAATACTGAGCCAAAATATATCTATAATCGGTAGAAAATGACATTTAATTGGCTTCTGATTACAATATAGCCTCAAAATTGGATTGTGCCAAAATCCTTACATTTTCGAATTCTCTACACAAACATAATCGGTAGTAAATGAAGTTTATTTAACTTCCGATTACAATCGGTAGTAAATGAGCTAACATAATCGGTAGTAAATAAAGTTCATTTAACTTCCCGATTACAAAGTAGACCCAAAATTATATTTTGCTAAAATCCTTAAATTTTCCAACTCTCCACACAAACATAATCGGTAGTTTCGTGATATTCATAATATACCATTTGTGATAGTAGCCCCAAATTTATAAATTTCAAAAAACCAATGGAATTTTGAATTTCTCTGTTTTCACAATCGGTAGTTTCGTGATGTTTAATATCTATTGATTGTACAATCGGTAGTTTCGTGATGTTCATTATCTACCGATTGTGGTAGTAGCCCCAATTTCAAAATTTTCAAAAACCAATAGACTTTTGAATTTCTCTATTTTCACAATTGGTAATTTCGTGATGTTTTTATTATCTACCGATTTTACAATCGGTAATTTCTTGACCATCTCATTATCAACTGATTGTGGTAGTAGTGATGTGATATTAACAAGTTGTAGTAAAGTGGTAATAAAGGTTGTCGTTCTCTCGAACTTGTGAAGGATTTTTAGACTTTAAAATTAAAACAAAAACAGAAAACACACTAAAAATTATAGCAAACACTGACAAAGTTGATATCAATATTAAAAGAACACTGAGGCTAAGATTCCACTATTTTCCAAGTTCAAAGTGATTTAATCCAATATTTATATTCATGCAATTTTCTCGTTTAATTTGATTCTAAACTATTGCAACAAGTAGATTCTCAAAATAACAAGTGTAAATCCAAAGTATAAAACATCAAAAACCTAAGTCCAAGCATGCTCTATCAAAATAAATCACAATTGCTTAACAAGAATCATTCAAACAATTTTCAATCAAGGCAAAATAATCATAAAATAATTGCAATAAATAGATAAATTAGAATATACCACTTCTTGTTGGAAAAATAGCTTCCTCTATCGCCTCAAAGAATAGGGTTTATCTCCTCATATTAATCATGGTCTCAAAATATGTGTTCATGGCTCAAAAGATGATTAAAAGGATGAAAATTAATTAAATGATCGCTGCAACGCAGTAATGGCGTTACAAAGCTGTTATGGGGATCACACAAGAGCCGACTTATGCACTCGTTCTATGTCGTTGAATCCTCGACCCCAAAAACGACTGTCTCTCGAAGGTGCTTTGTTCTTCGTGTTCTTCCTCTGCACCAGCAGCAAGCTTCTCTCGCAACTCGATTGTTTATGCTCTCGTAGCGCCTCTAAACCTTCCCAAAGTGTGTCTAACCCTTCCTTGACTCATACCCAAGCTATATATAGCCGTAAAACCCTAACAAACCCGAGTTTATCTTTCTTTTCTTCCACGGAAAGCTCCGAGGATAATTCTCTCTAACTTTCCATGCACGCGTCTGCCGAGTTATCCTGACTCTCCCACACTCCCTTGAGACTGAATTAAGACCGAATACATCCAATCCCATGTAAAATCCTCTCCAAATCCTTCACAATCCAAAAATCCCGACAATATTTCTTCGCCTCGTTTTGTTTCTCCCAGCTTATCCAGCCAAATTGGTTGGGTCAAAACACTCATACGAACCCTGTTATGCCCTAGGAAGTCCAAACCCAACGAAAATAGGCCATTGAATCTCACTCAATCTGCCGAAAAATCCAACTCAACTCGACTCGTACGCGCCATTTTCCCGCCATTTTTCGATTTTTGAATTGTTGAAGATGAGGCGCCCCTATCCAGAGTAGGGGTGCCTTTAGCAGCTGCCTTGGGGGTGTCCTGAGGGTGCCCCTTAGTAATTTGGGTACCCCTTATCCATAGTGAGGGTCCGAATAGTACATGTCCTCCGGGCGCAACTTTTCGAGCCGATTTTTCCAAAAATGTTTATTGGCCAAAAATACCTACACACACATAAAAAACCATAATAAGTACAAAAATGAGCACTATCAATATATAGAATCGAGACAAATTAGACACAAAAATGTGTCTATCAAATACCCCCAAACCTATTATTTGCTAGTCCTCGAGCAAAAATAAAATAAAAATAAAATCCTAACTCACTTGCCGCAGTATCGTCGATTGCATTTAGCATATGCAATAAGCCTTTAAACCCCTAGGTGGCCCTAGTGGCCGAGTTATAGTCTCGGGAGGGTTTACCAGAGGTGTACCCACAAAACCTTTTATACTCCAGACCCTAACTATCTACGCAGAACCTTGGAAGGCACTAAAGAATCTCCTTGGTTGGCATACTTATTGACTACAGGAGGAAGTACCCTGATGCGAAATTCCAATTGTTGTACACGAGCTTGCACTCAAGCATACTAAAATTCATATATAAGTCACAGAGCTCTACTCAGATAGTCTCACTATGGACATCAATACCCGGAGTCAAAACTAATCACATGGATAGATCAAGAAATGGATATAGAAAAACATAGATGGTTTTGATGTTTACTAAAAGTGATCGATGTTTCTCATATCCATCAAGGCCACCGCCAAAATGAACCTATCCTAATGGACCGAGATACTCGGTCTGACTAATATCAACACAACCGGCATATACAAGGGAACCAATGGTCGACAATCCTAATTCTAGATCAACACGTCCGGCATATACAAGGGAACCAAAGCTAATCAATTTATTCACCTAAAATTATTATTTATTTTTTTTTTTTTTTTTTTTTTTTTTTTTTTTTAACCGCATGATTAGATCTTTTGGATCCAAGCGCATGCTTCTTGTCGGCAGATTACATGATAGTTCCCGTGATCCCGCATTCCACGCTTGTTTAGGCGACGAGACAGGGAAAAACACACACATATTGCTATTCCCAAGTGTTAATTTTATTCCGTTTGGTCTAATTGGTCTAGTCTTTTTTTTTTTTTTTTTTTAGTAACTCAATCACTCTATTTCACCCTAGCAGTGGTAACAACTTGAATCGTGAGCCCTACCTAATCACTTAGAGAAACATAGTTTAAAAACAAAACAAAATAAAAACAGAAGTGAAAAGGACTCAACGAGATTGGTGAAACTATCATGTTATTTCTAACACCTGAGCTCTGTGATTTTATGAATAGACTCTTTAGATGTTTCCATCTAATCAGATTGGTTCCTCAACTCCTACAACCAAAATGCTTCCATCCACTTAGATTGGTTAGTGCCATCCTTAATAAACATAAATTTCTAGGCTCTGGAGTTTATTTATTGTAACAAAAAGGTAACAAAAGTTTCTACCCCACCCCCAAACTTAAATCTAACATTGTCCTCAATGTTTCTAATTAAAGAACAGACCAAAAATATAAGTAACATGAGGAAATAGTAAAGAGAGAAGTCGGAAAGATAGTACCTGGGTGAAGTATAACCAAAACCTACAAAAATAATATACAACATACAAAACCGCCTCGATGGTCAATCAAGGTAAACGGGGTCCTCCCGTAGGGACCTCCTCAACATCACCCGTAGGAAAAGGCTCTAAAAAGGGCTTCAATCGCTGACCGTTAACCTTTGAAGAACTACTACCATCTCGGTGTCTCAATCTCAATAGCGCCATGAGGAAAAAAAGTAGGGACCACAAAAGGACCTGGTCCACCGAGAGCGCAACTTCCCGGGAATAGATGCAAACGAGTGTCATACGAAGAACTTTTTGACCTGGAGAAATGACTTTCGTAAAATATTCTTATCATGCACAAGTTTCATTTGTTCTTATACTCCTTAGCACTATCGTATGCATCTCTACGAATCTCATCCAACTCATTGAGCTGGAGCTTTTTGTGAGCTCCTGCCTTGTCAAGTGAAAAGTTTAAGTTCTTAATAGCCCAATAGGCTCTATGTTCTAACTCGACAGGAAGGTGACATGCTTTGCCAAACACTAATCGATAAGGTGACATTCCAATGGGTGTCTTAAACGCATGACGAAGCCCATAAGGCATCGAGAAGCCTCGACGACCAGTCTTTCCCTATTAGGATTAACTGTTTTCTCTAAAATACGCTTAATTTCCCTATTGGAGACCTCTACCTGACCACTAGTCCTGGGTGATATGGGGTTGCTACTTTGTGGGTAATACCATATTGTTTCGTTAAAAGTGCAAACGGTCTATTACAAAAGTGTGAACCTCCATCACTAATTATAGCTCGCGGCGTACCAAGACGTGTAAGTATGTTCTCTTCCAAAATCTGGACTACGACCACCGTGGTCATTTGTTTTACACGGACCGCCTCAACCCACTTAGACACATAGTCTACAGCGACAAGTATGTAAAGATAACCTAAAGAATTAGGAAATGGACCCATAAAATCAATGCCCCACACATCAAAGACCTCAATCACTAAAATAGGGTTCAAAGGCATCATATTTCTACGGGAAATGGTTCCTAACCTCTGGCAACGCTCACAAGAAACACAATGACCATGGGAGTCTTTAAACAACGAAGGCCGCAAAAACCACACTTGCAATATCTTAGCAAACAGTTTCTTAGCACTAAAATGACCCCACATGCATGTTCATGAAAAAGGAGATAATCTTGGACTGGTCACTCTCAAGTGTATACATCTCCTAATAATCTGTCCTGAGAATACTTAAACAGATAAGGATCGTCCCAAAAGAAGTGCTTAACCTCGGCTAAAAACCTAGAACGATCTTGCTTACCCCAATGTTGAGGCATTCGACCAGTAACAAGATAATTCACTATATTCGCATACCAAGGTGATTGGGAAACAGAGAACAATTGTTCATCGTGAAAGCTATCCCTTATAGGAAGGGAATCATTTGGGGAACTAACACCTAACCTAGACAAGTGGTCTCTACTACATTTTCGGCACCCTTTTTGTCTCTAATGTCCTGGATAGAATTCTTGTAACAAAAGGATCCACCTAATCAATCTAGGTTTGGTATCCTTCTTAGACAAAAGGTATTTCAAAGCAAAAGATGATCAAGATAGATTACGATCTTAGAACCTAATAGGTAGGATCTAAACTTATCCAAGGCAAACACGATGGCTAACAGTTCTCTTCTCGGTAGTTGTATAGTTCATTTGGGCATCATTCGAGTTTTGCTAGCATAGTAAATCACATGAAGTAATTTGTTTTCTCGTTGACCTAGCACAACACCTATAGCATAATCAAGCATCACACATAATTTCAAAGGGTAAGTTCCAGTTAGGTGCCCGGACTATCAGGCAAAAGAGGAGTAAATTCTTAAGCTTCTCAAAAGCCTCTAAACAAGCATCATCAAAGACAAACTTAATATCTTTTGCAAGCAAATTGCAAAGAGGTCTAGAAATCAAAATGAAATCCTTAATGAATCGACGGTAAAAACACTGCATGCCCTAGGAATGACCTAACATCTTTTACGGTTTTTGGGACCCAAAAGTCTTAATAAGGTCAACTTTGGCTTTATCTACCTCTATACCCTTTGAAGAAACGATGTGCCCTAACACAATTCCCCGATTTAACCATAAAATGGCATTTTTCCCAATTAAGCATTAAATTCTTTTCCTTACACCTAGTCAACACTAATGTCAAATGATGCAAGCACTCATCAAAAGATGAACCAAACACTGAAAAATCATCCATAAAGACCACTAGAAACCGTTCTACCATATCGGAAAATATGCTCATCATACAACGCTGAAAGTCGCAGGGGCATTACATAGCCCGAAAGGCATGCGTCTATACGCAAAGGTACCAAAGGGACAGGTAAAAGTGGTTTTCTGTTGGTCTTCAAGGCAATAACGATCTGATTATAACCGGAGTAGCCATCTAAGAAGCAATAATGACTATGTCCACTAATCTCTCTAGCATTTGGTCGATAAAAGGAAGGGGAAAGTGATCCTTCCTTGTGACCTTGTTCAATTTCCTATAGTCGATACAGACACGCCATCCCGTGGTCACTCGGGTTGGGATTAACTCATTATTATCATTCGGACTACGGTGATACCTGATTTCTTGGGGACAACTCGAAAGGGGGCTGACCCACTTACTGTATGAAATTGGGTAGATAATACCCGCATCTAAAAACTTAAGCACCTCTTTTCGAACTACCTCTTTCATGTTAGGGTTCAGTCGACGTTGCATCTCCCTAGAAGGTTTGGAGTCTTCCTCTAAATGAATCGATGCATACACACGGTAGGACTTATACCCTTAATGTCTCATAGTCCACCCTAAAGCTTCCTTATTGTCTTGAAGTACTTTTACTAGCCTACTTTCCGATCACTATCCAAATCGGAAGCTACAATCACAGGTAAAGTCTCGAGATGGGCCTAAAAACACATACTTTAGAGTGTCGGGTAATGGTTTTAGGTCCAACTTAGGAGGCTCTTCTAAAGAAGGAATTAAGGTAGTCTCGTAAATCTGGTAATGGTTCGAACCTAGCTTTCCATATATCGATGTCTAACACAGGGTAGAATCTAATAGAGCATTCACTTGTTCAATAGTGCTATCGTCATCAAAATCAAACCAAAATGGGATAGACAACTTTCTAATGGGTCCTCGGACAAAATGTTTGGTAATGACTCTCTGAACTAAGGCTTCTATCATGTTCACCTCTTTCAACACATGTGTCATCTAGCTCATAAGGTAGCTTACGACATTAAAAATGTTCATCTCCATAGTCATATTACCAAAAGACAAATTCATCACACCATTTCGACAGTTAATGATCGCATTAGACGTAGCTAAAAATGGGCGACCTAAAATCACAGGTTTCAGATTCTCTGGGTCGGGGACAGGTTGGGTATCTAAGACCACGAAATCCACTGAATAAATAAACTTGTCGACCTCAATAAGAACATCCTCAATAACACCTCGAGGAATTTTAACAGACCTATCAGCCAACTGCAATGTCAACCGAGTAGGTTTAATTTCACTAAGTCCTAGCCGTAAGTACACATGGTACGGCAAAGAAGTTCCACACTCTGCTCCTAAGTCAAGTAAAGATTTTCTACCCGGTGGTTACCTATTGTACAAGCAATGGTAGGGGAACCTGGTCTTTGTACTTTGGAGTTGTGGTGTTCGGATGATAGAACTTACGTGACTAGCTAAAAAGTCTTTCTTATGGACGCTAAGTTTCGCTTTCGCGTACACATATCCTTAAGGAACTTGGCATAAGCGGGAATTTGCCTAATTGCATCTAATAAAGGAAGGTTTATGGTAACTTGCTTAAAAACCTCCAATATGTCATTAAAGTTCGATTCCTTCTTTGTTGGTACTAATAGTTGGGGAAACGGGGCTCTAGGGCACAAGAATCGGACCTCTCGAGAACAAATTGACATCATCAAACCTTTATCGGTCTCTTCACCAAAGTGGTGGTCCCGAGGGGTGAGATCCACAGGGTGAACTACGATATGTTCACTATTGGGCATGGTTACCTGATTGTCTACTACTCTACCACTCCTAAGGTTCTAATAGCATTCAACCGATTTGATGTTTTTGCACCTACTTCATGAACTCCTCTAGGATTGGGATTAGTCCGACTAGGGAACCTTCCGTTATCTCTCTCACTTAAGGTCTTAGCTATTTGGCCGACTTGAAGTTCTAACAGCAAGGCTCCGAGCATTAGTTTGAAAGTTCTCGCTTGGTTTCTGTTGAAAACTAATTTGGTTCTGTGCTAACATATCCTGAGTTTTTGCTAACATCTTAATAGAGTCCTCTAAGCTAGTCGTTTTATATTCGGGCCCGAAGAATTCTTAGTGTAACCAAAACCGGGGGAGCATTAGGATTACTAAACTGACCTTGACTTTGGCCCTTAGACCACGAAAAGTTCGGATGGTTTCTCCAACCAGGATTATAGGTTTCTGCATATGGGTCAAACTTTTGACGGTTATCAAATCTAGTGTTATTATAGAGAGCATTGGCTTGCTCTTCATTATTCTGGCCTTCCCAAAAAGGCTCCAATCTACCACTAGTGTGACCCACTTCTAAAGCTTCTAACCTTTTCGCTATTGCAGACAATTTTGGCATCTCGATTCAAAGCCACCTTCTACCCTATTAACGTTTCCTCTTGCTTAAAGAATTGTTTTCTCGGGTTCCCTATTATTTTCCCATTGTTGGGTCTTTTCAGCGTTTCATGCAAATATGTCATCGCCTCATCAATCTGTTTGGTTTTCAAACCCACTGTACACATAGATTCTCTTGTGGTTGTAGTGGAATAATCTAAACCGTCTAAAGGATCTGAACTAACCTAACCTTTTGAGACCATGATGAGGACATTGGGCTAATAAATCATTGAACCTTTCCAAATACCTATACAAAGATTCTCCCTCCCGTTGAGAAAACGTGCAAATTTGCGTCCTAATAGACGATGTTTTGTGCCTAGGGAAGAACTTGTTCAAAAAGGCAGATGTAAGTTGTTCATATGTTTCAATCGAACCAGAAGCCAAAATATATAGCCATGATTTGGCTTTATCCTTCAAGGAAAAAGGGAATAACCTGAGTTTCAAAGCATCATTATCTAGGTTTCTAATCTTTAGGGTACTACAAATTTCCTCAAAGTCCCTAACATGGAAGTAGGGGTTTTCATTCTCTTTCCCTAAGAAGATTGGGAGCAGCTGTAAGGTCCCAGGTTTGAGTTCATAAGTTGCTTCCGTTTCAGCTAACCTGATACACGAGGGACGAGTAGCCCTAGTCGGGTTCAACAAGGCTTTCAAAGTTGCCATTTCTGGCACTATCGGAATGTTAGGGATTGTCTCCCCAAACCAGAGGTTCAAAAAGGGACTCTTCAAAAATTGGACTTTCTAAATTGAGGTAATCGAGACGCTTAGAACTACTAGGTTTCTCTTTAACAAATCTACCTAGGGCGTCTCTTTTACGTTCAGGCATGCAAAAGAATAAGGGGATTCTATGCAATCACAAATCAAGGCCGACTCAACCAAAGCAAACCTAGAGATTTCTAGCAAACAAAAAGCATGATGGCTCCACTTAGATTGTTTGTAGACCATCTTCTAATCCTTCGAAAGGGAATTCGTTACAATTTAAGCAAACCCCTCTGGAATCAATCCGAGTCAAAGTGAGTTGAATAGAGGCGAGGGAAGCTCGGTGGAGCTTTGATACCCAAGGCCTCACCGGAATTACAATGCGGCGCAGTCACGCATTCAACTCACGAAACCTTCTTGAACTTGAAGTGTGCTTAAAAGAGTAACCAATATTTTTCGAATAACTTTCCTATTAAGCTCGTTACCTATCGGTCTTGTTCTAGTCAAAATTTTAAGGCTTAGGTTCGCGTAGGTTACGTGTTCCTAAGGCGGGCAAGAAGAGAACAGTGATGAAATCCGAACCCTTATCTTGTATGGCCAGGCCTTGCCCTTTACTAGAAAATTAAAGCAGCCGTATTCAAGTCCTCAGCATACACTAGTGGAAAATGGAAGTTATACCACTGTCAGGAATAGAAGTAATATCACTAAAATGACTGTGTCCATCAGTTGGAATCTAGAAGTGGTTTTTTCCAAAACGACTGTTTCTGGCAAAGGTTGAATTCTTTGAAAAAACAACTTTCTTTACCAGTAGATCATTAAATACTGACAGAAAAAGTAGTTTTTCTTATGATATTTCATAAAAAAAAATTTGATATTGATTCAGCTGAATCCAAAGCTGATTCACCGAATCAAAACTAAAAACCAAATCGAATTAAATTAATAATGGCTTCAAAACAAATTTAATAGTGACTTTAAAACTCATTTTTTATTTGAAAAGTGAATTCAGTTTACAATTTCAATTATCTAAAATCTGCGAGCTCCAAGTCCAGAATCTTCTAAAACTAAGTTTGAAATCCTTAACATATATTCCTATTACAAGATTACAAGAATAAAATTTCAACACTAAGTTGAAAGTAAGACTTCACCATCTGTACCTTCATCTTCTAACAAACTAATCAAATCAAGTCCTTCATCTTCCTGTTCTTCCTGATTCCACTTCTCGATATGCAATACTCGAATTCAATCAACCTTATCCCATCTTCTCAGTCATTTCAACCTCTGTGAACTGCGAGCACCAGCAACACGCCCTCCGTTCCCTGTATCAATCGACTCCACAGCTTCAATGCAGGATCAACAACTTCATTCAATTCCAGCTCACTGCAGGTTGTAAAGCCTGAGCATTCTCCTTCCTAAACGACAGCAGCAACTCAAACTATCCCCATTATCTACAGCCAAGCAACCACCCTGCAATTCCATCTCCCTGCAGCTCAAATCCACCATATTTTATTCAATTTATCTTCCCATCTACTAATACCACGTCAATGGTTGTCCCCTGACCTTCAATAGCCTTAACCTCCAACACCGTGCACTGCAGAACATTCACAATGTTAGATAGCAATCCAAAATTCTTATCAACTGGTATAAGAAGATAGAAAATAACCTGAATTTCATTGGTAAACATGAGCATGTCCACCAGAGTTTTCTCAGTCCACTTAACCAATAATAGCAGCAAATCTGGGATGCCTTCACCAGTGTTACATTCACAAAGAAGAAACTATGAATCTGCCAAAAAAAATTTGCTCTAAAACTGTAAAAGCAATTAAGATTTCTTGTTTAAAAATCTAAAATCAAGCACGGCGTCGGGTTCCCCAAACACACCTGATTGCACTTGTTGGAACAATACTGAAGGTTTCCCCCATTTTTTTATTTTTGTAATTTTTATTTTTGTAATACAACTCAGTATTCAGACCATGTTCTTTAAACTGAGTAATGATCTGAGAAAGGAAAACAAGAAACAAATCAGTTAATCTTCATCATACCACGTTGGACACCACAAAAGTCTGAGATTTATCTTTTTACCTGTGTGAGCCTCCAATTGAATTCCACCTGGACATCCTTAGATTGCTGCTTCATGGCTTTGACAATAGGTTTATTCTTGCATGTTTTCCAACCACATAATCTGTCGACCTTTGGAATTTAAAGAGATAAAAAATCACACAATGAAATTATGGTAACACAGGCTAAAAATTTAAAAACAGTTTAGTTGTAATGCAAATTCTGAGCCATTAACAAAAGATACTCATCTTGTTCAGCGCAACTATGAACTATGTGTTCCGCATTTTCAGAAGATTCGGGGATTCAATAGTCTGTCATTCCAATCCATACATAATGTCAACAACCAAAATTGCAATATCACATAACCCAGACCCACCCACGTGAGCGCAAGATTATTATTTTATACGAAGGAAGAAACATAGCAGTAAATTCATCACCAAATCTTTCACCCGATCGTCGTAAAAAATTTACAGAAGCTAGATGACTCATAGAAATAAAATCTACCGAAACATCACAGTATTCTATCGGTTAGTTAAAAAGATATGCATACTCGAACCAGACTGCCTGCACTACGGACCTGCAGAATTCAGGCACAACTTCCATACGTTTTCGACTACCAAATATTATTTGTTTCTGCTGAATTTTATACCACACCTTACTAACAACATTTCCCACGACATACAAAAGTTATAGCTTATTCCGATAAGCGAGTAATGAGAAACATCATGGGTAAGTGGACTGTTCAGATTTCGCTCCTTTCTGAACAGAGTCAGAGTTAGTCTATCGTTTCCAGTTCCTAACGATGTCCGATTGTGTTCAAAAAATTTTAGCATCAGTAAGACTGAAATAAGTTCTAGGTGCTAAAAAGTCATCACATTCCAACGGCTGAATCATAAGATATCGGCCGCATACGAAGCATATAAATGTTGTGTTTACACGACTAATCACACCTTTAAGCCTGTAAATATCTATCTAGTGACGTTGGCAACATCAATCAACACCACAACATGAAAACTTCAACACAAATATACATTAGAGTAATAAAAACATCCTCAGGTTAAGAGAAAAATATATATAGTAGAAATTACAGGATCCTTAGTGATACTTCCATCAATTGTATAACTGTACTAAGCTAACGATTGGGATTTGGGACGTAATTGCACGTTACCAAATCAATCAATAACGATTCAGTTCACCTTGCTCTAAGCTAACACACCAAGCAACAGTTTTTGGAAAATCCAAATCTAGGGAATTAGACAACTACCTGAATGAAGGTTTGTTCTTTAATAGTGCTTGCCCCCTCCTTGAGCCTTTCGTGCAGTGGCTCCAGAACATTCAACATCCCTTCGATGTTGTGTTCACCAAAGTAGAGCCTGCTGGCTTCTTCGAGAGCTTCATGCCACGTTTCGTGCCAAAGTATTACAACCCTAATTAACTCTTTGGAGACAAGTTGTGCCTGCATTAATATCATCTTATGGTAAGAAGACAAGCAGTAGCATGTAGGAGTTCAAATATGTAGAAAACACAGAATTTACTGTCACCTAATCCACAAGTACACCGCTATGCTGCCTAACTATATCAACCACTTCTTGTGCTACAGCTTGGCATGAATTGCTTATCGATTTACATGCGACGAGAAGGGGGTACATCAGAGCCTGTCACGGGAATCCATTTACATTTTTTAATGTGTAACCCAAAAGGTGCATCATTTTCCAGGGTTTCCAAAAAGAGATGATAGACACTAGTGGACAAACGGTCAATGCGTTAAATCCAGAAAAATCCAAAACACTTAAATAGTGCCCCATTTTAATCTCAAGAACTCTACCACATTGTGAAAATTCTGTGCAAATGTTTCTCTGTACTACAACAGTTTCAACCACTTTTCCAAACCTGATCATCCTCAAATTTTAACCGAGTTTTACTGACGTATCTAGGAGTAACATGTCCAAAATTCAGTTTATTCTAAGGGTTAGAACTTAGTTTATGGCTCCAACGGTTCATAAGTCCTAGATTCAGAAAAACAGATTCACAATTCAATCTAAGGTTTCATCACCAAAACTAAGTTTCAACGTACTTCTATCCCTGGAACTCGAATAAAAACAACAATAAATGGTGGAGCAAGAGTGGTTTGCCTTCACTGATGCTTCACACAATCCATAAATCATAAGAACTTACACAACAATCCATGAGAATGTAGATAGCCTACTCGGTTTCGATCTAACACCTCATGCATTCTTTGCAAACATACAAGATATACTACTTCCATCAAATCATATTAATGAAGTCAGGTGCAGGATGAAAACAAACAAGATATATAGAAAGTGAAAGAATGACCAAAAGATTAAGCAAACCCATTTCATCTATATTGGTCATCTCCTTATAATCATGCACCAAAGCATTGAAACAATAGTACAGATAGGAATCAACAATCACTTAAAATCAAGACAAGTGTTAGACGGAAGCCCATATCACATAAAACTCATAAAACACTAAAATTCATGAAAATAACGTAATAAGAAACTTTAACCTTTTTTTATTTCTTTCAGGAAGTTTATCAAACACTTGCAGGTTTGTTGTTGTGGAGAGTTGTGTTTCCCTTGGTCTAATTGAGTTCCTCCTGTAGTTTCTTCACCTGAAATGAAATCTTGAATTGAACAACAACCCATCTATCCTCCTACCACCACCAGCCCAAATCTCACTGAATTTCGTCCAATCCTTTAAAACACAGCACCAAACAAAACCCAATTCTTGTTGATATTTCTGGAAGCAAACTTTGCCCGAATTCTAACCAATTCTCGGCACATAACCAACCCAAAACTCCTTAAAACTTGTCTAGAACTCGAGATTAAGAATACCCAATTTTCAGTATCAATTTTGTTATATAAAAACGTGAAAGAGTAAAAGTAATGGAAAATTGCCTTCAGATGGATCAGATCCCAAATCGACAACTGCTATCAGAATCCCCGGCTTCCATAGAAAATCATTGAATGCAGAACTTTCTATTTCAACATACCCCCTGCACCATTCAAAAACATTCAAATTAGCCTCAAAACTTTAGAGCTTCAAATTTAACCTCCCTATAAATCAAAAATCATATCAATTTCACTCGCAAGATGGAAACTTTAAAAAATCCAAAATTATTATCAATTTCACAGGAAAATTAGCTTTATAGCAAAATCAATCTCAAAATACCAAAATTACATCAATTTCATTAGAAAAATTTCTCATATCCAGGGTTTTGAAAAACCCCAAAACAAGCTCAGTCTCAAAAGACCATTAAAAACTCTAAATCTAAGAATCGGATACAGAAACAGAAAGTAAATAAAACCCATAATGGAAAATCTATCAATTATAGAAAATTAGATTTCTTTCTAAGAACAGAGAAATCTTAGAGAAATCTTTTTAAGAACCCTAGATTTCTTCTCACAAAATACGTATGAGAGTTTCATTTGTGATGATCTCTTTGAAGAAGAAGAGAAATCAAAACCTAATTCATAAGCGACTTATGGTTATGATTGAGAAAAAAAATCGACTGAAACATAAAGAGTGATTAAGTTGTGAGAGAGAAGTAAGTAAATGAAGAAATGAAAGAAGGCATCAGATCGAGATAAAGATAAGAGAGGATTAGGATTATAGAACTTACTCTCTCACTCAGTTGTTTTTCAACTCTAATTAGAGCTCTATATTTTTACAAAAATATCCCCTAAAGAAACAACTGTGTCCGAGACAAGTTTTATTAAAACGACTGGGGCTCACAGCACCAATAGTTACAGCTGCCTTAAAACAGTGGTTTTCGTGAAGACCAGAGAGTGGTTAAATTTCCATTTTCCACTAGTGATATATGCAAACGAAGGAGTCCAGTAACTCGCTGACAGGAGATTCGCGAGTGTTTAGAGTCTTACCTCCGTTCCCGGACGGGGGATGAATCGGTTGTAGTCGACTGGGCCACTGACTCCTATGTCAGTGTACGAACCCAAGGTGCAGAGACAATATCGTAATTGTCCTCCTTCTCTGCAAATAGGTTATATTTAAAAGTACCCTTCTGTAGGGTACAAATAAAAAATAATGTCCAAAGTCCAAAAGTCCAAAGTCCAAAAAGAAAAGAAAAATTACAAAAATAATAAACCTTAATACAATTTTTTTTTTTTTTTAAAATAAACAAACCCTAAAAACAAAATATCTAAAAGAAAATCGTCTTCTTTCCCGTTCTTTTTGGTTTAATCTTTCGCTCCAAGTCTTTACGAAATCACCAAACTCCTTGGCTCAATTTTCTTTATGATCCAGAACCTGTAGACAAAAGATAAATACCCAAAAACGTAAAAAAGAACAAAAATAATAAAAAAAAAAACTAAAAAAAAAAATAAATAAATAAAAAGAAAAACAAATCTAAAACCCTAAAAACAAGTCCCCGGCAACGGCGCCAAAAATTGATGTGATATTAACAAGTTGTAGTAAAGTGGTAATAAAGGTTGTCGTTCTCTCGAACTTGTGAAGGATTTTTAGACTTTAAAATTAAAACAAAAACAGAAAACACACTAAAAATTATAGCAAACACTGACAAAGTTGATATCAATATTAAAAGAACACTGAGGCTAGATTCCACTATTTTCCAAGTTCAAAGTGATTTAATCCAATATTTATATTCATGCAATTTTCTCGTTTAATTTGATTCTAAACTATTGCAACAAGTAGATTCTCAAAATAACAAGTGTAAATCCAAAGTAAAACATCAAAAACCTAAGTCCAAGCATGCTCTATCAAAAGAAATCACAATTGCTTAACAAGAGTCATTCAAACAATTTTCAATCAAGGCAAAATAATCATAAAATAATTGCAATAAATAGATAAATTAGAATATACCACTTCTTGTTGGAAAAATAGCTTCCTCTATCGCCTCGGAATGGGGTTTAGCTCCTCATATTAATCATGGTCTCAAAATATGTGTTCATGGCTCAAAAGATGATTAAAATGATGAAAATTAATTAAACAGATTACTTTGTATGTAATGGCGTTACAAAGCGGTTACGAGTGGACTGTTACAAGAGCCGACTTATGCACTGTTGCTATGTCGTTGAATCCCCGACCCCAAAAACGACTGTCTCTCAAGGTGCTTTGTTCTTCGTGTTCTTCCTCTGCACCAGCAGCAAGCTTCTCTGCAACTCGATTGTTTATGCTCTGTAGCGCCTCTAAACCTTCCCAAAGTGTGTCTAACCCTTCCTTGACTCATACCCAAGTTATATATAGCCAGAAAACCCTAACAAACCCGAGTTTATCTTTCTTTTCTTCCACGGCAAGCTCCGAGGATAATTCTCTCTAACTTTCCATGCACGCGTCTGCCGAGTTATCCTGACTCTCCCACACTCCCTTGAGACTGAATTAAGACCGAATACATCCAATCCTTGCGTAAAATCCTCTCCAAATCCTTCCACAACAATCCAAAATCCCGACAATATTTCTTCGCCTCTGTTTTGTTTCTCCCGGCTTATCCAGCCAAATTGGTTGGGTCAAAACACTCATACGAACCCTGTTATGCCCTAGGAAGTCCATTGAACGAAAATAGGCCATTGAATCTCACTCAATCTGTAGAAAAATCCAACTCCAACTCGACTCGTGCACGCTGCCATTTTCCCGCCATTTTCTGATTTTGAATTGTTGAAGATGAGGCGCCCCCTATCCAGAGTAGGGGTGCCTTTAGCAGCTGCCTTGGGGTGTCCTGAGGGTGCCCCTTAGTAATTTGGGTACCCCTTATCCATAGTGAGGGTCTGAATAGTACATGTCCTCCCGGGCGCAACTTTTAAGCGATTTTTCAAAAATGTTTATTGGCCAAAAATACCTACACACACATAAAACACCATAATAAGTACAAAAATGAGCACTATCAATATATAGAATCGAGACAAAATAGACACAAAAATGTGTCTATCAAGTAGCCCCCAATCTAATTTCTTCAAAACTGACGAAATTTCAAATTTCCGAAACTGTCACAATCAGTAGTATATTAGTGATGTTCATTTTCTACCAATTGTGATAGTATCCCCATATATTCAATTTTGCAAAACAAAAGAAACTTCGAGTTTCTCTACTTTCATAGTCAGTAGTTTTGTTATGTTTATTGTCTACTGATTCTGATAGTAGTACTAGTACCACCGCTTCCACGGTGGGAGGGCCGACCGAAGAACTTGACGAAACAACACCACTACGTGATTGCACTGATTCAAATTTCTAAAGAAGAAGAAAATCTGGAATGAACTTCGTTTATGATGAAGATTTTGATGTTTTTTCGTCTGTTGTTGCTGATGATGATGGAGACGATAAAGATGAGTTGCTGCTGCTGATGAAAAAGATGAAGATGACGAAGTTCATTTATGGAATGAACTCTGGTTTGTGATAAAGATTTTGATGTTTTTTCGTCTGTTGTTGCTGATGATGATGGAGACGATGAAGATGAGTTGTTGCTGCTGATGAAGAAGATGAAGATGATGAAGTTCATTTCTGAAATGAACTCTGGTTTGTGATGAAGATTTTGTTGTTTTTTCGTCTCTGTTATTGCTGATGATGATGGAGACGATGAAGATGAGTTGTTGCTGCTGATGAAGATGACGAATTTCATTTCTGGAATGAGCTCTGGTTTGTGATGAAGATTTTGATGTTTTTTCGTCTCTGTTGTTGCTGATGATAATGGAGACAGTGAAGATGATGAAGATGAGTTGTTGTTGCTGATGAGGAAGATGAAGATTACGAAGTTCATCTTTGGAATGAACTCTGTTTCTTCTTTCTCTTCTTCCCTTGAAGATTTGGGTTCATGTAAAGAATGAACTCTGTTTTTAGATCTTGAATTACTAGGTTTTCTTGTAAAGAATGAATTCGTGTTGAAGATAAACTCTGTTTTTTAGTAGGCGTTCATGTAAAGAATGAACTCGTGTTGAATTACTAGGTGTTCATTTGAAGGAATGAACTCCGGAGTTCATCAGACAGAATGAACTCCGCACAAAAAATAAGTAGGAAATTTAGTTTAGTTTTATTAGGAGTTCATTTGAAGGAATGAATTCCGGAGTTCATCAGACAGAATGAACTGCTACAAAAAATAAGTTGGAAATTTAGTTTGTTTTATTAGGTGTTCATTTGAAGGAATGAACTCGGAGTTCACCTGACAGAATGAACTGCTACAAAAAATAATTAGGAATTATCACCGAAGGGTACTTTGGTTCATTTAATATTTTTAAATAATTATGGACCAAATGGAAAAAAAAGTTATTTCTGAAAGGACCAAACTGACTTGAGACCACCTAAAAAGGGACCAAACAATATTTTTCCGTTATCAATTTTTTAGTCCCCACTCCCCTGTCGGTCTGTCGAGTACTTTATACATACATTAGATTTTTACTCAACAAATGTTTTACACAGATATCTAAACTCAACAAAGATTTTTACTCAGAGAAAACCATAACTGTTGTAAATCTCGTACTTTTCTGATTCATTCCACATCAAACACATAGCAGTTTAGGAATTTATTGATGGGTATCAATTGAAATTGTTTCAATTTTTCAGCATACTTTTGTTACAAAAGGGATTTCACAATTCTATTAACCTGAACTGGGGTGTTTCTGAGAAATTCAATTATTGCTGTTTGCCATTAATGGATGTTTGAGAATAAATTTGAAATTCACAAAAGTGCAGATAAAGTGTTTGAAGAAATGTCTAAAAGGAAGTTATTCAGTACACACATTTAGTAATTTGAAAGTTATAGAGACAGAAACAGTGCAATTTGTTAAGAAGAAAATGGCGCAAGACCGAGTACAAGTAAGCGTAAAAACAATGAATTTGTAGCCTACGCAAGACTCGCAAGTACGTATTGTTGCATCTATGTCAGTTTTACTTTTGTTGCTATCCAACATGATGAAGATCAAAATTATTCTATGAATACAGGTTTCAGTGTTCATATGCTGCTGATATATATGTTTACTAAGAAATGATGTGATAGGAATGATTATCTAGCTCCCATTGTTAGATGTGTGGCATTGACAGGGGTTTGAGTTTCGCATAGGTATGCTTGTTGTTGCCTGGGATTTCCATGTAAAGCACCGATTCCAATTGTTTACCAATTGTTTGTTGCTATAGCCATGGAATGCTAAACTTCGGTTGAAGCTGTGTATTATAGGATGTTGTGCATGCCACATGCCTGCAGCTTTAAAATATAAGCAGCAGGTGGGTAGAGAGTGCTTTTTCAATAGTAAACGATAGAGCTAATAACAATATTTTAATTTGGTTTTGGCAATTAAATATAGGCAGGTTTTGTCCCATTTCCTCCATTGACTTTGGCATTGGAATTAAATCAAACTCACTTCTTCTTCCTCGAATAATTGTCTTCTAGATCTTCCTGTTTTGAACAATGAAGTCAATATTGATTGTGATGTTAATCATCACAATAACTGGTATCCATGGCTACAGCAGATTCTCAATAAAAGAAGCTAGTATCCGAGACATCCAACAAGCGTTCACAGAAAACAAGCTAACCTCAAGACGGCTAGTGGAGTTCTACATCCAGGAGATTGAAAACCTCAATCATCTTCTTCATGCAATAATTGAGGTGAACCCAGATGTACTGCATCTAGCGGACAAGGCCGACAGAGAGCGGAGGAGGTATAACAGGAGGGACTGCTCACATAGAAACATTAGTAGAAGAGGATCTTTGGGTTTGAGCTTCATGGGATTCCTGTCCTTGTTAAGGACACCATATCCACAAAAGACAAACTAAATACAACTGCGGGCTCTTTTGCACTACTAGGATCTGTGGTTCCCCGTGATGCTGGGACAGTGAGAAAGTTGCGAAGATCAGGAGCGTTGATATTGGGGAAGGCTAGCCTCAGCGAGTGGGCACACGTCTGTTCTTTTAGTATTCCTAATGGTTGGTCTGCACGAGGTGGACAAGGCAAGGTGCGTAGTAGTAAGAGTAAGTTAAGGTCTTCTCTACTCTATGGTTCAGCTTTTGCTGGTCTTTGTAGCTCAAAATGATAAGGAAAAAAAGTACGTGTTTTGTTTCTTGCAGAATCCGTATGTTTTACCGGCTGATCCATGTGGATCGAGCAGTGGATCGGCTATTGCAGTAGCAGCGAACATGGCATCAGTGAGTTTGGGTACAGAAACGGATGGGTCCATTTTATGCCCAGCAAGTTATAACTCAGTGGTGGGATCAAACCTACAGTTGGACTCCCCAGTCGTGCTGGAGTAGTCCCAGTTTCTCCAAGGCAGGATACCATCGGGTAGGTGCACTTGTGAATGACATTTTTATCTTCATTGTTGTCGCTAGTTGGATATGTTTCAAATTTGTATTTCTCTGCAATTCATGATAGAAAACAATGTCAGGCAATGATACAACAGGCAAAGTAAAGTTAGTCAAATGATTGTGTTATAACAGGAATCCTGTCCTGTGTCACCGTGTGTGCAGACCTATTTGCAGAACGGTAACAGACGCTGTATACGTACTGGATGCAATCGTAGGTTTTGATTCACTAGATCGTGAAGCAACAAGAGAAGCGACAAGGTTTATACCAGCTGGTGGTTACAAACAATTTCTCAAAAAGGATGGTCTCAAAGGGAAAAGATTAGGAATTGTCAGGAATCCCTTCTTCAATTTCGCTAATGGGTCAAACCTCTACCAAGTTTTCGAGGATCATATCGACACGCTGAGGTATATTCTAAGCTACCTATGAATGTTCTTTTGACTCTATTCGACCTCCATTAGTTAGTTACAAAATTTAAACTGACACTGCATTGTTAAATTTGGTAAAATTAAAGGCGAGGTGGAGCAGATATAGTGGATAACCTGGAGATTGAAAATGTCAGTGTAATTCTTAATCCGATGCAAAGTGGAGAATTCACTGCATTGCTAGCCGAGTTCAAGCAGTCTTTGAATGTGTACTTGAAAGAACTGATAGTTTCTCCAGTCAGGTCTTTTAGCTGATGTAATCGCCTTCAACAAGAAAAATCCTCATTTGGTAAGTATTTCTTACTGCTCAAAGAAAAAATGAGATAGTTTAACAAAATATCTGATGAACTTTTAAGGAAAATTGACATTCTACTGCATTCTGTACTCTTCAGGAAAAGATGGATGTCTTTGATCAAGATGTGCTTGTAATGTCTGAGAGTACAAGCGGAATGGGAAAGGATCAAAGAGATGCCGTGGAGAAGTTAGAGAAACTGTCCAGAGATGGGTTCATGAGAATGATGATGGAGAACAAATTAGATGCAATGGTGTCTCCAGGTTGGAGTGCTGCTTCTGTGCTTGCGATTGGAGGATACCCTGGTATTAGCGTTCCAGCAGGTATCCCATTCTGCTACTTTATTAGTAAACAAAATCGAACTGCAGCAGGTATCCCATTCTGCTACTTTATTTAAATCCTACTGACAACACCTAAATTCTTCTGAACAATGAGCAGATTTTGTATAAATATTGATAATTTTACAAAAATATGTTGCGTGCAGGTGCAGGTACTTAATCGCCTAGATAATGAAATAAAAGTGTTAGGTGTTGAAAGAGAATATGTACGATGGCAGAAAAAGAGACCACTAGCGTTTTTGTATAGGGATTTGATTTTGGCTGAGAACAAGCTTGACACAATTGAAGCTAGATTAGCTAAAATTCCTACCAACCACTGATATCAGAGGTCCGAGAGAAGCAGACTGCATTATGTTTTCCGATAACTAATAGGACCATCCGTTTCACTTTGGTACATGTGTTTTTTATTTATTTACAATGAGGATATTTTAATATCACTTGAACAGGTTTAGGAATGTGGCAGTGGTTGTGTAATATGAAGGTGTAAATTTTCAAACTAGTCAAATTCAGATTTATTTACTTTTACCAACAGTATGCTAATAGTGAAAAACAAGCGATCTAGTATCTAATTCAGACCATGTCAGATGCTAAATCAGATTAAAATTCAGTCCGAGTAAGCTAATAGTGAAAAACAGACGATGCTAAATCAGATTCAAATCCATACCGAGTAAGCTAGTAGTGAAAAGCAGACGATCTAACATCGGATTCAGACTGAGTCAGACGCTAAATCCGATTCAGATCACAAACAAATATTCGTCTCTCTTAAGATTAGTTGGGTGGTGGTGCCTCCCACCTGTCCCAAAGGGCCCATGGGGCACATAATAAAACTGACAATTTTGAAACACCAAAAGCGTTGCTACTTATGCGTGCCGTGCCGTTTCACTATAAACCCTTATCATGCAGCGGTTGCGCCACTTAGCAGAACCTCTCTTCAACGTGCGATTATCTGCAAATCAGGGCTTTTGTGCCACCATTTTCATTAACTTCTCACAGTCTCAGCTTCAAGGGTCATACTCCCTCCTTGCCAGCACATCTTCAATCTCTAAGGTATGAAATTGTCTTTCTCTGTTTCAGATTCTTTTTACTTGTTATGATGATGAAGTTGTCATATGATCTCTTACAAGTCTTTAAGCTGTTTGAGATGCCATTAAACTGTTTGTTGAAAGTCCTCACAGACAAATAGTAGTACTCTGATTTATTTAGAAGCAGGGAAACAGAAACGAAATCTCCAACAAAGAAAAAACCCTAATTTGAGAAATGGCTAGTGATGATCAAAGTGACCCAACAGAAGAAAGGATACCTCAATCAAACAGCAACCTGCTTCGAAAAATAAAGGTTAATTTGTTATATCTTCTTCTTCTTCTCCATTCCATTTGATCAGTTTGTTTTCTTCTTCTTTTATTTTGAGAATGAGAGAATCCATGTGTTTGTATGCTGTGTAGGCGTTTGATAAGTTCTACTCATCTCAGAAAATGGAAATTAAACTTGGAATTGATATTCAAACACTTGAGGCAACAAAGAGGAAGTTGACAAGTGAGACTGAATCACTAGACAAACAAATCGAAACACTGCGAAACGAAATTGATTTCCTACACAAACACAAGTACGAAGAAATTAAATTCCTTCACAAAGAAAAGTTTGATTTGGAGATTGAGGTGGAGTTACTCAACAAACAAAGGGAGCAATGGAGAGAATCTAAGAGGGCTATTGAATCAGAGAAAGTTATGCTTAACTCTACGAAGTGGGATATCGAAAGAGATGTTAAATTACTCACAAAGACAAAGACTAAATTTGAGAGTGAAGTTGAATCACTTAGCAGTTTGAAGACTGTGCTGGAGAGTGATATTGGATCACTTACCAATAAGAAGGCTATACTCAATGCAGATGTAGAATCACTTAACAAAGAGAAAAGTAACCTAAGAAACGATGTCAACTTACTCGATAGAGAGAAGTGCAGACTCCAAAGTGGAATTAAGGTTCTTCTAAAAGAGACTACTAGAATGCAAAATGGGATTGAGATTCTCAACCAAGAGAAGACTATGCTCAGAAAGGATGTGAAATTACTCGATAAAGAAAAGGAAAGAATAGGAAGTGAATTTGAATTGATGAACAGAGACAAGGCTACAATGGCAAGGGATCTTGAGCTACTGAACAAGGAGAAGCTTATCTTGGCAAGCAAGAAGACTCAATTGCAAGCTGACATTGATGTACTTAAAAATGAGAAGACTATACTTAATGTCGACAAGACTAAACAGCTTGGATGTGATGTAGTATCACTTGACAAAGAGAAAAGTAAACTAAGAAATGATGTCTACTTACTTGATAGAGAGAAGTGCGCACTCCAAAGTGGCATTAAAGTTCTTCTAAAAGAGACTACTAAAATGCGAAATGGGATTGAGATTCTTAATGGAGAGACAGCTAAAGTGCAAGATGGGATTGAGATTCTAAATGAAGAGAAGAATGAACTGCGTAATGGGATTGAGATTTTGAACAAAGAGAAGACTATACTCGGAAAGGATATCGATTTACTCGATAAAGAAAAGACAAGAATGGAAAGTGAATTTAAATTGCTGAATAGAGAGAAGGCTTTAATTGCAAGGGATGTTGAGTTACTTAACAAGGAGAAGCTTATCTTAGCAAGTCAAAAGACTGAACTGCAAAGTGACGTTCTGATACTTAACAACGAGAAGAATACAGTTAATGAAGAAAAGACTCGGCTTGTATCTGATATTTCTTTGCTCACTAAGAGGAAAATTGTCTTAGAAACTGATATTGAATTTGATGAAAAGAAGAAGAGTGAATTAGGAAGGATGCTTGAGTTATTCAGCAAGGAGAAGGGAAAACTACAGAATGATTTTGAATCACTCAAGAAAGAAATGTCTACGGCTGAAAGCGACTTAGAATCACTTGGCAAAGAGAAAAGTAAACTAAGAAACGATGTTGACTTGCTCGACAAAAAGAAATGTGGACTCCAGAGTGCGATAAAGGTTCTTATAAAAGAATCTACTAAGCAGCAAAACGGTATTGAGGAGATGAACTCAAGGAGGACTACACTTGAGAAGGATATTGAATCACTCAATAATGAAAAGAACAGAATGGGATGTGAATTTGAATTGCTGAAAATAGAAAAGGCTGTAACTGAAAATGATGTTGAATTACTTAAGCAAGATAAGGATAGATTGCTACCGGATGTTGAATTTCTCAAGGAAGAAAAGAATACATTGCATAAATTTTTGGATGAAGAGAAGGCTCAATTTGTTGATTCTGTGGTACATGAAGTTATTGAATCTATTCCCGAAAGAGAGAAGATATTAGCTAAGAATGAAAAAGCGGTTTCCAGGGAACGTATTTACATTCAGGAGCTTCTGGAAGTTCGACAAGAAATTATCAAGGTATAAATTGCTGAAGATCTTTTCTACTCCCTAAAAGATTTAAATTGATCTACTAACAAAATAATTTATTTATCTATTACTTATTGATGTAAATATATGCTATTAATGCAGCAAATGGAGTCAGAAAAGGCAACCAAAAATAGGTTGATTGGAGTAAAAAAGAGAAAGAGCGGAGATCTGGAGCTGTGGAATTTCAGAGATAAGAAGAGAGCCACACTGAAAGAAGTTATTAGTTTTCAATTGAAGCGTACAGATAAGTAAAAGCGATCAACTTCTACATAAGCCTTGTGCAATTTTTCGTTTAATCAGGCTAAAGAGTTTCAGCTGGACAGTTAGATTGTGGAAATGTCTATTTTTTGAGGTTTTTTTGGGTACAACAGAAGGGAGGATGCTAACATAATATCTAGTTGTAAATGTGTGGAAAAGAATTAGGTGATCAGATTACGGTACATAAGGAAGGATATCATAGATATGTGAATGACCTGCTCATGATGTGAAGCTGAATTTCAAAGTTGTAAATGTTTTGAATCTGAAATGTAAAACTGCTGCAGAATTTGCCTTTTTGAGAAAATGCCCCTGTTGGGAGTGTGCTTATTTTGTTATTAATGGTTCCCTTTGTTTTGTTCTCATGTTTTAATCTTGGATTTCCTTGTGTTTTGTTATTCCCGAAAAATCATTTTCTTGCAGGATATTTTTGCTTGAGACAAGATTAAAGGTATGTGGCATCATGAAAGTGGTACAAGAAGAAATGGATTGTGAGTCTTGTGACCTGAAGGTATATGATTACTGTTAGTTTGTTCGGTTTACTAATATCAGCTTCAGTAAACCTCTTGAGCTCTTACTGTACACCAAAATTTTAAACAATCTTGGTAAAGGGGCGGTAGGAATCGGTAGAGGGGCGGCAACCTAATAAGACAAAAAAGGTCATTAGAAGTAAATTCAAATGACCTTTATTAAAAAAAAAAATGGAAATGACCAATTAACCCTTATTATTAATAATCAAGATTAGTGTTTGATAATCAATTTTCACTTATAATAACTCTAAAATTAGATTTTTAGAGTTATAAAAAAAAAATTATGTGATATTTGTGAAACCCTAGATTTTGATTCACTCAACCAAAATGAGTGATTCAAGTGGCAAATTAGAGGTGAGTGATCAAAATTAGTTCCCATTAGCTTTTTGTTGATCAAAATTATCTAAAGTATGTAAAAAGATCAAATTTTTAAAATTTTCTGAAGAACATACGGTTGGAAATAAGCTAGTTACCAACCGTAACTGGTTCAATTTGGGAAAAACCCAATCGTAATACCAGTTACGGTTGCTAGAAAATCTTGGATACGAACCGTAACTAATTACGGTTCATAAAAAAGGAATCGAAACCAACCGTAACTAAACTACGGTTGGTAAGTCATCTATAGTTTCGAACCGTACATCACTACTTCAAAAATTCTTAACATTCAGGATGATTTACGGTTGGTAACTTTCATTAAGTTACCAACCGAACCTAGGTGCGGTTGGTAACTAAGGTTTCGTACCAACCGTACCTAAACCTAATTCTCAATTTTTTTAAGGTACGGTTCGTATTTGGGTTGTTAGCAACCGTATGTTCTTCAACCAATACAGGTACGGTTGGTAATTGAGTTATTACCAACCGTAACTCGCATAAACCCAGAAATTTCAATTTCAATTTTCATACAAAACCTAATTTTTGATACAAAATTAACTTAAATTCAACACGATAAACTAAACCCTAACTGGGTTTTTCCAAACATTTTTCAAATCGCCGATTAATCGAAGACGATGAAATTTTCGGTTTAATGGAGGTTAGGATTGATGGAGGAGAAGAGAAGATGAAGAAGAAGATGAAAAAAAAAACTGATTTGATTTTTTTTTTGATTCATTAGGTTAAAAAAAATTGATTTGATTTTGGTTGATTTAAGGTGAAAGGGTAATCTAGTCAATCTACATCCCTATAGGACACCCCTAACCAATAAGAGGGACATTACTATCACACTTGCCGCCCCTCTACCAATTCATGCCGCCCTTTTACCAAGCTTGATTTTAAACGTGTCCAGTTTCGACAAACCTTGTCTGTAACTTTTATTTTTGAATTCTCGCTATCCAGCAATAAATGTTAGCTTTCATGTGTCCGTCCCTACGGGTGATTGTGATGGACCGATGGTTTAGGCCTTTAGGGTGTGATCTATTTCTCCTTTTCCATTTTTGTTTTGCTTTTTGTTCTGTATTTTGCATTTACTGTTACAGATGATCTCTGTTCAGGAAAAAGGAGGAGATTCTATTCTCTTAATCCAGAAATAGATAATACAAAACACAAATACCCATGCCCTCTTCTGCGTGGTTTAGCAAAAGTTCTTCCTCTGGCACCACCAAAATTACAGTCCTGAATCCTAAGCATTCTTCAAGTTAGAAAAATAATGAATCTCACAAGAGGAAGCCTTCGCATAACAAAGGAGTAAGAAATATTTTCTTCTTTGTAAAACAATATTGTTGCCTCTATTTCTTATCTGCGTTGTTCTTCGCCGGATTATGAATGTGAGATTGAGGGGGAGAAGAGGACAAAGATTAAAATAGTTCGCAAGGCCCCATCGCTCAAGACTGGTCTTGTCATTCCTGACTTTTACTGTAAGGAAATTGAGACTGACATTCCTTCGCTTGTCAATGTTAGTGCGCCCCTACAAATCTTGATTGCCTCAGCTCCTTTGGATGTCAATGTTGACGCATCCCCTTCAAGGCTTAATTGCCTCTGCTCCCTTGAACTTTCCTTCTTCACCAAAGGAGACTTTCGCTTCCAAAGGAGATGCCCCAGCTGATCATGCGGTAAAAGAAATCTCTTCTTCTGAGAATGCTGCCACATCAACAGTTGATCAAATTGTTTCTACTTTTGTTAATATTCCTTTATTTGCGAATGTTCCCGTGCCTGTGGAGAACATTGCTATTCCTACATCTGCGAATATTGCTTCCTCTACACCCACTCCTTCTGCCAAGGTGAGTACTAATAACACCTTCTTATTGTTGAGCAATGAGAATGATCCTACCACTCATGATAAGGATAGATTTACCGTTGGTGAGTGTGAGGAAGATAGTGGTGGATTCTCGGATGTAGAAGCTGACAAGCATAATCATTACATGGCTTATGAAGAGAAAGCGGGCAAGAAAACTGAGAAAGAGTTATCAAGGCTCAAATGGAATGGCAATCTTCCTAATGATAATCTGGGTAAGGGTCAAAGATCTGCTGCAAGGAAGCATAAGTAGTTTGTTTTTGTAGATCTTGGTGTGTATGCAAAAGTTGGGTTGTTGCTTATAACTTTTTGTTGTTTGGATTGTTTTGGGTCTTGGGTTTGCCACCCTTTGGTTTGCTTTCTTTGTTTTTTTTGTGCTGGCTCTATCCTCGCCTCTGGAATCGCTTAGGCGTTTTTATCTTGTATTCTTTTTTATCTTTTTATCAATTGAATATTATCCTTTTAAGTAAAAATAAAATAAAAATAAATAAATTGGAGAATGCTGAAATTATCGAATCTGCAATACATGAAGTTGTCGAATCTATTCAAAAACGAGAGAAGATATTAGCTAAGAATGAAGGACTTATCAAGGTATATATTCAAGAGCTTATTGACATTCAAGAGCTTCAGCAGAAATGATCTTCTAAGTTCTGTTCGCTGCAGAAAATGATCTATTGAGAGGATAAATGATCGGTTTGAAGCATATTCTTGCACTTGTTAATGCACTGCTGGAGAACAACAAAAACAAGTCTAACCCCGTATATGCCCATTCTAAACGAACAGGTTACGTCGGGCAACCCTACTACGGGCACGCTCCATCTGATCCGGCGGTCCTGGTCAGTTATAAACATCCCTAACTCTCTTTACAAAAAGTAGTGAAACAGTAAGACCCTAGACAACGGAGCAAGTAAAAATCAGGGCTTAGCTTTAGTGCCGACCTATATACCAGAGGAAATCGTTGGCAGGATCTTGTCAAGGTTACCAGGGAGATCGATATCACGATTCAGGTGTGTTCGCAAATCATGGTTTAATTTATTGGAAGAACCTATTTTTGATAAATTGGTGGAGTTGGAGTTGCAAGAATTTAAAATACACAAAATTGGTTAAAAAGACCAAAATCAACATTTCCCCGGGTGAAAAGGATTTAAATTAGATTTTGATACTTGTATGTTTAAATGGACAAAAATGTAAAAATAGTCCAGGATGTAAAACACATTTCATCCTGTGCCCATTTTCAAATACTTTTTCTTATTTTTAATTTACACAGGATGCATCCATTTCATCCTTGCTATTTTTTAAAGTAAGTCGGGATGAATCCAGTTTCATCCTTGCTATTTTTTTTTGTGTCCATTTCACCCATAATAATTTTTACTCGTCCATTTGAACCGTCTTTTAAAAATATTTGGACAAATGACCCATTTTCCGTTTAAAATAAAGCGCTTGTACACCGAATTGCGGCAGGTAATGTATATCCCACTATGTAACTTTATTTAAATCCTAACTGACGACACCCTTGTATGGATATTGATTATATATGTGTTGGATGCAGGAACGTGATATTCGCCTAGAGAAGTGAATACAAACTGCAGATCCACAGTCAAAAAAATAAAAAAATTGCTTAGCGGGTTGTCTTGTGCGTTTAAAAATATTCGCACTACTGAAGCTACATTGGCTAGTATGCGTACTCTTTACAACCAATGATATCAGAGGGCCGAGTGAAAGGGCTGGTTGTCTATCTTGTATTTTGGAGGGTTTTCTGCTCCTGTTTGGTGTTGCTTTTCACGTCAAGTGAAAGGGCTGGTTGTCTATCTTGTTTTGGTAGTTTTTTTTTCGCTTAGGCGCTCTCACCTTGTTTCCCTTTTCCTTTTTTCAATTAATTAACCTTTCTAGTCAAAAATAAAATAAAATAAATAAATAAATATAAGAGGGCCGAGAGAAGAAGAGGACTAATTACGTTTTTTTTTTTTTTTTTTTTTGCAAACTATTAGGACAATCCGTTTGGCTTTATAATCTGATGATCCCTATCAAAATTCCTAAGAGCCAATTTCGATTTTATTTGCCAGGTTGGTGGTCGTCCCAGGATTCCTGTTTAGGGGACAGTACAAATTTCAACATGATCTTTTTTATGTTTGGGCCAAATTGAGCATCATGGTGTAACCGTACGTAACCAGTACGTAGTCACTTCATTCATAAAATTGAACTGAAAATGTCATCTGAGGCTTGATATGTGTTGGTTCAAAAATTTACTACATTTTTATATATGTTCTCCATTTCACACGGGTTGTAGTGTGCAAAACCAACCGATCTCTCTTTGGCTTCTTTTTGGTCAAAAACTAACGGACATGCAGGTTGTTTGTTTTTTCATGGCTTTTATGGCTCAGAAATGAATGAATACAGTGGAAATATAGTTTTCTTTTTCCTTTCTGAATCCTAGTTAGACATGTGTCCTCCATGTCAGGCAAAATTTTTACCTTACTCATATGATTCTCAAATGTATGTTCCAAATCAGACCTAAATCAAACATGAGAAAAAAACAACAAACGATCTAACATATATAATTGAACAATCTTCGGCTTCCCCTTAGTTTCACTGCTCGAATCGGCTCTAATTTGCTATGATCCACCGATACTGATACGGGGATACCGATCTGATGACACCGATATGAGGATTCATCAATTTTCATAAAATGGGGATACAGGATACGGTAGGATACGTGTATTTATCAAAAAAAATATTTAATATAATAATAATTCACTCTACTAAAAATTCATAAAATAAAAAAATCCGATAGATACTATTTTGATTATTAAAGTGAGCTAATATTAAATTTTTAGCATTTTGGGTTTCAGTCTTACTTATGTTAATTGAATGGATAAAATCGCATGTACTCCGATTTCTCTCTAAAACAACATGAAAAACATGACTTGCCCGATAAGCCTTAAATTTTTCTAGCACCATTTTTTTTTAAGCACCATAAAAATAAATACCAATTCTTTGTTCTTTATAGTCAACAAGTTATTATGTTTAGATATAATTATTCAATATGATCATGATTACAAATAACTATAAATATTTAGAATTTTAGATTTTATGTATAAATTTATAAATATATAATTTTGTATAACAAAAAAAAAAAAATGTTAGATTATAGGAAGTATCCCCTTATAGAGTATCTGAGAGGTATCCCAGAGTATCCCCTACCCTTTTTGTAATTAAAAAAAGGTGACACTTTAAATGAAGTATCTGATATGTATCCCCAGGTATCCCCAAATATCTGATACTGATACGGCGCCGATACGGATACGTCACCAATTTTGAAGTATCTGTGCTTCATAACTAATTTGTCTCTATGAAATCATGGGGGAAAACCCGGACAACTGAAGGGTACTCCATATCTTAAAGTGTTCGAAGATAGTTGCTTTGGGCATCTTCTATACCAGCCAGAGATCAACTTGTATTCAGGTGTCTTCCACAATGTACCAACGAAGAGATATGTTTTAGTGAACGAGAGTTTGCAATGATGTCGGGCCTGAAGCTTCGGGGGAGTGAAAACATAGACCACAATCCTGACAAATACGTCTGCAGGACCAAATATTAGGTTTTCTATTTGCTGTTTCCTTTCGTTCAATCTGTTGGAATGATAATAGCAATATAAACTAGGAGATAATCTTATCCTTGTTTATGGAAGGATAAATTATGAAAGTCTTGAAGAACAAATGGGGTTTGAAGCATATTCTTGCAGTTGTTCTGGAGAACAACAAAAAACAAGTCTAACCCCCCATTTCAGCCCATTCTAAACAAACAGGTTACCCTATTACGGGCACTCCACGGGGCTCTATCTGATCCCGGCGGTCATGGTCAGTTTATAAACCCCATATCTCTTTACGAAAAGTAGTAAAGTAAAACCCTAGACAGCGGAGCTAGAAAAAATCAGGGTTTAGCTTCAATGCCGACCTATATACCAGGTGAAATCGTTGGCAGGATCTTGTCAAAGTTACCAGGGAGATCGATATCACGATTCAGGTGTGTATGCAGATCATGGTTTAACTTATTCAAAGAACCAATTTTTGTTTCATTGGTGGAGTTGGAGTTGCAACAATTTATAATAAATCGCTTGAACATCGAATTGCGGCAGGTAATGTATATCTCCACCTAAATTCTTCTGAACGATTTAAAAAAAAGAAGAAGAGTTTTTGTATAAATATTAATGATTCTATAGAAATATGTTGGATGCAGGAAAATAATCTCCTAGAGAATGCAATAAAAACTGCAGGTCCTGTGTGCTTACGAATCTACTTACTAGAAACATGCGGTCAAAAACAAAAAGAGTTGCTTTGTGCATATGAGAAGATTCGCACTACTAAAGCTACATTAGCTAGTATGGTTACTCTTTACAACCAATGATATCATAGGCCGAGAGAAGCACACTACACTTTGTTTTTGGTAACTATTAGCACGATACGGTTTGCTTTGGTAGCTGCCAAATTAGCTGAACTTCAGGATTTGTAAATGTAAAACTGCTGCCAAATTAGCGTCTTTCAGAAAACATTTCTTCTCATTCTATGTTGGATGTGCTTGTTCAGCTGTTACCTATAATCGGCTGAGCCCTGTCAATATTCCTAAGACCCAATTTCGATTTATTTGCCGGTTGGTCACCCCATTGTTCTTGTTCAGGGGGACAAAGTACAAATTTTCAACAATTTTTTTTTTTTTTTTATGTTCGGAACAAATAAATAAGCATCATGGTGTAACTATTGCCCTTCATTCATAAATTTGTATTGGCTCCGAAATTAAGGATCATGTTCTCCATTTCACAGTGATTGTAGTTGGGAAAATTGGCATCCCGAGCACAATGGAAATCAGGACCACAATCCATTTCACAGTGATTGTAGTTGGGAAAATTGGCATCCCGAGCACAATGGAAATCAGGACCACAAAGCAATTGGCGATTTGAACCAAACATGGGAGAAATAAGAAGAGAGAGACAGAGGATAAACCAACACACAACAACACAAGATATATGTGGTTCACCTTTACAGGCTACATCCACAGCCAAAACCACCAGAAAAACTTCCATTAAATTAAAGACCATTACATGCTCTTTCCGCAACCCAAGACAAGACCCAAAGAGTTAACAAGACATACCCGAGAACACCATCGAAGAAACCATCACTACAAGAAAATGGTCTATTAGCGACGACATTCCGAGCGACATATTTAATTTGGTCGCCAAAAACAGTTAACATCGACCATATAAATTTTGGTCGCAGAAAAAATGCATTTGCGACGTAGCTGAAATAATGTAGCTAAACTGGTCTAAAATGGTCGCTAAATTTTCAAATAGGCGACCAGAAATGATGTTGCAGCTAAATATTTATAAAGGCGACCAAAAATGATGTTGACGGCAAAATTCAAATTTGGCGAGAATATTAATGGTCGCAAACAAGTTTTTAATGTAACTGCAAACCAAGTCTATCTTACTACGTGGTGGACCACAGAGAGACGTGCGGGAGTTGGTTACGGTGGTGACTTTCATCCATAAATTTTTCTAACTTCTGCCCAATCCTACGGTTTACTCAAACTATATAGAAAGCCCTAATATTTTGTTTTCATTCTCAAGTAACCGCTCTGTGGTTTTTTTTGTTTTTTTTACCCAATCTCCTCTCTCAATCCTTAAGCAAAACTTCAGTATCTGCTTTATTTGCTTCGGTTGATCGAGCAAATTAGTTTACTTCTCCTCTTTTAATTCATAATTTTACTGGTTGGCTATAGTAGTGTCATCTTCAAGGATTTAACTTCTGAAGGATTTTGGACAGGCAAAATCATAGAGTAGATTAAGAGATATACGAGGAGACGAAAGATTCGTTTAAGATGGGTTTAAAGATACTGTTTTCCATTTTTAATCAATGGTATGTGTTTATAATTGGCATGTTTGTGTCACAGAATAGTGTTTTTTTGCTTTCTCGTGATCTATTTCTTCTTAACGATATATAATAAGTTCGAATAACTTAAATCATCTGGGTTTGGTATATTAACTATTGCAGAACAAGAGAAGAAAACCTCTAAGATGCTAGCGGAGAAAAATCAGACGGATCTTAAAATTTTTGCGTGGAATTGGAATATTAGATTGCTCTGGTATTTTGAAGGTTGGGGAATCGGAGGTTGATAATTGGAAATGAATAGAACCGAAAGTTGAAGATCGGAATAGATCATCCACTTATTTACTTTTGTATTTTGTGTCTACTGAGCACCATTAGCATTTTCTTTTTTCTTGTTTTTCTTCCTTTAAAAATGTACACAAATTAAAGAACTGTGTACTATTCCATTCCACTTCATCCTCTTAATGTTCACATTTTAATTTTTATAGTTGTACTATATCATTTAAAATAAAATTAACAGGGTCAACTTCAGATACAAAGATGTATACAATCTTTAGGCTGCGGAAAATGACGTCGTTAACTCAATATAATTTTTCACGGACAAAAGCATATTTGGACGCCAAAACTATTCACTCGACCAAAATAAGTTGTCGCTAAAAGTTTTTATTTGCCGCGATATATTTTTTCGTCGGTGATTTTTTTGATTAGCGACCAAAGTAATTTTTTGTCGCCACTGTTTATTTGGCGACGAATTAACAATCCGCGGCGCAGTAACCAATCAGCGACGCACAATCAGCGACAATTTTGGCGACAATTCTTTTTTGTCGGTAAAACGGATTAGCGACGAAAAAGGTATATTCCGCGACCGTTGATTTCGTCGCTAATTGCCAATTTTCTTGTAGTGCATGGAAACCAATCTCTAACTATTCGCCAAACCAGCCTTGTGTCTTCTCTTCTACACCATCTTCACAGCTTCTAGTAACAGAGGATAAACATGGAAACACTAGAAACTAGGTTTAGGACAAAGCCCTAAACCCTAAACACTAGAACAACAAAATCCTCTCTCTGCAAGTTTTTCTATCACACCGATATTGACCTTCACGGTAGCTCACGATTCTCCCTACCAAAGAGACCAAAATCTTAAGCACAAGGATTTACCACTCTTCTAGGTTGGATTGTCTCTACACCTCTAATTCTAATTCTTTTGTATAGAGAAACAAACTTGGCCCTTAAGAAAACTTTACTTTGGAAACAAGTTTTTCTAACTTGTCCCCTAAGCTCCTAAACTTTAGGAACAATTTTATGCAAGATAAAGTTGAACCAAAACTCCAACCGATAACCATCGGTTATATCCTACAATTCTCCACCTCGGATCATGCTTTCAAGCATGAGACTATCGTAAGAAATTATCTCCGTCTTCCGCCAGAGTTGTTCACCATCTCTATGTACCCGTAGAATTACTTTTGTCTCAAACCCGAACTTCCATCTTCATGGAAACATCTCTTTGACCAAAACACCATGACATTGATAAAAGTCTTTGAACCATCTTCTTTATGAAGAACACTTATGAAAATGGGCACGTCCCACAAACACCATGAAAATCTTCAACCACCATCAATGAATCCTTGCACAAACTCCACCATTGCCGCTAGCTCAGCCTAACCAGTAAGCTAACAACATATTGAACTCTAATCCAGAAAGGAAAAATTAGCTTCAATATCATACTCCAGCACATGTCATGATTACCGTGTATATGAAATAAACCATTAGATATTTCACTGTGATTAACATGCTTAATCCTTAGAGCGATTCCCAAATCCATCACCAATCTGACATACTTTTACCACCATCACACCCAACATACTCGCTCAGAATATATATATATATACCGTGTCAATGCCCATATTACCATGGTACATGCTTCCGAGATCGGGCACATTCTTGATGTAACGTGCAAGCCATCAAGAATACTTTAACGTAGACTTAAGAACATAAATCTATAACGACTCGTGCATAACTTCGAAGCGTTGCTGCTAGACTTGCTTCTACATGCGAGACTTCACAGCCCCATCCTTTCTTCAAACTTAATTTGTAACCCATTCTTTATAGTGTATGCTTACTAACACTCTTCAAGAAGTATATATGTATTCCACCTCATTCAGCCTTATTAAGGATAAAAATCGATCAATTGTTCTAGCACCATAAAATTACAGATCATACAATGGCGTCGGAGTCATGAAGAATAATTTACAGAACCTTGAAATCATATAAGAGGTTAATTTGTACCTACATGATGAGTTGACTTTCGTTCAGGTCTACCGTTACATACAGTTAACGTTTATAGCGTCAAAGATGGACGCGATCAAGTGGAGCAAGGTAAGAGCATCTTTTATATGTATATGCAACTACAATTTTTTGTTAGATTTGAGCGCAAATTTGCCAAACTACTGGACTCGTCAGCTGGCTCCTAGAGAAATTGGTAAGCGTTCAGCAGTAGCGTTAATGTTTGTCTTATTGGCTGCATGAAATGGTCAAAGAAGCGGAAAATTATTGAAAGGCTTAAAGTTGAAAGGGGGCGATTTAAAGCATATTCTGCAGTTGTGGAGAACACCAAAGAACAAGTCTAAACCCACGTTGGGCAACCTTACTACGGGCACCCACTGGGTTCTATCTGATCCCCGGCGGTACATTACGTGCTGGTCAGTATATAAAATCTCTTTGATGAAAAGTAGTAAAACCCTAGACAACGGAGGAAGTAAAAATCATGCCGACTTCCTATATTCCTGATGAAATTTTTGGCAGGATCTTGTCAAGGTTACCGGGGAGATCGATATCACGATTCAGGTGTGTTTGCAAATCATGGTTTAAGTTATTGAAAGAACCTATTTTTGCTGCATTGGTGGAATTGGAGCGACAAGAAATTAATATAAAGCGCTTGAATATCGAATTTCAGCAGGTAATGTATATCCCACTCTGTAAGTTTATTTAAATCCAATTGATAACACCTAAATTCTTCTGAATAATGAAAAAAAAATGTGTAAATATTGATTATTCTGTATAAATACGTTGGATGCAGGAACAGAATCGCCAACAGAATCGAATAAAATTTGTAAGTTTCATGAGCTTCGGCCTCGGAACACCATTAAAAAAATCACACATTCAGAAAGAAAAAACATTGGCTAGGAAGTTGGCTCGTGAGTATGTGAAGCTTCGCAGTACTGAAGGTAAATTAGCTAGGATGCTTACTCTTTACAACCAATGATATCAAAGGGCCGAGAGAAGTAATCAATATCCCCCAATTCCTTTTTCTATCCCCAATTGCGTGTTTTTTATTTATCGGTAACTATTAGTACGATTCGTTTTGCTTTAGTATCTATAATTCTTTGACGAATAGTATTTGGTATATGTGTTTTTTATTTTCAGATTACTAGTTCAATGAGAGGATTAAATATTACTTGAGCAGGTTTATAGAATCTGGTCGTGGTTGTGCAACATGAAGTTGTAATTTTTGAAACAAGTTGATGAAAAGAAATTGAAATTTAGATTAATTTATTTTTATGTTGACATGTTTGAACCCTTTATTTCTCTAGTGATTCACATTAGCTCTACGGGTTTTACGCTCAAGATTAACTAGAGCATTCAGGTAGATTTTGGTTATGATGTAAAGCTGAACTTCGAAATTTGTAAATGTAAAACTGATGCCAACTTAGCATTTTTCAGAAAACGTTTCTTTTTATTCTATGTTGGGCCGGTGTGCTTGTTTAGCTGTTACCTATGAACGGTTTTTTGGGGACCAGCCTTTTTTTGGGGGGACCATTGTTTTATTTTGGGTAAGACATTAGAAGTAATTCTAGGTCACCCCTTATCTAAATATTTATATTAATACCAAAACTACCCTCTGATTATATTTGGTTAATGATTAGTTAGTGTGATTAGTGAAATTATTTTGAATAAAGATTTGATATTTAAAAAATCAGATTTTTTAAAAAGAAGTAGAATTATTGAGAGAGAGAAGTTTGAGAAGTTGAAGAACAAAACCATGGAAAAAAAAAAATTTTTTTGAGTTCACTAATCTAGACTACTCAAGTGATGATTCAATTGATGATAGCTCATCTGAATCTACATCTCCTTCATCTCCTAGAGTATATGTCAATCTTCACAATGATCCTGGATATGGATAATTTCTTAGATGGTGAATGTATTCTTCCCCAAAGCCAATTTCAAGATGGTGAAAACGATGGATTTTACCAACCACAACCGGAGGAAGAATATTGGGGTACCCAGGTATGCTCAAAACTTAGGTAATGTTGGTTGAATTGGTCCAAATTTTCAAAAAAATGTGAATTTTTAGAGTAGATTTGTGCTTGTTCGGTTACCTTGTGTGAAGAACATGTAACCGAACTCATCTGAAAGTGTAGTTCGGTTACTTTTTCTAAACACGCAGGTTACCGAACTCTCCATTAATGGAGGTTTTTTGAAGTTCGGTTAACAGAGTAGTAACCGAACTCTATAAATAGGATTACAGTGCTATGTTCGGTTTGGTCGAAATGTAACCGAACTTAAGGGTCTATGAGTTCGGTTAGTTTGCAACCAATAGATAACCGAACTTACGTAAAATAATATTTCACATTAGTGTATAAAGTTCGGTTGGTTCGCAAACTTCGTACCAACCCTTAATCTAACCGAACTCACATCCAATAAAATTTTGATTTAGTGTACGTAAAGTTCGGTTAGGTGTGAACTTACCGCCAAACCGAACTATGAGTTCGGTTTTCCAGAAAAATAATCATATAACCGAACTTAGGGTCCATAAGTTCGGTTGGTTCGCAAACTTCATCTAAACCCACTACCTAACCGAACTTACGTACAATAAAATAATGAATTAGTGTACGTAAAGTTCGGTTAGCTCTCAACTTGCTTGGCAAACCGAACTATGAGTTCGGTTGTTCCGATAAAAGTATCATATAACCGAACTTTAGGGTCCATGAGTTCGGTTAGTTCGCAAACTTCATACCAACCCACTACCTAACCGAACTTACGTACAATAAACTTTCGATTTAGTGTACGTAAAGTTCGGTTAGTTGTCAACTTGCTTGACCAACCGAACTATGAGTTCGGTTATCCCGATAAAATAATATTGTAACCGAACTTATGTCTGATTGCAATTGACGTTGTTCCTTTTCTTGTAGATTGAATGTCAACCTATACCAATGGATAATCAACCTTCTCCGGTTGGCATGCTGTTTGAAGATACATCTAATCACTATGTCAATGATTTGGTTTTTGATGAAACTATTGATGCGAAGAATTGGGCTAGAGAGCATGCCAAGAAAGCCATGTGCGTATTAGTTTTGAATGGAAAAGAAAGCCAAACTCGTTTTGAAATGGTTTGTGAGAGAAGTGGAGATCCCAATGTTAGTCACAAGAAGAAGGGTTATGTGTATAAAGGAAAGACGACGAGGAAGAACACAACATGCTCAAAGAAAACTAAATGTCCGTTCAAGCTAGTATTTAGTAAGTGCAAAAAAAAGAATGGATGGGTTCTATCTATGGATAAGGTGGTAGGCCATCATAACCACCCTCGTCCGGATGATCTTGAAGGACATGCAATGGCCGGCTCGGCTCACTCCTCAAGAAATGGAGAAAATAGCTAAATTTAGGAGAATGGGAATTTCACCAGTTAACATGCTTCGCTTACTAAAGGATGATAACAAGGATAATGTATCATCTTTGACGACCATTTACAATGCAATTGAGACAATTAAAAGGATTGAATGGAAGGATAGAAAAGTGATGCAACAATTGTTTTTGGTAGCTAAAGAGAAAGGCTACGCGGTTCAAAAGAAGGTGGGTCCTAAGATCAAATAACGCATCTCTTCATTGCGCATCCGAAGAGTGTTCAATTGGCTCAATCCTTCCATCAAGTTCTTATAATGGATTGCACTTACAAGACTAACAAATACGAGATGCCATTGTTGAATATTGTTGGTCGTACCTCGACGAAGTCACCGTTTACCGTTGCTTTTTGTTTTCTAGAAGATGAGCAAGAACCAAGTTACACTTGGGCGCTACAACAAGTGAAGGCCATATACCGAGATGATGATATCCCCGCGGTTATAGTGACGGACAACGATGTAGCATTAATGAACGCAATAGAGAGAGTCTTCCCATTAGCACATAATATGCTTTGTACGTTCCATATTTGGTGTAATGTGATGAATAGGTGCAAGCCTCAAATTTGTCCACCAAAGAGGAAAGCATTTGAAGAGATTAGTAAGCTACCGGAAGATGAACAAGCGACTGCAAAAGAGGAATTCGATATACAATACACTATAAATCACGCTAAATGGGTTGCTTTCTCTGGTGAATGGGAGTCATTGACTTGGTCTCTCACCGAAGAAGAATATAATCTAAATCTTGCGGCATTTATCGAACATTGGTCTAGCCCCAATATCCCGAGGATATTGTAACGTATGTGGTTAAGCAATGGTTGGATCCGCACAAAGAGCGCTTCGTTTATGCATTTACCAACCACCATAAGCACTTTGGGAATCAAGCGACAAGTTTGGTAGAATCGGCTCACCATCGGTTGAAGAAAAATCTTTTTGGATGTGTCGATAATTTTGTGATTGTGTTTAATGCAATGGAGAATTACTTCAACCGTGAGATTGATAGAATTAAAGGGAAGTTTCAAAAAAAGCCGCATCATGAAGTACAAAAAGATTGTGGACAAAGGTGGTAACATCACGAATATGGCGGACCTTCGGTTGTTTAAGGGACTTCATTATAATGTTTCGCGTGCTTGCATTAAGAGGTTAATGGTAGAGGTTCATTTGATTGACATATGGGGAACCAAGCCGGACGAGGTGTGTGTTTGCAACATGATGAAGTCCATGGGACTCCCTTGTCGCCATATGATAGTTAAGTATGAACATGGCATAATCCCTCTAAGCGATATAGATCCATATTGGCAACAATTAAGTTTTGTCCCTCCTCCAAAGGGCGATGTCGGAGAAGAGTTTGGTGACAATGTGATGGGAAGAATCGTTATCGAGATGTACCGGAACATGAACAAACTCGAAAAGCAAATCTTTTGGGATGACATGCGGCCAATTGTTTATCCACACACTTCGGAGAATGTGCACGAACCGAAAAAAGGCAAGGGCAAAGGTAGGCCAATCACCAAAGAAACAAAAAAACAAATAAGAGAATATGCAAAGGTGTTGGGTAAGAGGAAAAGTGAAATGACCCCTTTACTAGAGACCCTTGTGGGCATGAGCATACCGCGGCGAAGTATCAAGAAGATTCTAAGAAAAGGTCTAGGAATACTGTGGAAAAGGGCGAAACAAGTGAACGGGATATGAAGAAAAAAGGACCGATGTTACGCTCGCAACCAACCCCACCTACTCCATCGGAACCTAGCCAACCAATTCAACGAGACGTTAAGCTTAAGGCTCCAATATGCCGCATCCAAGAAAGAAGTCGACCAATTGATGATACATCAACTTTTGTTGATAGAAGGTACTTGGAAGAGCTACCTACATATATTAGAAAGTACGTCATATCCACCGACGACGTCCCCGCGGATGGTAATTGCGGATTCCACGTTGTCGTACAACAACTAGGGCCTTTCACCGAAGGTGCAAAGTTGTATAATGATAATCAAATCACTTATGTCCCAAGCAAAGGATGTTGATGAAGCTAAAGGACAACCCGGACTTTTACAAGCGAATGTTGTGCGATGGGGATGCTAGTCTCAATGTGCGCTTTATTAGGTATCAAAGGCGTCTCCACGGGGGATCCAATCACAAGGGATCATTGGATGGGCATTCCGATATGTGGGCACTTAATCGCCGAAGCATTCAATTGCGTGGTTCACTATTTCTCAAAAGGTGCTAGTTTCACATACACTCCAAAACAAAGATATGTGTCGAGCAACTTAAACGTAGGAGGGTGGTGATTGCGCTTGTTAACAACAACCATTTTATAGGCCTCCGGTTAGAAGACGATTGTCCACTGCCTCCGATATGCGGATACTCTTATTGGCAAGGATTTAACCCCGACACAATGTTGGGATGGTGTATTAAGTACGAGCATAACATGGAGATGTGGAAAACTTTGAAGGATTCGGAAAAATCATACACGAGGGTGCGCTTTCCTTATGGATGATTAAATGTACCATTGATTATACTAAGTATGCTCTGAACATCAACACAAGAATCAAAGATTGTGTTTTTTGGAATTAAGTCTTATTTTTTGGGTTATGCTTTCAACATTTTCATAAGAATAAGAGACGAGACTGTTATTTTGGATTTTTTTTTTTTTTTTTTTTTTCATATTGAAACTTAATTACATGACATCGCCAAACAGTGAGACATCAAGAAACTTTTGTTCGGTTAGGAAATGAAATTAGAGGACATTGCCGAACTAAAACTAAAGCTACATAACATTTAATATCCAAAACGCGTTATGAAAAAGTCTTTAAGGAGGCGGAAATGATATTCATATTTGAAATCCTTTCTCTTCCATCTTCGCCATTCGTTTTTTGATGTTAAAATGATTTCGGAGAATCCTTCACCCCTAAGTCGATACCGCCTTACAATACGAAATAAAGCCATAAATTCCACAACTCTAGCTCTAATCTTGTCGAATCGAATGAACAATGCTATTTGATCACGGTTATGAGGGTTTGTTGTGTCGGAGCAGATTTTCTCAAGAATTTTCCCCCAATAACTTTGACTCATAATACCATTCATTCTTCGTTCTTCACCCCTCTTTGGATAGTATAGTATGTAGTTTCTGCAAAGAGATAGATCTTCATCTAGAGTAAATTTAGGAGTAGTGGCTGCCATTATTAGAAGAATTTGAGACAAAATGTTATCTATGAGACACATATTTATACCACTGGGGTGTATAACGGCTATAAAAATAGCCGTTTCTTGACATTAGTGTCATTCAAATTTCAAACTACATAGTTCGGTTACATAACAAATGCATCGAGAAAACCGAACTCAATGGTTCGGTTGGTTCCGTAGATCTTAGGTAACCGAACAGTGTAAACCACCAAATCTACATTGTAATGTTCGGTTACCAACAGAAAATCAGGGTAACCGAACTAATCACTGAAACTTTTGTTTGATCTAGCTGGTTTGAGTTCGGTTACATTACGAAATCAGCGAAGAAACCGAACTTTTCTGAGTACCAAGTTCTAAGTTACTCGCATAATATTGTCAAGGAACCGAACATTACACTCAGTAACTTCTTGTTACGAGTTCTTGTTAGATTACGTTTTCTACAAAACCGAACTTTATACTTTAACTTTTTAAATTTTCTTGTTCTAAGTTCTTGTTATCGCATTACTCGGCAGCTTAACCGAACACCGGACGGGTTATTGCCGACTTTGAAAACCAACGGTAACTTTGACTAGTAGGAGCAATTATTGCGAAGTAACTTAGTTTTTTTTTAAAACTAGCCGTTGGGTACTTTTTTGCTATAAATAGAGACCAATCTCTACCAAACTTATTCACCCATCACTTTCAATCTTCCTAAATCAGCTTACTCATCACTTTGGAACACTAAAATGGCTCCAACTCCGTTCAATGATCTAGAAGATGTTGCTATTGTCAGAGCACACACCACTCTCACAAAGCACTCCGTTGAGGAAGCGCAATGGGTGACCAGTAACGAAGACCCAACAAGAGGGCCTTACTTTGGGGATGATCAAAACACCAATGCTTGGTGGAAACGGTGTTTAAGGTTTTTAAAGCACTAAGCGGAAATCGTTATAGGAGGACGCTCCAAAGAAAAGGGAAAGGTACGCATATTTATACAATGAATGCGTACTGTTGAGAAACGAATTGAAAGCTCGTAAGGACGCTATGCCAAACGAAGACCGAATGAATAGAGTAAGTTTGTGAATCAATAGGCCTCTCATCAAAAAATATTTATTTGGTTATGATTATTCAACAACGCTAACTTATTTAAAAAATTGTTTTCCCAGTATACTTTGGGTCGGAGCCAATACGAATTAAGGTACGGTCATGAGTTTCTGCACGAGGACTGCTACACTCTCTTGGAGGAAGTTGAATGGCAATTCGCCCAATATAATTAAAATCGTAGAGAATCCCTAGGGCGATGTATTGAACAATTTTATGTGTTTTACTTCTATTTTATTTCAACTACATGTATGTTTTTTCGATTCAATAAAATGAGTGAATTCAAATACCGGGTCAATTTTAGCCGGTATGAGTTCTAACATTACGAAATCAGCGAAGAAACCGAACTTTTCGAGTACCAAGTTCTGTTACCTGCATAATATTGTCAAGGAACCGAACATTACACTCGTAACTTCTTGTTCGAGTTCGGTTAGATTACGTTTTCTACAGATTAACCGAACTTTACACTTTAACTTTTCAAATTTTCTTGTTCTGAGTTCTTCCTTCGCATTACTCTGCAGCTTAATCGAACTTACAGCTTCCTAAGTTACCTTAAAAATATTACTGTGCAACCGAACATTACACCAGTAACTTTAGATATTTTCTTGTCATGAGTTCGGTTAGGTTTCCTTTACGTATGTAACCGAACATTAAGTTCAGTTGATCCAAAAACATTGTAGGTAACCGAATACATAGTTCGGTTGTTTACGAGATTTAGTATATTAACCGAACTAACCAATTGTTTGTTAAAAATTTGAATGTAATGAAACACTTAATCGTCAAATACCCAAACTAATCCCTTAGAACACAAATTAAAAACCAAACTACAAAATCCGCCATAAAAAAGTATTCCAAATATAAGGAACCAAACTACCAAATCCGCAATTAAAAAGTCTTCCAAACATGAGAAACCAAAGTAATAATTGTTGCAATCACTCATTTACCACGACCACTACCGAAACTTTTCTAGTCTTGCGTTTAGGAGCTTTAGGTCGTCCTTCGTCACTAGGAGTGTCATCTCCACTTTGTTTTGTTGTTCAACCATCCGACTTGAACCTTCCCCTTGTCTGGCGACTCCTCTTCGACAGCATGGTCCGGCTTGGATCAACCTCGGCTTGTATCGACAAGGCTGGGATTAAAAACATTAGTTATTTGGTTGTACAGTCTGTTTGTTCTCGAGTATCCATCGGCTCTCCACTCCGGATTTTTGCCATCATTTTCTTCAACAATTTTCCACTTGCCTTCACCTATTCTCATCAAAAACATAAGTAACTATTATTTTTCAATACTTCATAACAATTTGAAACACAAAAAGAAGAGTAAATTTCTTACCGCCGAATTCCACAAGATCAAGGCCTCATCACCACACGTAGGGGTATGCTTCATAATTTTCTTAGACTCTTTCTCCACTGCCTTCGCTTTTGTCTTCTCAAGACGGCTTGTTGGACGGCGTTTATTACACGAGGATGAGAAACATGTTCATACCATTCCATATATCCCTCGTCAGCGGCATTTGGCTCATCAAAAGAATCTTGTAACTCTTCACTGAACAAGATAATCCCCAAAGTTCTTCCAAAGGTCCACCGATGGAGCAGGATCGTATTTGGGGTGAACTTCAACTCGGTGTTCTTAGTTCCCTGCTTCTTCACCTTGAAGTTGAAGTTTTCCACTTGTGGGACACTTTGGACACAAGAAACTTGTCTTAATACTCTTAGAGGATTATACATTGTACAACCTCCAGGATGAAACAACGGTCCATTATACCCCGCAACATTGAGAAATCAATAACCTCAACATCCTCCTCGTCTTCATCTCGATGGAATGGTGTAAGGATGGAAAACCACATCTTCCACTCGTTAAGGTATCCAATTTCTCCCTCAACTCCAACACCTTTTTTTTCTTATTCTTTTCCCGTGAATTCAAAATTCATATTTACCACGTAGGCTTCCCATAAGGCCAAGGAGTGCGAGCATGAGACAATTGAAGTTTAGGGAAGTGGTCGTACACCCAAACCTATAAGAAGAGGCAACAAATAATACATTCGCAATATGATTAGTAACAATACACATTCATTCACTTATATATTGAAACACACAAACGATAATTTAACTAGGTACACGATCAAGGGTGTATAAGCCTCCAAAATATAGACTCTTAAGCCTCGAAGCTTTTCTGAGTTCCTCTTGAACGAATGAAAGCACCGCAATGCCCCAACAGTAGTTGTTCACCTCATCCAAGGGGTCCAATAGCTGGAGGTAATGAGCATTTACCACGTGACCTGAACTGTCAGGGAAGAAAATGGTTCCTAGTTGATATAACAAATAAGCAGTCACATGGTGCTTAATCTTCTCCTCTGTCATCACCAACTTTCCTCGAGCAACCAAATCTTTCGTCCCTGAAAACTCATCAAACAAGGTCTTGAGCTTGATCTTTTTCAACTTCTTCTTGTACGTGCGGTCTGCCTCTAACTCATTATACTCATCACCTTCGTCAGGCTCTTTGTTAGCTCGTCTAAACTCACATTGTGCCTTTTTATCGCTCCATCCTAGACACCTTTCGCATAGCTTTTCAAGAAGTTCAAAACTCATCGAAGGATCGTAGCCATCTCGAACACTTGTTCCTGTTATTGGTAAGGCTGTGATTCTAAAACAATCATCCGGAGTAATTGCCATCTCACCAAAAGGTAGATGAAAGGTATCCGTCTCTGGATAAGACCTCTCGGCAAAATGCAAAAGAATAAATGATGTGACATCAAATTTTTGGTGCGCATGTTGTATCCCGTTCCATAGTACACAATCAAATACCGCCAAGCGCACCTCATCACACTCATTTTCTATATTCCATATCTTGTTCTTTTGACGTTTCAAAACACGAACAGCATTAGTATGATCCTACAAAAGCAACAAACTATCTTATATACTAATATATAGAAAAGAACAATATATGTCGAAATATAAGTTCAAATAAAAGAAGATGACTGAGAAATCTTGATGGTTAAGATTGAACCATACCTTTGCCGCAAAGATCTTGGCAGCCCATGAGTTTTTGTAGCCCATCAATAACTCCCCTCCATCTCTCGGAGTACCATAAGTTGGATTCTTTGGAGACAAACACAAATTGTCATCGGGAATGTAAGAATATCTAGCACAAGGCTTGTTAGGCGTCTTTCTAGGTTTCTTTTGCACTATTTCTACTTGTGCCTCTTCCTCTTCAACTTCCTCTTCATCCAACTCCTCCTCTGATTCAACATCATCCTTATCTCCATCTTCCTCATCTTTGTCACCCTCATTTGGTTCACCACCATCTTTGTCACCCTCATTTCCCCTCCTTCAAATGGTTCACCATCATTGGCACCCTCATTTCCTCCTCTTTCACCTGGTTCACCTTCTCCAACTTGATGTTGTTCTTCATTGCCCATCGCTTCCCACGATCTCTTCATTGCCCATCGCTTCCACAATCTCTTCATTAACTTGTTGGATTACGTTGTCAACATTATCTCTATTAACACCATCTTGGATCACAACATCCCAGGTAATGACCCACCTCTATACTTAGCATTTTTGGTTCCACGGTGACCGGCATCACAATGTACTTTGCCTCGAGGGGTGGGAGTTCTTAGATCTTCCAAAGAAAGGTTTGTTTGGTTTTTTGCCTCTTCCACTAATCAAGAAAACAAAAGATATTAGCTTAAACAAAATAGGCCAACTCTAATTTTGGGGACCATAGTATAGTTCGTTTAACAAATATTTTTTGAGAACAAACCGAACTCAACATTGGTAAATGTTAATGAAGAGTTCGGTTTGTCATCATTTTTTGCGAACTAACCGAACTCAACATATTTGCAACTACTGAAGATGTCGGTTTGTCAAGTTTTTTTCTAAAAAGTTCGGTTACATTATTTTTTTTCCAGTAAGGTTCGGTTACTTTCTAAGGTTAGATTTTTATGCGAACAAACCGAACTCAATATGACAGATTGATTTACATAAAAACTAATATTAGCAGCAAAAAGCGGAGTTCGGTTACATGTAAAAAAATTGTTTTAACCGAACTTTAAGTTCTATTAGAATCTTTTTTTGGCTTCCTTGCGATCTAACCGAACTTCAAGTTCGGTTACCTAGTTTTGATACCTAGAAAACCGAATCGTTCTTCGTGTTCTTCCTTTCGGGAAGTTCGGTTAACAAAATTGGGTTTTTTGAAACTCGACCTAACCGAACTATGCACCGTCAATAATCGCCATTTGAACCCTATTTTGATGATTTCTATTCATTTAAACGAATCAAAATCAAATTAAAAGCAAGGGGTTTGTTGCAAAATACCTGCGAATCGGTCCCATGGCGTAATCGAAGCTTCGGAACCGTCTATTATACCGGGATTATGGCTTCACTTGGTTGTTCAACTTCTTTTTGAATCGAAAATCGCTCGGATGATTTGCTAGATGTCCCAATCGAGGACCTTCTCCTTGAAGTCTTTTGGTTTGCTTTCAAGAACCATTGTTATAGTCGATTGATTAATCGACGATGAAATTTTTTTGAATCGACGATTAATCGATGGAGTCGATGAAGACGATGTTGTATTTGGGGAAGAAGAGAAGCGAATAGGGAGCAGTTTTGATAGAAATCAAACCGTTTTTTGGTTTTGGTTTTTAGTTTTAGGTTTTGTTTTAGATTATTAGGTTAGGGATAATTTTAATTAGGGTAAGGGACAAATTGGTAATCTTATGATTTTTAGGACATCCCTTAACATTGTAGGGTAGGGGGCCTTATAAAACAATGGTCCCCTCAAAAAAAGGCTGGTCCCCAAAAAACGGTTCTTACCTATAGTCTGCTGACCCCTATAATTCTTGTTCAGGGGCCAAAGTAAAAATTTCCAACATGATCATTTTATGTACGGGCCAAACAAATCAAGCATCATGGTGTAACCAATAGGCACTTCATTCATAAAATTGAACTGAAAATGTCATCTGAAGCTTAATATGTATTTGTTCCAAAATTAAGGATCATGCACATTTATATATGTTCTCCATGTCACACTGGTTGTAGTGTGCAACACCACAACGGATCTCTGGTTCACTTCTTTTGGTCCAGAACCAACTGGCATGCATATAGTTTGTTTATTCATGGCTTTTATGCTCTTGCAGTAAACAAATTGGTTCATCTTATGAAGAAGGTCCATACAAATACCTTCACATAAACAAAAATAAAATAAAAATACTTACCGATTCCACTAATTTCATTATGAAAATTTAAACTTCTAGAAAACCCAATACTTACTTTTGATTTAAACTCTTGTTGAACAAAAGATCTACACACAAAAAATAATCATATTTAATAACCTGGCTTGATTGGGGTATACCCAGATTAATTGGGTATACCCAATGAGACAAAATAAGGTCATTTTGAAGTAAAAGAGGTCACCCCTTAACCAAATATTTTCAAAATGGCAAAATTGCCCTCGTTTAATTAACACTAAAATTTTGATTAGATTAATTAATTAAGTTTAAATTGATTGAATAGATTAAAACTTATGAATTTTAAGTTATGAAATTTTGTTTTTGATTGAACTTTTGTGGGATGATTTTTGATGATTTTTTTTTTTTTTTTTTTTTTTTTTTTTTTTGAGAATATCTCTTGCAACGAAAATGAAGCACACAACCAAAATACTTCTAAAAAGGGGATTGCAAATCAAGTATATGAAATCATACCCAAAATCAAAGAATAAATCAAGACTTTCAGTTCTGAAAGTATGAAAAGTCGGAAAGGTCGACTAATGAAGATCACGCCGGCCAAAAGTGGCCGGCAAGGTCTTCATCGTCGACCACGCCGGCCAAAAGTGGCCGGCAAGGTCTTCATCGTCGATCTCGCCGGCCAAAAGTGGCTGGCATGATCTTCATCGTGGACCTTGCCGACTTTTTTTTTTGACATACAGGGGATGACATAAAAAATTTAATGGTCGGCAAGGTATTCAAAAAATACCCTTCCGGCTGTATTTGGCCGGCAAGGTATTCAAAAATACCTCGCCTAAACAGAAAAAATTTACATCATGTCGCCATGGATGTTATGAAAAGTCGGCAAGATATGCATGTTACGACCTTGCCGACCAAAAACACGTAAATCATAATTTTCGATTTCCAACCTAACATAACAATCAATCACACAACACAATGATGGGTTTGAGTTTAAACATCATTTATAGTCTTCTTTTCGCTGGTAGTGTCAACAATTTTTTTTGGAAAATCAAAGTTGAAGATTTTTATATGGCTTTGGTTGATGGAAGATGAAGATGAAGAAGAAGAAGAGAAGATTAAGAGTTGGTTAGTTTTTTAATTTTAGGGTTAATGAAATTAAGAAATGGATTTATTTTTAAGATTTAATTAGTTCAAGGGTATTAAAGTAAAATCACCCTTTTTAATAATGACACACCATGTCCCCTTGAAATTGGGTATACCCCAATCAAGCCAGGTTTAATAAATAGTATATAATCCATTAGAATCTAATCTACAAGATGTAAGCAAACTGGAAATTTCAATAAAAAGAACGGAAACAAAATTTAAACTCAACCCACCAATGATACCCATTTCAGAAAACATTTCAAATATATCACAAACTCAAACTCAAACAATGAAATTCCTTCTCAAGCATCACCTAAACTAAAACACCATCAACTTAGTAGGCCCAAGTATATACAGAGAATCCAAAGAGCAATAAAAAATACACAAAATTGGTTAAAAAGACCAAAATCAACAAATCATGGGTGAAAAAGACATCTAGATTTTGATACTGTTTAAATGGACAAAAATACAAAAATGCCAGGATGTAAACAGTTTCATCCTACCCATTTTTAAATACTTTTTTTTTTAATTTACATCAGGATGCATCCAGTTTCATCCTTGCTATTTTTTAAGTTTAAGTTAGGATGAATCCAGTTTCATCCTTGCTTTTTTTTTGTCCATTTCACCCATATTAATTTTTACTCGTCCATTTGAACCAGGTTTTAAAAATATTTGGACAAATGACCCATTTTCCATAAAAAAATAAATAAATGATAAATTTATATGCTTGTAGAACAGAACACTCAAATATGAACCCAAATCTAATGTAAAAGCACTAAGCAAAAGAAAAAATCTATACCCATGTATGTTAACTTCCATATCTCCAATTCAGATGCCACCTACAAAACATAACCATACACAATTTTGTTTTTTAAAACAAAATGAAAAAGAAGAACTTTCCATAAACTCTTCAAATCAGCTGGAATAAACCAAAATCAAAATTGAAACATCATCAACTCACGATATCAGAATACTCTTAAAACCAAATTGAAGAAACAAAAAACAAATTAACTCACCTCAAAAAACAGACAAGCAATTTAACGAGCAATCTTACTAGCAAATTGAGATATCTTGTACTTCATCACCACCACCACACTATCATCACCAGGAATCACAATAGGAACCGGTAAAAGTAAACCGCAACCCTAATCAAGAAAAAGAACTCTTAATCGAAACTAATGAAAATTAAGAGCGTTAAAAATTTACCTTAATTAACCGTATCCCTAATATTAAAAATTCAATTCATGTCATTGAAGATGATGAAGAAGAATGAATCATATATAATTACCCAATTAATCACGAGTAGGATTTTATAACTGAAAGCACAGACGACTGTTGGAATCGATTATTTGTTTGTTAGAGGGTGCTGACTTTTACTCCACCTTCCGGATCTACGTACAAACAATGGAGGTCGTTTGAGAGCAAATAATGAAAGAGGTGAGAGAGGAAGTCAGTGAGGAGACTCGGTCTCCATTAAACTTACAGAGAGGAAAACAAAGAGAGAGATAGCAATTATGATGTGAAATAGGTGAGAGAAAGGAAAAATACTAATTAAAGAGATAAAGAGATAAGGTTCCTTGGGTTGGTTTTAATGTGCAGTGGAGATACTTAATCACAGCCGTAGGATGGTGAGCAAATTCAATCTCGAGAAAATCTAACCACGGAAATATCGAGGCTCAGTAGTCGCGGTATAAGTTGATGACTCGGTGGCAAAATCATAATTAACTTTTTTTATAGAACGACCGTTTTTAACACTCTGGGTTGTGCTCCGCATTTTTATTAAATGTATGACTGTCTTGACCGATCCACGGTATGTTGACCGCCATTGAGGGTCGGGGGTACTAGTTCCCAACAATAATGTGGTGGTACTAGTTCCCAACAATAATCACAAACAAATTTGAAACACTGAAATGGTGGTACTAATAATTAGTGCATTCTAGTTAATAAAAACGTAGGGGTACCAAAATACCCCACCAACTCCTTCTTAGGAAGCCTGTACGGACTAAACTTAATTATTTTTAGAGTTACAACTTAATGAATCTAAATCAGGAATTATAAGATGAGCTTATATCTCTTTCTCTCACAATCAGAATGTAAACAGAGACAAGTCCATGAACTAGATGATTTTGTGAGAGTACTTGGACGATTCCAAAGATCAATATCCAAGCTTAACCAAGTTGTGTCCAACAATTTCGATGAACTTATCTACTTTTATTGATTTATGTACAACCTGTGATATTTTAATTATAAAGATAAACAATATAATGCGGAAAAAGAAATAACACAGAAACCTGCAGAAATTTTGTTAATGAGGAAACCACAAACGTAGAAAAACCCCGGGACCTAGTCCAACTTTGAACACCAAACTGTATTAAGCCGCTACAAACACTAGCCTACTATCAAAACTTCGGACTGGAACATAGTTGAGACTGAATCTACCATCACAACAATTCAGTTACAGTCGCGCTCCTTACGCCTCTTGAATCCCAACAGGACTCCATGCAATTGATTCTCTTAGCTGGCGTTTTTTACAGCCTAAGAGTTGATTCAACTTAATTGAAGACTTTAAACCAATATGCCTCCTACAGATAAGTTTAGATATAGTTTTTGTTCTGATCAAATATCAATGTAAGGTAGCAAATAGATTACAATAGACAAAGTCTAGCAAACCTCAAAATCCGGTCTTATGACTCCCGAAGAGCAACCTAGATTATTATTCAACTCACAAGTAGATACTTTTGGAATCACAAAGTCTGAGATGAAGAAAATTTGTGATTTGTATCTATCTTTCTTGTTGGGGATAAAGGATCAACAATCAAAGCAAGATCATGATACACGAACTATCAAGATAAAGATAGGTGGACCTGGATTCACGAATTCCTAGGTGAAGTCTTTTTAGTCGCTAAACCCTAAAGGGTTGAAGGAGAGGTCGACTCTAGTTTACAACTAAGAAACACAAGAATAGTGGCAGGGTTCAAAGATCCCAGTTGTTTGAGTTTCTCCTTATATAAACTTTCAAGATCAAGGTTGCTTTAGGTTTAAGCTAAGAAAGCTTTGTGAAAAGGCGAGGGTACCTAAATATACCTCAAGCTAAAACTTTTCCTACCTATAAGTCCTTTCGCCGAAAGTGATTGTCTATGGACAGAATCAAGACAATACAACTAATCGGTTCACACTTCGTGTGATCGTCTATGGATACGAGATCGAGACAATACAACAACGAAGTATGTTACTTGATAAAAAGGTTCGGACTTAACCAAACACAATAGGATTCACTTATCAAGTAAATAGGAATTAACGTTTGTGTAATTTACTTTAATTATAATAAAACAATTATAATGCGGAAATATAAAGTAAATGACACAACAAGATTTTGTTAAAGAGGAAACGCAAATGCAGAAAAACCCCAGGACCTTGTCTAGAATTGAATACTCTCAGGATTAAGCCGCTATACAAAATTACACCTAACTTCGTATAGTTGGGACCAAGCAACTAAACCTATAGTTCACCTAGTTTCCGTCTGTATTCCCACGCCTCCAACTTATAAATAAGTCACGTACTTGGAACAATTCCTTTGGTTCGTATTCCAAACAGTAAAGGAACAACAAATCTATTTGGTATCAACTCTCTTCAACCAAGTGATATGAGTCGGACAAAGGCTCTTCTGTTTATCTTAACATAAACACCTTCGTCGGGTCCTTAGATATATCTTATGTACAATTACCGAAGTAATCGTTTAAGATTAAGCCAACAACACTCTTAATCCAAAGAATTATGTTGATGTCGATCTACTCAATTAATCAATCCAATCTACCACAAGGATAAACCGATTATTAATTGGATCCTCTTTTACCGAAACAAGTATTGTGCACACCAAAGATTATAAACCCAAGTAAGATCTTCAATATCTTCTTTGTCTTCAAATCTTCTTAGATCTTCAATATAAACCTGCACACAATCACTTGAATCTCTTGTGATCAATCACGCACAGAACGGAGTCTGTTAACAATGGATTATCACAAGATCTTCTTTAGAACTAACAACAGTCTAAAGATCATTATCGAAACTCTGAACTAGTTTGAGTGAATCTTATATCAGAAGAGAAGATTCTCAAGCATAAACAAACTAGGTGCAATTAGATTTCAATCACCGTTAGTCAATCAAATCAATCGAAAACAAAAGATAAACCGCAATTATCTAGTTTCCCACCAACGGTACACGCTAGAGCTTCTCAATCCCAAAGAAGACTTTAAACTGAGCGTCCGTAAGATATTTCGCCTAATTAGGTTACTCTCCTCTCCGAATAGGTGGTTACACCAGTAACAACAACAAAGAGAAAGTTTGTTGTTACGAAGGATTAGTTTGCTAGAAAGGCAAACTTCAAGTATTTATAGACAATGAAGTTTGGACACCAAGAAATTTCCAAAACCGAAAATATTCTCAAGATATTCATTAAAGCACAAATTCGGTTTCCATAATTCCTGGAAATGCTCTGTCCAAAAATAATGATTGAAATCTCTCGAAAAATCTAATTAGTAAATGCACATTACTAATTCTTATAGTTCCCTACAAAATGAAATTAATAACCTTAATTAAAAGATTCTTAACTTATCTATGTTTCGATCCTGGGATTCTCTCCCCTTAGATATTAAGGAATAACTTTGAACAATTAAAGAAATAAACATTCACAACACGTGTTTAAAGTATGTCGACATCCTTACTTTGTAAGTTCACTTTCACACTTACAACCTTGAAACCGATTTGCCACACTTCCAAACAAATTTAGAATTGGTTCATCCGACTTTCAAGAACTATGCGATTGATCAAACAAACATTCAATCACAATCATGGGTTTAACGGTTCTACCAAAACAAGTTTCGGTTCTACCTTCCATGTGAGTACTGTGCATAGTCACACTAGCTTTCCAAAATTTGGTTGACTAGGTACTAGAATCGGTTCCCCACATATATATGGTATCTAACTTATATGTGTTGCTCATGTCCATAGGATCGGTTCCCCTTTGCCTAAAAACGTGTTGCACATGTTCATAGGATCGGTTCCCCTTTCTGCTATAAACCTAGTTGCACCCCATACAAGGATCGGTTCCCCTTTGTGATGTACTGCACCTCTTACTAGGATCGGTTCCCCTTTCCCATATTTGGCCAGACATAAAATCACAAACCCGATCATACCATCTCATGTAATTACTTAAGATCGGTTTCACTAATAAAAGTCATACCAATACATAAGTCGAGCCTTTGTGAATAGTTCTACCAAGAACACAAACAAGTTGTCAGTGGTTATACTCAATCACACATATTGGTTGTTCATAAGATATGCAATGAATAACAAAACCAATAACACCTGAAAATTTCCTTTTCAGTTCACAAACAAGTTTATGAACTTACTTCCTTAGAACACATGTAAAACATTGTTCCCTAAGATGAAATACTCACCTCATACCCATACATAATCACAATAGCATTCAAATGATTATGGCGATGTCTTATCTACAAAGTTTAATGGTTAAGCAATAAACCTCGTATTGTATTCCTTAATACTATGTCTATCTAGAGTTCAAATATGCTTCGCAGTTATGTTTTCAATATGCACGACTTGAAAAATACGTTAGTGAATGAAATAGTTCAAGTCAAATATCACTAACGTCAAGTGGAAGGATGATTGTTGTCGTTGTATCTCCTTCCTTCTTCACATCTTCAAGTCTTCGAAATACTTGTAAAGTCTCATATCATAATACTTTCAAGCTAACCTATACGAAGTTGACTCTAGTACATAATCAAGTGACTCTTAACATGAGTTTTGATTCACTAAAATATGACAACCAAACTTGACATACCAATGCTTGGTGGGTTCAACCGAGCCATGCTCTAACACTTTGGAACCAAGCAATCAATAGTCACCGCTAAATGAAAAACTTGACTTGAAATTAACATAACATAATATATACACTCTGGTTAGGATGAGTCTTAACCGAACCGTGTACAATGACTTGTTCATGAAAGGTTAGCCGACACTTGTTAGTCGAATGATAAGCTTAACCATTTTCACATAACACTTTAAGACTTTAATCTTGAGTCACAAATGTGATCAATCATGTCTAGATAATGATTTTTGAGAGCTCTTCAGATGTCAATTATCTCACATAAATAATTCTGACGCATACCTGGTGCGTGTACTGTAATTTTGTTCCTGACTATTTTTTTTATCATGGTGTTGATGGTGGATTTTCATTTAAGGTTAAAATTGTAAAAACCAGAAAATTATGCGCTGACATCTTGTAAAAGATAAGGCCATCAATAAGTGTTGGATACTCCCTCACTTAATTCACCTAGAATGGAGCATGTGGCAACAATCCCATTATGTGAATACATGAAATTCATTCGAGGTTGGAGCATGTAGCAACAATCCCATATACCCTGTGAATTTCTAGCATTATTAATTAATGCGCAATCAGCCTTGTATTTCCCGTACTCATTATCGGTGCGGCATGACGACCGAGTGTTTCTCTTACGAGCAACACGAACCTCCAAGCATTATAATGAAACCATGTACGAAATACCCGTACAGTGACTCTCGGTGTGTTATACTAGCCCGATTGAGCCCCTCTCGGTGTGTTATACTAGCTTGCGATTGATCATCCGGACGATCAGTGTCGGTCCGGATATGATCATAGTCATCCAACTCCACAAGCATGATTGGATGACCCAGATCAATTCCATCACCCCCAAGCAGGTATGGAATATCCACTGCCAAACCAACGCGGACCCCGCATGGTCGGCCTCCCGGCCTAGCTTGACAAGAGGTCCAAACCGGAGCAAGATGGGACGGAAAACCTAAATTAGGGTTTGCGGCATATTACATGTGTTGCAAAAACAGTCTCAACCATCCATCTTCGCAGGTATAGATGGAGGGTGTAGATATAGATTCAAAGGGCCCCGAGCATGTCAACACAATCACCGTGGGCTCGCCTACATACCCGACCAATCGGTCGACCAACCATGGTTGGTTATCCCAATTGTACGCCGAATAAAGCATGGTCGCACGGCCTTGAAACCCAAAATTAGGGTTTTTAGCATCACGAGTCCATCTTCTCCTGAGACGAATGGAGGGTCCAAGATTAGATTAAGCGGTCCGGTCATACCAAAGATGACCACCGTGGACCCATCTATCTCATCACCCGATCGGCCAAGGTATATCATGCCCGGTTGTTCCAAGACGCGCGCCCAAACTAGCGTGGTCACACCTCCCAAACCGCAACCGATCTCAACCGCTCAAATTCGCCGGACGATTTGGATGGCTCAGATCACGTTTTCATGGGATATTCATATAGGCGTGAACACCAGCCTACCACCTTCACACCAAACCGATCGGCCAAGACCGACCAAGATTGGTCACCTTGGAACGTGCGTCTGAAGTGGGCATGATGCGCGGCTATTGCGGCACTGGTTTTCTGTCACAAATTGATCTCGACCATTTAACTTTACCGGACGAATTGAGTGGCCCAGATCATACTTTCGTGAGGTAATGGGTATAGGAACCTACACCATCATGTTGTCTACACACATGCACGGTCGGCCTTGTCAAAATTATATTCCATGCTTAGTTTGGACCAAGTCAAGAGTGATGCTTGCGCACCTCTTCAAAAACCCTAATTCCATCAATGGTCGCAGATGAGTGTCTCAAAGATCATCTCGTCCGTCCAACTTCACCGGCTTGGTTATATAACCATGGTCAGGAGTTAATTGGTCAATAAGGCGTCATTACCCGTCACTTTACCACACCATGATGCAGTACCTGCATAAAATACACACGATACTTCACAAGTATCAACTTTCTGAATAACGTAGTTATTCAATTTAGCATTACATGCTACCTTTCGTGGATCCACGATCCACATATTCCGTTTATCAATCATGTCACAAACGGGGGATACATACCGGGGTATTGGTCTCGGCGGTTTACGGCGTGCGGCGTGCAACGCGCCATCACAAGAACGTGTCAGGAAGTCATGGACGGTTAGAGATGACATGAGAAGTGGGCAAGACTGGTCGTGTAACACCAACACACACCTCCACTACTCCATCACTCCACTTCCTCCACTTCCTCCACTTCCCACGAGAGACGTGAATAAGGCTCAAATGACTTGTATAAATAGATTCTCCTACCTATTTTCCAAGACAGAGGAGAAAAACAGGAGACAGGAGAAAAACAACACAAGTCCAGACGAGGCAGAAACCAAGTGTTAATACAAAACGTATTCAAACACCCAGCCTGCTTGCATCAATCGTAAGTCAAGCTCACCTTTACGTACAAGTCATAAGAAAGCCAACACCTTCACAATCTCAACACCTTCTTCGCTTCCCTCCCTAAGATCAACCCCATCTCCTTCACTTTGTGACCGAAACAAGTCTCTGGAACGGCCATTTCTTGGTTTCGGACGGACTTGCATAGATTGATTTCCGAATCTACAAGCACTCACCATGTGATGCATTTGTTTAGGGTTTAGATTCATTCCTCATCCACACACCCCAAATTACCAAATCCGGCAGGAATAGTTTTCACCCATAAACACATGGTACGTGTACCGGGTATGTATGCCATTTAAGACAAAAACGGGTTCATGAATCCACATATCTTTTCTGATTCGCATACTGGGTATATGCGTACATTTTCGGTTTAAAACCAACCGATCTTTTCCAGTTTACATACTAAGTATGCGTACGTACCTTCCTGGTTCACGAGTCAACAAACCTTTTATGGTATGGATACCAGGTATGCGTACCAAAAAGTCGTTGCCGAACTATAGCTACGCCGGTACGTGTACTCAATACATGTATTGCGGCTCTGGACTTACAACAGTTATCCCAGTATGTGAACTGGTATGCATGTTGTCATGTATCCAAATTTACAATAGTTTTATATCTCTCTAATAATCAATTCGAAAAATTCCCGGATACCATCCATGACACATATCACTGTTCCAGGATATTTTCAAATGATTAAATCTTGAATCATAATTTAGGTTATAAACAATCAAATTATTTTTAACCAAATTCATCAAGAATGAACAAATATTCTTAAGCTTAGTAGCATATTTCGAGATCGATTAATCAAGATAAACTTGACTCGAAATTTCTATTATGCATGAAATGTATAATTTAGTCATGTGATATTGTCTCATAGATAGATGGTGAAAACCTGAGTAATAGGTGGTTCAATCATCACTTACCTTTTGTTGAAGAAGTTCTCCAAAAGTTTCGGTTGATCTTCACCTTCAAACGGTAGAACGCAATGATGTCTGATACTCAACTACACATGTTTATCCTAATCCGAGACTTGACTAAATGTAGATAGAAATCAAGATCATATAGTTTTGATCAACTAAATTTGAAAACAAGCTTGGGATATCAACACTTGTGAGTTCGAATGAACAATTCTCTAACAACAACCAGAAATATTTTTTCAACAAAACTTGTCGATCAACAAAAAATCTTATAACCACAAAAAAAAAAAAAAACACACGATGTTGTCCAGGAAAGTGAACACGCCAGAAATTATAGTATAAGATGTTAGATTTTAGTACACATACAAATAGATGTGCCAAATGTGTCATCCCATCCCATCCCATCCCATGAAGTCATGTGTTTAGCGTGTTAGTTGTCGTGCCATAGATTAAGACACATCAGGTTGTACCATATTGTACCGTGCTAGAGGGCGTGTTGGGCAGTGTTGTGACAAAAAATAAACGCGATGTGCCGTATTGTGTTATGCCTAACATATTTATCTTATTTTTTTCACAGATATTTTTTTTTTTATTGTATGCATTGCCTCTGAATTGCAGGGTACTGGAGAAAGTTCTACTTCCTTAGGTTTGATTGGGGATTCAGAAAATGGGAAAGTTAGATTCAAAACCTTCTGCTTATGCATTAACCAATTTGTATCTCATCTTTGATGAATAAAATTTCTAATCACTATATCCTGCATTGATGGATAAAGCCAATACTGTTTAGGTAGGTTTAGTATAAAAAAAATGGTCTCCTACATGTTGGATAATGTGAGAACAAAAGCACGAGTATATCCACCCTCTATAAATATTTGGTTACAAAATTAATGATAACATACACTTATAAGTGCGTTCAATTTAACACCGGTAGTAGGGTTCAAAACCTAACGCCCAATGCAGACTTGGTTTTCCATGGTTTATATGACTCAAAAACTTAAAAATAATAGAGGATCTTGTCACATATTCACTCAACACGTTAGGTACAAAACTTGACTCGAGTACCTCTCAAATGTATGTTCCAAGTAAAACCGTGAATCATATATTTGAAACATCAAGAAAAAAAAACTTATGAAATAACATCTAATTCGAGTCGAGTCAGACGCTAAATCAATATCAAAGCACAAACAAAAACGAGGAGATTGTTTTTTTTTCTTCCCTTACTCAACTGATTCATCCGAATCCGAGTCATTGTATGTAATAAAATAGTAAAGTTAATGAAAACATCCATTCCAGTCAGGTATGTACTAAATAGCTCCGAACCAGATGCATGAGCCGAGTTGGGTGCCATGTCAAATTCATATGGAGATCTAATAAGCATGGTGAAGGTTAGGGGTGAGCATGGGCTGATATGGATTGGTTTTCACCTTATCCGCATCCAATCCAATTCACAACGGATTTCACATTTGACATCCGCATCCAATCCAACATCCAACGGATTTGCATCCAATTGATGTATGGATGGATGGATTGGATGCGAATAATCCAACATATTTGTTTTATAATTAAAGTTTATAATAGATAAATAAAGACAACAATTTAAGGATGGTTTTAGAAATAAGACTACGTTATTTTGGGGTTTAGAATAGGATTTGAGTATAATGATTTGAAGTTACACAAAATTTGAAGAGGAAGAACAACCCGACCCCTTTAAAATAAGATGTTTGTGGCACTTATACATATACTGGGTTTGTATTTTGCAAGCTCATTAAAATATGACATGAAAAGAAACACCTAATTTGGCAAAAAAAAAAAAAAAAAAACATATATGCTAACTTCATATTTGTACCAAAAAAGTATCATTAAACATGAACGGGTATGGATGTCCAACGAATTTTTAAGATTGCATCCGGACCCAATCCATGATCTGTTGGATTTCGAAAATTCAATCTGCATCCAACGCATTAACGAATGGTCTGGACATCCATCCGCAAAAATACTGACGGTCCGGGCTAAATCCGCAGATTTCGGGCTAGTCACAGAAGGTGATGGAGTCTTAATTTGGGTAAGGACCCCAAAGGCCCATCGGTAAAGAGGGATAAAGTTGAACTTTCGATATGACCAAAGAGAGATTCAGAGTAAAGTATGAGTGACACTGACAGAGGGAGTAAAATCCATTACCTCTACTTCAATAATCGAAACTCACGATTAAAACCCTAACTCGAATCAACAGAAGCAGCAGCAGATTTAGTTCTAATAAACCTTAAACATCTAAAGGTTCGTACTATCATCTCCATTTTCAATCAATTTCAGTTCTAATAAATTTCACTCCCCCTTTTGCAGTCTTCAACTGTCTTATTTGTGTATTAACTTGAAAATGCAGCATAGTCCGTCTGCGACATGACTTATTTTCGATTAATTGCATTCCCAATCACTTTTTCAAAAAATAATAATTAGGGTTTATGAAAATTAGAGTTGTTGGGGAAAATTAGGGTTTATGAAATTTAGAGATTTGATATTTATATGATTCATGTTGCTGTTGTTGTTACAGATGGCTCGTGGTAAGTCTACTGGGGTAAAGGCACCAAGGAAGAAGCACCTTGCAACTAAGGTTGGTTGGTTGGTTGGTTTAATTTATAGTTCTATCTCTTGTAATGCTTTGAAAATTATTGATTGAAAATGATGATTAAATCTTCTTCATCGTAGGCTGCGCTAACCACTGGAGGAGTGAAGAAGCCTCCGCGTGGTGTTGCAAGGTATGTTCTTTTTATTGATTGTTTTTGGTGATGCATTTCTAGATGATTTTGTTGTTTTGGGGTTTGTCTTTTGCTAGAGTATCAATGTGAAATGTTTTAGAGCTTTGTTTTTCGATTTCTATGACTTTTGGTAAACATTTAGCGTACTTGTTATGAGCGACTCTCCTGAGACCATCAGTTTATATTGAAAACATGAAATTCATTGGTCGACTGAATACACTGCTTACCTTTCTACTTCAGGATGTGTGGAACCAAGCAGCCATCTGCCAAGATAAGTTCCCATTCGAAAATCAGCTGTATAAAACACATCGAAAGCCAATTGAAGGGTACTCCATATCTTAAAGTGTTCGAAGATAGTTGCTTTGGGCATCTTAGACACCTGCCAGAGATCAACTTGTATGCAAATGTCATCTACAATGTACTATTGCAGAGAAAGTATCCATCTAAGAAGGACAAGGAGGAGAAGGATGCCATGTCCTTTAATATTGGCAATCAGGAGATATGTTTTGGTGAACGGGAGTTTGCAATGATGTCGGGGTTGAAGTTTCAGGGGAGTGAAAAAATAGACTACAATCCTGAACAAGTACGTCTCATGAAAGTTCATTTTCCTGGTCAGCGTAGTGTTAAGTTGGAAGACTTGATAAAGAAATTCAATCAACTGAAGAACAGTGAAGACAAAGTAAAGCTAGGCTTGCTTTATATCGCTGAAGCTGTAGTTATGGGCCATAAGTCAAGGGGGGTTGTAAATAAAGGTCGTTTCTTCTTAGTTGACAACCTCGAGGAGTTTAACCGCTATCCTTGGGGAAAGCTCTGTTTCAAAGAGACAATAAAATGTCTTATCTATCTATCAGAGAAGAAAAATGTTTCTAAATCCAAACACATGCTTGGCAAAGTGGCTCAGGATCTGCAAGGATTCCCTCATGTTTTTCAGGTATGGACAATAACTCCAGTTAGTGAGTATAAAGTAACCCATTTTTACGAGGGCGATTATGATACTCAATTTTTTTTCCATTGATTTTGACAGTCTTGGATTTTCCATAGTATACCAGTATTACAACAGGCATACACTGAAAAAAATGAAGATTGCCCTCAGGCCATTCACCCTCGTATCTTGCATTTGAAAAAGGGTAACACAGCACCATGGCATAAAACAAGCCGCATGGAATTGAGCAATGTAAAGGTGAGGACATATCTTTCTTCCCTTGGCATGTTAGTGTGTTGATTGCATACCTCCTTATTTATTCTGAAGTTATGTAGATAATCCAATCCAAGTAATCTGAGAGCTAAGCTCTTTACTCTTCATTTTTTTCCCCTTTTTTGTGTTTGTTTTTTTCAGAGTCAGGTTTTACACCCTACATTGGATGAACTAAAAGAAGGCTACATGGCTGGATTTCTAAGTGATGAGGAGGTTTCAGGAGCCGAAGGGCCTCAAAATGATTCAGGCATCCAATCGCTAAATGGCGAAGATTATGCTACCGAACAGTGGGAAGATGATTCCAGCCCAACAAATTCCTTGGTAAGATCACATCGTAAGAAACCTCTTTGTCATTACAAAGTTATCATTACATATGATATAGGTTTGATTAATTCCATAAGTAAACCAAAATCTTTAAACTCACGAAGTTCGAATGGTTTCTATTTCTAATTAGGGAAGATTGACCTGGAATATCATCTTCTCCATTTTCAATTCATTTCATTTCATCAGTTTTTTTTAATTCTTTTCTGAAATTTTCTCTTTGTTTGTGTAGAAGGTCGATAAGCAAAATTGCACCACGATCAAAGAAGTTATAACTTTATCAGGTCGCGAGGATCAAAATGTTGTATCTCTAGAGAACTTGAAGTTGAAACTGGGAAGCGAAGAAAGGTCTGCAGTGGAAAGTGATGTCGGATTACTCAACAAAAAAAGGGAGGAAATGGAGACTCATCATTATAAGTTCTTAGAAGAGAAGGCTATACTTATCAAAGAGAAATTAGAACTCCGAAGAGATATTGAGTCACTTAACAAGGAGAAGACTAAATTGAGTACTGATACTGACTTACTCAATAAGGAGAAGGAAAAATTGGAATGTGATTTTGGTATTCTCAACAAACAGCATCAGAAATTGCAATTTGATTTTGAGATTCTAAACAAAGAGAAAACAAAGCTAGGAAATGATGTTGAGTTACTTAGTAGGTACAAATCTGAAACGGAAACTGGTTATGAATTTCTCAAAGATGAGAAGAATAAGCTAGCCACTGATTTAGAATTCACCAACAAAGAGAAGGATAAGTTGCGAAATGACGTTGAACTTCTCAATGAGGAGAAGGGCAAGTTGCTATCTGATGTTGAATTTCTTAATGAAGAGAAGGCTAAATTGGGAGCTCATACTGAGTTACTTAGCAAGGAGAAGACAAAATTGCAGAGTGATTTTGAATGTCTCAACAGAAAAAAAGTCTACAGTACAAGGTGATATTTGTTCGCTCAATGAAAAGAAGACTTCATTGCAAGATGATATTTGTTCGCTCAAGGGAGAGAAGATTACAGTACAGGAAGATATTTGTTCGCTTAATGAAAAGAAGACTACAGTACATGGTGATATTTGCTCGCTCAATGAAAACAAGACTACTCTGGAAAGTGAAATTAAATCGCTTAGCAATGAGAAGTCTAACTTGGAAAATGAGACTGATTTGCTTGGCAAGGAGAAGACGAAATTGCAGAGTGACAAGGATAGATTGCAAATTGAGATTGAATTACTTAGCAATGAGAAGACTAACTTGGGGAAGGAAACTGACTTGCTCACCAAGAACAAAACGAAATTGGAATGTGATTTTGAGATTCTCTACAAAGAGAGTACTACAGTGAAAAGTGATGTCGAATTAATCTACAAAAACAAAACAAAACTAGGAAATGATATTGAGTTACTTAGTAGGGAGAAGTCTGAAATGGAAACTGGTTTTGAATTTCTCAAAAGAGAAAAGTCTACAGTACAAGATGATGTTTGTTCGCTCAATGAGAAGAAGACTTTGATACAAGATGTTATTTGCTCGCTCAATGAAAAGAAGACTTCGATACAAGATGATATTTGCTCGCTAAATGAGAAGAAGACTGTGATACAAGATAATATTTGTTTGCTTAATGAAAAGAAGACTGTGATACAAGACCATATTTGCTCCCTCAATGAAAAGAAGACTACGGTACAAGTTGATTTTCGTTCACTCAATGAAAAGAAGACTGTTCTGGAAAGTGAAATTGAATCGCTTAGCAAAGAGAAGACTAACTTGGGAAATGAGACTGATTTGCTTGGCAAGGAGAAGATGAAATTGCAAACTGATATTGAATTTCACAATAAAGAGAAAGCTGAATTTATTCGTTCTGTGACGGCTGATCTTAGTAAGTCCTTTTATGAACGTGAAAAAGCATTGGCTGAGAATGAAAAAATGTTCATAGAGCTTAAAGAGATGAACCACGCATTGGTTGCCAAGGAACGGTGTTACACTGAAGAGCTTCAGGGAGCTCACCAAGTACTTATCAAGGTACGCTATCTAAATTGTTATTATTTCTGAAGTTCTGTTTATTTTTTGAAATTTAGGTTAATGGAAACATATTATTTTGATCGACGTAAATGTTGCTATTAATGCAGCAAATGGAGTCAGAAAAGTCAACCAAAAGTAGGGTGATTGGAGTAAAGAGAATGAGAGGAGATCAAGTGCTATGGAATTTTAAGGAGAAGAAGAGAGCCACATTGAAGGATGTGATTAGTTTTCAATTGAACCGTACAGATAAGTAAAAGAGACCAACTTCTACATGAGTCTTGTGCGAGAATGTGGTAATGTCTAGTTTTTGGGTTTTCTTTGGGTACACTAGTGGGAGGATGCTAACATAATATCTAATTGTAAATGATTGTGAAAGAATTAGGTGCCGAGAAAATGATAGATACGGAATGATATGATATAGATGTTAATGGTCTGCTCATGGTGTGAATCTGAATTTCAAACTTGTAAAATGTTTTGAATACTGCTGCGGAATTAGTATTTTCATCGTGTTCTAGTTGGGGATGTGCTTAGTCAATTATTAGTTGTTACCTCTAGCAAATTCTATATCTATATTTCTTGTGTTTTATTATTGCGCATAAATCATTCTCTTGCAGGACAATTTTTGTTGAGACAAGATTAAAGGTGTATGACATCGTGAAAGTGATCAGAATTCTTGGAATGGGTTGCGAGTCTTTTGACCTGAAGGTATAATTTTCATCTGTTTGTTTGCAGGTATTTCTGAATTCTATTTTCTAGCTTCTGTTTCCTTTTTTTCAATATGATGGAAATCATAATAGGAACTGATACCTTCCTTGGTATTGTAGTTTCTTTTGTTAATCCTTATCATCCAGCAGCAAGTTTTAGCTTTCATGTGTGCGTCCCTATGGGTGCGATTGTATTGGTTATGGTTTAGGCCCTTTAGGTTGTGAACAAAACATATTCTAGTAGTACCTGTAATAGCCTCTGATACAATACTTAAGTCGGATTTATTTATCCTTTTTCTCTTTGGTATTGCTGTTTGTTCTGTGTTTTGCGTTTAGTGTTACAGTTACAGATGATCTTTATTCAGGAAAAAGGAGGAGAACCTATTTGCTTAAGTTAAGAATGATAAGTTTTCATCTATTATGTTGTACTTTATATAGGTATTTCTATTTTCTAGCTTTTATTTGCGTGGTTTAGTAAACTGGTATATAGGTTTATGTTAACATGAGAAGAGAATTAGAGAAGTGATGAGGATAAAAATTTGGCAGTTTCTACGGTCTCAACAGTATAGTTGTATGTATTAGCTATCATGTGTCCATATGGGTGCGATTGTGATGGTTTAGGGTGTGAACTGTGAATAGAACATACTCTAGTACCTGTATTGGCGTCTGATGCAATAGTTTAAGTTTGTTCTATGTCTCCTTTTTTTTTTTTGCTGTATTTTACTCTCAGTGTTACAGACTATCTCTATTCAGGAGAAGGAGAATATATTTTAGTACCCCTGTTCTATGTTTTTGGATCATCAGATTTGCTGTACCTTTTGGTGTTCCTGTACAACGGCTTTTGTTCATTTCAACCAGCAACCCTTGCACTTATGAGTTTAAGATTCATAGCAGCTGATTCTCTTCAAAAGATTATGGTCTTACTTATTTGGCCTAGTTTCATTTGCATATTCGATCTTTATTTTTCAATGTACTGTTTCTTCTTTTTCGATATTGATAGCTTTTGAAATGTATGAGGTTCCTCAAAAGTTCAAATTCCCTGAATTAAATTGGGGATCTGGAAAATGGCAGAGTTAGATTAGAAAACTGATTACAAGACATTTGTAGCTCATCTTCTATGGATAAACTTTCTAATTACTCTGTCCTGCTTTGCAACTTTTTGCAGGAAATGCTCCAGTACCTAGCTTGGAATATGACAAAGCAAATCCAAGCATTGAAGCTTGTGGCTGTTTTTAAAACTGGGACAGAACTCACTGCCGATGTTGTAAACAGGACGTTGTGTTGTCCTGATGATATTCTCCCTGTGCAGGAGTTTCTTATCAACATGGATCCTGCTGTAGCTGCTTTGAAAGAGGCACGGGTTAATTTTCTTGGAAGGACAACTTGCCTGAGTTCTACTTAATTTCCATCATTGCCATCCTATCGAGGATTCACCCACGGCGGTTCCTGCTGTAACTCGCTCCCCTCGGTCCTTCCCTGATCTTTCTCAAGTCTACATCCCTACCAGTTCCATCATTATCTGCTGCTGCTGTTGCTTCAAAGAGCTTCTGGTCTCTCTCTCTCATTTGCAAGTGACTCAGACTCGATGTTTATCCGATCATTTACTTTTCTGCTGTTTTTATGTTGATGAATTCCAAGTATCAGTTTACTGTTAAGTTGTAGTTAATTCTCACTGTATTTGAATGTTAAACGCTAGATGAACTGCAGCAACCAGCAAGTAATGCACATCACACTGGTTGCACTTGGAGTGTTTTTTTTTTTTTTGCTGACTCATCTGGATTTGACTGGATTCACCTGACTCAAAAAAGAAACCAATCGTTATGACATTTGACTCGTGCGGGTCAAATCAGGCCAAAACGCAGATCAAAGTCAGCAGCACAAAATGAAGCTTCAAAATTGATGATTTTGATCACTTGAGGTATGTAAATGTCCATTTTATCCCGTGGAACCTTTTTGGAGCATGATTTGATCTATCAATGTAAGTGTGGATTTGATAAAAATATTATTTGATTTTGTTAATTGATGATTTTCTAATGTAAAGTATTGGCTCCCAAAAAGGAAAGGAAAAAGAATTTTCAGGGAAGCCGACGAGAGTAAAATTTTAAAATGTACCTATATTGAAAGAATTTTAAAACGTGGTTTCGAATTTCGATAATTTTTTTTGAAATACTAACATTTTCAAAGTGACTTTTTTCTTCTCTCATTGCAGAATGGAGTAGAAGATATACATATGTCCTAATATCCTAATATCCTGCCCTGCTACCTCTAAAGTTTGGAAAAGGCTGTTTGGAGAACACCATAACCTATTCACCACCTTCTACTCTTTCCATGATTGGCTAAACACCTGGTTCCGGGCAGACAACAATAACACTAGCTAGAACGACACATATGCAACCATATGCTGGTTCATATGGAAAGCAAGATGTGATTGGGTCTTCAGAAAGATTACCCCAACAGCCAATGCTACTGCTCTAGAGATTACACAACATTTATGCAACCATTCCAGGATTCACCACAAACCTGAGCATATCATGAATAATCTCTATTACCAGTTCAACAATACCAATTACTCTCAAGAGAACCATAGTCAACACAGACATATATCTGATAAATTTGGAATCACTATTAGCATGCATATTGATCCAGCTGATCTATACCAGGCTAATAGTGAAACACATTCTTTTACTAACTATTCTCTTGTTGCTATGTCCTTTTCGTAAATGTATGGGAACCGTAAACTACAAGGACTTTACAATCGGAATCGACAGAGCGAACTGTCAAGCGAGAGGAGCCGAACTAGCACTCTCATGGGGAAAAACAATGCAAAGAAGCCAACATCACCTTTGTCACTGAAGTCCAAGACACTCTACAAATCATCAAAGCACATTACCAATGGGAAGTTCAAGAAAGATTCACAGTCAAAGTACTCATCAACCAGCAAAGAATACCAAAAGCCAACCAATTACTTTTGTTCTAGGGAAGCTCACTAGAGTCACTACTCAACAAAACTATGCAGCAATTAACTTAGCCAAACCGGCCAGACAGTCCCCTTTCTTCACTGACTCTATATGGAGAGGAGAGAACTTATCTACTATCATGCATGCTTTACAAATTCCTCGAGAATCGCTTTGATTTGAATTTACGTAAAAACACTAATTCTATTTTGAGAACTGATCCTGTTGCTAGAGTTAGTACAGGTATCACTACGGATGTAACCGGGGTAGGCTTTCCTTCTAGGAGCCGATGCTCTCTTTTTCGTATAAAAAAAAAAAATTAAAATGTAACCAATATCACCCAGGTTGTAGATTTAGGAATCGGAAAATCTTCTGGAAGTAGTGGATTCTGTACGTTAGCCATTAGTTTGGCCCACTTTTAATTTTTTTTTGCTGTTGAAAATAACCAATATATATATATATCACTAGCAAAGAGAACTAATCTGCAGATTCAGACTCACGTGGAAACAACTCTGCTTGAGTTGTCCGTCTGATGATTGAATCTATGTGATTAGCGTCTTCAGTAAAAGATACATGATTAGAGTTCGTATTAAAGCTTGAATAAGCTTTGACAGTGTCAAAAGTTATTGTTGGAATTAAAAAATGTGGTGCTTCACCAAAATAAGTAACTTGTTAAGTGGCCCACTTTTAAATGGAAACCAGTTTCAGCATGGTCTAGGCCAGCATTAGGTCTGGATTTATGGCGTAACCTGTTATAGGGGCTGATGAAACCATTAGAGGATGACATGATAGGACAAAAAGGGCCACCAACTAGTAATTTCAAAACTCCTTTATCTATATACTATTCATAATGGCTAAATAGCCCTTATTTAGTTAGTGTTGTTAATTTAATTAATGAACTTTTTTCATACTTAGTGAAAAATTAAATCAGATTAAGAGTTAGGTTTGGTGGAGAACAAAATAGAGTTTTTTTTTTTTTTGAGATTTATTTCAAGAACTTAGATTTTGATTTACTCAATCAAAATGAGTGATTTCAGTGGCAAATCGAGGTGGGTGAATCTCTATATGATAAAGAAAACATATTTACAGATACCCAACGGTGGAGATCCTACTATGTTTGATCTCTTAGCTCCAATGTCCATTTTAGGGCAATTTACAGTTGGAATTAACCATATAAGCCAACCGTAGGGGACACTTACGGTTGCAATTACCATAGAAGCCAACCGTAGGGGCCATTTAGTATCGTAGAACATCCAACCGTAACTGGTTAAAATTGGGAAAACCCAATCACAAACCAATTACGGTTGGATTTTTTTCCTGCGAGACGAATCGTAAATAAGTTACGATTCGTTTTTTGATGGCCGGTATTCAACCGTAATTGTTTACAGTTGATAACGTTTAAATCAAATCCAACCCTAATCAAACTAAAAAACTTACATTATTTTGCTCAGGATTTTTACAGTTGATATTGTTAAAATCGAAACCAACCATAAATATTTTTACGGTTACAAAATGAACCGTAACTAGATATTCCGAATAGTTTTTTAGGATTTACGGTTGGTAGTTCTTGAATCACTAACCGTAACATCTTCAGAAATCATAGTACGGTTGGTTAATTAAGAATAACCAACCGTAACTCCATCTGCAATCAATGTTTTTTTTCTTCTGATTTTAGGTTGTTTTGTTTTTGTTTTTTCTTTTAAGTTATTTGACGATGATTATCAACGAATTTTGATTCTTTTAATGATTAGGATTGAACAGATAAGAGGGTGATTCAGTCCTTTTTAAAATGGAGTGGTAATTTAGACCTTTAACATGACAGTCAGAACTGGGTACGGTCTCAAGTAGGGGTGAGCATGGGCCGGTATGGACCGGTTTTCACCTCATCCACATCCAATCCATTACACTACGGATTTCAAATTTGGCATCCGCATCCAATCCATATCCAACGGATTTACATCCAATGGATGCACGGATGGACGGATTGGATGCGGATAATCCAATGGATTTGTTTTAGTTAAAAATATTAGTAAGAAAATAAGCTAACACAAATGACTCCTTATAAAACCTACATATCCTATATATGTATACAAATATGAATATGCCATGTACACCACCCCAAGCAAACATCTAAAAAATTCCTAAATGATCCATATTATTTTCTAGAACTATATAAAATCCCTTAATTTAACGGATATGGATGTCCAACGGATTTTCAAGGTTGCATCCGGGCCCGGTCCATTGTCCGTTGGATTTCAAAAATTCCATCCGTATCCGACCCATTAACGAACGGTCCGGGCATCCATCCGCAAATGAACGGTTGCTCCCGGTTAAATCCGCGGATTACGGGTCAAATGCTCACCCCTACTCTCAAGTTGGGTGGTGCTTTCCAGCCCAGGTGAAAGGCCCAGATTATAGGGGCTAAAATAAAAATAAGGAAACAAAGAGATTTAGAGCGAAGGTTTAACTCTCTTTCAATAACCTAAACAATTCCCAATTAAAACCCTAAATTGAATCAACTCAACCAGATTATTGACTCGGATATTATCCCTAAACTTCTAAAGGTTTGTGATATCATCTCCATTTTCAATCAATTTCATTTCATTTACTTCTAATTAATTTCACTCCCCCTTTTGCAGTCTTATTTGTGTATGAACTTGAAATTGCAATTACCAATCACTTTTTACCCTTGTTATTTTCACAAATTAATAGTTAGGGTTTATGAAAATTTGGGAAAAGAGAATTGATTTTTGTATGATTCTTGTTGTTGTTGTTGTTACAGATGGCTCGTGGTAAGTCTACTGGAGGAAAGGCATCAAGGAAGAAGCAACTTGCAACTAAGGTTGGTTGGTTGGTTGGTTGGTTAGTTCAATTTGTAGTTTTTTTTTTTTTTTTTCCCGATTTCTCTTGTAATGCTTTGAAATTTATTGAAAATGATGATTAAATCTTCTTCATTGTAGGCTGCACCAATCACTGCAGGAGTGAAGAAGCCTCCTCGTACTTCTGGGAGGTATGTTCGCATTTCTTAATTATCTTTTTTGGTGATGCATTTCTAGATGATTGTTGTTGCCGGGTTCATCATTTATTAGAGTATCAATGTGAAATGTTTCACTTTCTATGATTTTTGGTAAACATTTAGAGTACTTTTAATGAGTGACTCTCCTGAGACTGTCAGATTATAGGGAAAACATGAGAATTCGTTAGTCGAGACTGAATACACTGCTTACCTTTCTACTACAGGATGTGCGAAAGCAAGCAGCCAGCTGCAAAGATAAATTCCCATTCGAAAATCAACTGTATAAAACACATTGAAAGCCAATTCAAGGGTACTCCATATCTAAAAGTGTTCGAAGATAGTTGCTTCGGGCATCTTATACACCTGCCAGAGATCAACTTGTATTCAAGTGTCATCTACAATGTACTATTGAAGAGAAAGTATCCATCTAAGAAGGACAAGGAGGAGAAGGATGGAATGTCTTTTAGTATTGGCAATCAGGAGATATGTTTTAGCGAACGAGAATTTGCAATGATGTCGGGATTGAAGTTTCAGGGTAGTGAAAAGATAGACCACAATCCTGAACAAATACGTCTCATGAAGGTTCATTTTCCTGGTCAGCGTAGTGTTAAGTTGGAAGACTTGATAAAGAAATTCAATCAACTGAAGAACAGCACAGATAAAGTAAAGCTAGGCTTGCTTTATATCGCTGAAGCTGTAATTATGGGCCATAGGTCAAAGTGGGCTGTGGATAAAGGTCTTTTCTTCTTAGTTGACAACCTCGAGGAGTTTAACCGCTATCCTTGGGGAAAGCTCTCTTACAAAGAGACAATAAAATCTCTCATCTGTCTGTCAGAGAAGAAAAATGTTTCTAAATCCAGACACATACTCGGCAAAGTGGCTCACCATCTGCATGGATTCCCTCATGTTTTTCAGGTATGGATAATAACTCCAGTTAGTGAGTTTCAAATTACCCATTTGTAGGAGGACGATTATGATACTCAATTTGTTTTTTTCTTTGATTTCGATAGGCTTGGATTTTCCATACTATACCAGTATTACAACAGGCATACACTGAAAAAAATGAAGGTTGCCCTCAGGGCATTCACCCTGGTATCTTGCATTTGAAAAAGGCTAACAGAGCACCATGGCATAAAACAAGCCGCATAGAATTGAGCAATGTAAAGGTGAGGAAGTGTCTTTTCTCCCCTTGGCATGTTACTTTGTTGATTGCATACCTTAATCCATCCAAGTAATCTGAGAGCTATGCTCTTTACTCTTTTTTTTTGTTGTTGTTTGTTTTTTCTGATTAAGGTTTTGTCACCGTTACACCCTACATTGGATGAACTAAAAGAAGGCTACATGGCTGAATTTCTAAGTGATGAGGAGGTTTCAGGAGCCAAAGGGCCTCAAAATGATTCAGGCATCCAATCGCTAAATGGAGAAGATAATGCTACCGAACAATGGGAAGATGATTACAGCCCAACAAATTCCTTGGTAAGATCACATGGCATTGATCGCAAGAAACCTCTTTGTCATTACACATATATATCTTAATCCAGAATTATCAAAGTTATCATTACATATAAATTAGGTTCGATTGATTCCATAACTAAACCAAAATCTTTGAACACACTAAGTTCGAACGGATTCTAATATGAGAAGGTTGACCTGGAATATCATCGTCTCCATTTTCAATAAATTTCAGTCTTTTTTTATTTTTAAATTTCTCTTTGTTTGTGTTGAAGGTCGATAAGCAAAATGGCATGACTATCAAAGAAGTTATAACTTTATCTGGTGGCGAGGATCAAGATGCTGAGTCTCTAGAGAACTTGAAGTTGAAACTTGGAAGCGAAATTGAAATACTCAACGAAGCAAAGTCTGAAGTGGAAAGTGATGTCGAATTACTCAACAAAAAGAGGAAGGAATTGGAGACCGACCGTGATAAGCTCTTAGCAGAGAAGGCTATACTTAACGAGGAGAAATTGAAACTCGGAAGAGATATTGAGTCACTCAACAAGGAGAAGACTAAATTGGGAACTGATACTGACTTACTCAATAAGGAGAAGGAAAAATTGCAAAGTGATTTTGATATTCTCAACCAACAGAAGACTACAGTGGAAAGTGATCTCAGGTTACGCTGCGAACAGCAGAAGAAATTACAATGTGATTTTGAGATTCTCTACCAAGAGAAGACTAAGTTGGTGAGTGATACTGAGTTACTCAACAAAGAGAAGACTACAGTGGAAAGTGATATCGAGTTACTCAACAAAAAGAAAACAACACTAGGAAATGATATTGAGTTACTTAGTTTGGAGAAGTCTGAATTGGAAACTGGTTATGAATTTCTCAAAGATGAGAAGAATAAGCTAGCAACTGATTTGGAATTCACCAACAAAGAGAAGGATAGGTTGCGAAATGACCTTGAACTTCTCAATGAGGAGAAGAACAAGTTGCAATCTGATGTTGAATTTCTCAATGAAGAGAAGGCTAAATTGGGAGCTCAGGCTGAGTTACTTAGCAAGGAGAAGACAACATTGCAGAGTGATTTTGAATGTCTCAACAGAGAAAAGTATACGGTACAAGGTGATATTTGTTCGCTCAACGAAAAGAAGTCTATGGTGCAAAATGATATTTGTTCGCTTAATGGAAAGAAGATTACTGTACAGGATGATATTTGTTCACTTAATGAAAAGAAGGATACAGTACATGGTGATATTCGTTCGCTTAATGAAAAGAAGACTATTCTGGAAAGTGAAATTGAATCGCTTAACAATGAGAAGACTAACTTGGGAAATGAGACTGATTTGCTTGGCAAGGAGAAGATGAAATTGCAAACTGATATCGAATTTCACAATAGAGAGAAGGCTCAATTCATTCATTCTGTGACGGCTGATCTTAATAAGTCCTTTTATGAACGTGAAAAAGCATTGGCTGAGAATGAAAAAATGTTCGTAGAGCTTAAAGAGATGAACCGCACATTAGTTGCCAAGGAACGGTGTTACGTCGAAGAGCTTCAGGAAGCTCGCCAAGTACTTATCAAGGTACACTATCTAAATTGTTATTATTTCCGATTTTTTTTTCTTTTTTTTGAAATTTAGGTTAATGGGAACATAAAATTTTCATCGATGTGAATGTATGCTATTAATGCAGAAAATGGAGTCAGAAAAGTCAACCAAAAGTAGGGTGATTGGAGTAAAGAGAATGAGAGGAGATCAAGTGCTCTGGAATTTTAAGGAGAAGAAAAGAGCCACACTGAAGGATGTGATTAGTTTTCAATTGAACCGTACAGATAAGTAAAAGAGACCAACTTCTACATGAGCCTTGTGCGAGAATGTGGTAAGGTCTAGTTTTTAGGGTACACAATATCTAATTGTAAATAAGTGTGAAAGAATTAGGTGACGAGAAAATGATAATAATGTAGATGTTAATGGTCTGCTCATGATATGAAGCTGAATTTCAAACTTGTAAATGTTTTGAATTTGAAATGTAAAACTGCTGCGGAATTAGTATTGTTGAGAAAATGCTTCATCTTGTTCTATGTTGGGGATATGCTTAGTCAATTTTTTGTTGTTACCTCTAGCAAATTGTAAATCTATATTTCATGCGTTTTGTTATTTCCCAAAAATCATTCTCTGCAGGACATTTTTGGTTGAGACAAGATTAAAGGTATGTGCCATCGTGAAAGTGATCAGAAGTCTTGGAATGGGTTGCGAGTCTTGTGACCTGAAGGTATTATTTTCATCTGTTTGTTTGTGGGTATTTCTGAGTTCTATTTTCTAGCTTATGTTTCCATTTCTTCAATATGATGAAAATGATAATAGGAACTGATCTTTTGTTACTTTGATATTGTAGCTTTCATGTGTCCGTCCCTATGGGTGCGATTGTGATGGTTTAGGCCCTTTAGGGTGTGAACAAAACATATTCTAGTAATACCTGTATTAGCCTCTGATACAATACTTAAGTCGGATTTATTTCTTCTTTCCATTTTGGTATTGCTGTTTGTTCTCTGTTTTGATTTTAGTGCTACTGACGATCTTTCATCAGGAAAAAGGAGGAAAACCTATGTTATATAGTCTTACACCTGATGAATGTTTTAGTTTCATTAGATTTGCTGTTCCACTACAATGTCTACTGTGCATATAGACAAGCAATCTTCACATTTATGAGTTCAGTAACTGTTTTAGTTAATGATAGCTGGTGATGGTTAATGGTGGTAGGGTTGCTCTTCGGGCTTGCCTTAATTTCTCCAGAAAAATAGCTGCATATGCGGCTAAGTATTTCTTTCAGCAGCTGGTTGGGATGTGTTCGAGGAAAGGAGTGGTAAGCATGTTGTTCTCCGAACTTATACAAGGCCTTTACTTCCAGTGAGGTCTGACCGAATCAAACGCAGATGGATCTTCATAAGGATGCTAGCTCTGAACTTGAGAGGCAGCCTGGCCAAGGAAATCAGCTTCAGCTTCAGCTTCTGATTGTGATATTACCTGGTCAAACTGGATCCTGGGGTTAGTCGAGAACTAAATTAGAGCAGATGCAGTCTCTGGTTATTTCAGAGATTCTCATTTATTCTTAAATATATGTTCTTATATGTTCTGCTGCAGGGACCATTAAACGGGTTTGTGAGATGGGATTTGGAATAGTTCTCAATGCTTCTGGCCTACACATGCTTTAAAGTTGAATCCACAATAGATGGAATACATGGAAAATGTCTCTATGAAGATTAACGTGAAGGTGTGTCTTCCCTGATTTATGTGGTTGCCCTCGCTTAACAATTATTTTATTAGAAAAGTTACTTGAAGTTTTGAGCCATGTTCTTTAAATCCTTAATGTATCGGCTTGGTGCTTTAACCGTTCAATAGGGTATCACCTACTGATTCTCTTCAAATGATTATATGTTCTTAGTTATTTAATCTAAATCAGTTTACCTATTGACAGCCTAAAAAATCCAGCTTATGAAGTACTCGTTTCGAGATACGTCGAGATAGCACACTTTGTTTTTATATGGTATGCAATGCCACTGAGATGCAGGGAATTAGAGAAAGTTCCAATTCGTTCAGTTAAATTGGGGAGGAGAGTTAAATTTGAAACCGTTTGGTTATGCATTAGAAGGCATTCTAGCTCATTTTCACTCTGTCCTGCTTTGCAGCTTTTTGGAGGAAATGCTCGAAGACCATTCAAATTACCTTGGAGATGATGGGAAACATCAGGTAATATCTCCGTATCTCGCTGTCCCTTGCTACTAACTTCTAAGTTGACTCCTGGAGAATTGGTATTAAAAACCGATTCAGCGTTCAGCAAAAATGATCATGTATGTTTATTTATTTTTTTGCTAGACATCATTTGTTGGCTACTGGAAATTATCGACGAAGAGGATAATTATTGACAGGCTTAAGAACAGATGGGTTTTGAAGCATATTTTGCAGTTGTTAATGCACTTGCTGAGAACGACCAAAAAAAAAGTTGGGCAACATTACTGTAGGCACCCACCGTCAGGATCTGATCCCGGCAGCACATACCTGGCTACATTATTAGCAAGTTGAACAGTAAAACCTTAAACAACGGAGCAAATAAAAATCAGGGTAAGCTTCATGTTTTAACCTGTTGGCCTATTTTTGTTGCATTGGTGGAATTGGAGCTACTACAAATTAAAATAAAGCGCTGGGAAATCGAATTAAAATAGCTGCAGGTAATGCATATCTGACTTTATTACCTTATTAATTGAAGCTTAAAAATATAAGTCGGTATTATTTAAGCTATTACGCCAGGATTACTGATTTCGTGTACAAGTTGGTGGGTAATGATACCAAAACTGGAGCCGTTACTCAATGTTTCGAAAATTGACCAGTTGTCAGCATCTAAATCCTACTGAAAAAACACCTAAATTCAGCTGTACAATGATAAAAGAAGAAGTTTTTGTATAAATAGTGACTCTTATATGTTGGATGCAGGAAGAGAATCGCCAAACCTTACAAGTAGGATGTCACGGAGTCACGGGAATGAGGAAGTTGGTTTGGGCATATGAGAAGCTTGAGGAGCTGTAGTGTGTCTACTCTGCACGATCAATGATATCAGAGGGCTGACATAAGCAGACTACACAGTTCCTACTTCCTAGTACAATGAGGAAAGATTCATTTGAGCAGGTTTAGGAATGTGGTCTTTGTTGTGTAAAATGAAACTGTAATTTTTGAATGGCAATCATCAAATGAAACTAAATTCAGCGAAAAATTGAGGGTAGGAGGAAGGGCCGACTCCTGCTGATCCCGGTTATTACTTGAGATAAAATTTGGATTTTCATTGCAGGTTGGTCGCACTGCAAAATAAAAATAAAAAATGTAAATGAACTGACATCGAACATCCACCAAGTCATTTTCAGATAGAAAATTTGGATTTTAATCCCGTAATCTGTCCCAACACCATGCTCTCGGTGACTGCAGCACTGACTAATGGAGTCTTAATTTGAGTTAAGCTTGAACAAATTATTTTTTATGTTTTATTTTCCTTTCTATGTGGCAGAGACATTTTTTTTATCTTATTTTTGGAGTAATTACTTTACCGACCACAGTAATAATGAGACACACCGGCGGAATCTAATACGGCGGTGTTTGTTTGCCAGCTGTCCCTAAAATCGCTATTTTACGAAGGGATAAAAATTGAACTTTTGATACAGTACTACAAAAAGCACTTTAAAATAAAAAGTAAGAAACAAAAAGAAGAAGCGAGAGACAGAGACAGAGAGAGATTTTCAGAGTAAGAAGGTATGACATTGACAGACTTCATTAACTCTCTTCTTTCAAGAACCAAAACTCAAAATTAAAACCCTAAACTTCAATCATCAACACAACCAGCAGCAGCAGCAGATTATATCAATTGGAAAGGAACCCTAAAGTTCTAAAGAGGTTAGTAACATCATCTCCATTCTCAATCATTTTTTTATTTTATTTTCTGTAATTAGGGTTTATCAAAATTAGAGTTGTTGTTGTTGTTGTTGGTGGGGGAGAAGATTTCATATTTGTATGATTCATGTTGTTTTGTTGTTGGTACAGATGGTTGATGGTAATTCTAATTCCACTGGAGAAATGGCTCCAAAGAAGCAGCAGCAGCTTCCAAATAAGGTATGTTTTTTTTTTTTGGTTGAATTGAATTGAATGCTTTGAAAGTTGTTGATATTGAATTTGAATTTGAGATTTTCTTCATCTCCAAATTTCAATTAGTTAATTTTTTTTTTTTTTTTTTTTTTTGGGTAGGAGGTTGATAAGCAAAATTGTACCAGTATTGAAGAAGTTATAACCTTATCAGATGATGAGAATCAAGATGTTGAATATCTAAAGAATTTGAAGTCGAAACTGAGAAAGGAAATCGAAATGCTCAAGGAGCAAAAGATGATGTTGGGTAAGACTACTCAGCTATTTCACAGGCAATTGACAATGGAAGTGGAGCCGAATTATTACTCGCTAAGGGAAGAGAATGTTTTACTTAAGGCAGAGAATCGGAGACTCAGAAATAATGTTAAAGCACTTAATGAGGAGAAGGATGAATTGGAAAGGGATGCGGATTTGCTCTGTAAGGAGATTGATAAACTGGGATGTGAACTTGAAATGTTTCGAAAAGAAAGGTCTGCGTTGGAAATTGATATAGAATTGCTTAACAAGAACCGGGAGGAATTGGTGAATGATCTTGAATCGCTAAAGGTAGAGAAGGATGAATTGGAAAGGGATTCTGACTTCCTCTGTAAGGAGAATGATAAAATGGGATGTGAAATTAACAAACTTCGCAAAGAAAAGTCGGAAGTTGAAATTGATCTGGAAGTTCTCAACAAACAAAGGGAGGTATTAGTGAATGATCTTGGTTCGCAAAACGGAGATAAGGGTATACTTGGTGATGAGAAGTTGGAACTCAGAAGTGATATTGGATCACTCACAAAGAAGAAGACTGAAATGGGAAGTGAAATCGAATCGATTAACAATGAGAAGACTCAACTAGGAGCTGATACTGAGTTACTTAACAAGGGGAAGACGAAATTGCAAAGTGATGTTGAATTTCTTAACAAAGAAAAGTCTACAATACAAGGTGATATTTGTTCGCTCAATGGAAGGAAGATTATTTTGGAAAGTGACATTGAATCGCTTCGTAATGAGAAGATTAATTTGGGAAATGAGACTGAGTTGCTTAACAAGGAGAAGACGAAATTGCAAACTGAAACTGAGTTTCACAACAGAGAAAAGTCTGCAGTACAAGGTGATATTTGTTTGCTCAATGAAACGAAGACTATTCGGGAAAGTGAAATCGAATCACTTGGCAATGAGAAGATTAACTTGGGAAATGAGATTGAGTTGCTCAACAAGGAGAAGACGAAATTGCAAACAATGCAAAGTGAAATTGAGTTTTTTAACGAGGAGAAGATGAAACTGCGAAATGATTTTAAATTTCTCAACCAAGAGAAAGCTAAACTAGGAACGGATGTTCTGCTACTCAAGAAGGGAAAGTGTGACGTGGAAACTGATCTTGATTTCCTCCAAGATACGAAGAATAAGCTGCATAGTGATATTGAATCTTTGAACAAGGAGAAGGCTAAACTTGGAATCGATTTTGAACTCGCCAACAAAGAGAAGGTCAAGTTGCAAAGTGATATTGAACTTCTCAATGAGGAGAAGGTCAAATTGCAATCTGATATTGAATTTCTCAATGAAGAAAAGGCTGAATTTATTCGGTCCGTGACGTCTGATGTTAATGAATCTTTTTATGAACGTGAGAAGACATTGGCTGAGAATGAAAAAATGTTCATAGAGCTTAAAGAGATGAACCAAACATTGGTTGCCAAGGAACGGTTTTACACTGAAGAGCTTCAGGAAGCTCACCAAGAACTTATCAAGGTACATCTATCTTTATTGTTATAATTTCCGAACACAAGATTTTCATTTCTGAACTTTAGGTTGATCTAAAACAATATTTTGATTGATGTTAATGTATACTACTCATGCAGCAAATGGAGTCAGAAAAGCCAACCAAAAGTAGGGTGATTGGAGTCAAGAGAATGAGAGGAGATCAAGTGCTCTGGAATTTTAAGGAGAAGAAAAGAGCCACACTGAAGGATGTGATTAGTTTTCGGTTGAGCCGTAAAAGTAGAAAAAACAGACCAACACATGAGCCTTAGGCAAGTATTCCTCTAATCGGGCTAAGAATATTTAGCTGTACAGAAAAGATATGGTAAAATTAGATTATAAATGTGTGTGAAAGAATTAGGTGACGAGATAATGATGGATATGCAAGAATAGAATAGAGATGTTAACAGTCTCGGTCTGCTCATGATGTGAAGTTAAACTTTTGAAGCTGTAAATGTTTTGAATTTGAAATGCAAAACTGCTGCCGTATCAGCCCTTTTCAGAAAATATATTTCTTCTTGTCCTATGTTGGGTTGTGCTTTTTCAGTTGGTAGTTACCTGTGGCAAATGGTATATATGTACTCCAGTTTTATTATCATCTAGAATCTTCGTGTCTGTTTTAATTTCCTTAAATTTGTGCACATTACTGTGAACCGATCTGTTAGATAGTTAAAATGCTTGTCCTATTCTGATCAATCTGGTTATACACATTGATTCAGAATCTCTCCTGTTTATACACATTGAGGGTAGGAAGAACCGAAGAAGGGATTCCTATGTATAACCAGGAAAAGTGCCTGCTGCTGGGAAACGTGCCTGCTGCTGGGATTCCTATGTATAACCAGGTATCATCATTTGAATGCTTATTCTAATGTATGTTTAGTAGTGACCCATATTTTGTTTTGAAATGCATATTTTATTTGGTGATTGGTTCCCTTCACCAACAAACCTCAATTATCCAGCAACAGGTACTTTGTGTTTGGAGGTAAGTTGCTATTTGTGGGCGTTTTATCTGAATGGTGTTGTTTTAGTGTCAGTGTTGGTACATATTATCCCCTTCATTGGTAAAGGTTAATCACTATCCAGAATTTCCAGACCTGTATTTTATACTAGATTGATTTGGAAAACCATAATTGTTGAATACTTGCTGCTTTAAATATTCAAGGATAACAGTGCCACAACCAGAATGTTTCAGTATAACATATTTTCTGCACCCATGGCATTGTAGGGAATTTGAAAAAATTCGAATTCTCGGAGTGTAATTGGTATTAAGAGTTAGATTCGGAACCATTTGGTGGTGCATTAACTGACAGTTGTCTGTCATCTTCGACGAATCAAGTTTCCTCTTTTGTCACAGACCAGGCTTGCCATATTAAAATTACCTGTATTGATGGAAAACGTCAGGTTTTATCTCTCTCTCACTTGAATTGGTGTTAGTAATTGTTCAGCGTTCAGCAGTTATATCAGGTATAAAAACTTGAGAATTACTTGTATGTGTGTTTGTTGGCTACAGGGGATGATCGACGAAGAGAATAAAAAATGGATGAGGTATGAAGCATATTTTGCAGTTTTCAGTGGACTTCTGGAGACCAATGAGGACAACCCAAGTGGTACAAATCCTGGTCAATAACTTATTTACTAAACAGGACGGCAGGACCAATTATTCACCAGCGGCAGGTTATCAAGCAAGATGGAAATATTCATTCAAGAACCTGGGAATCTTCACCCACTGGCCTTTTCTCCATCAGTTCCAACATACAAATCTTTGATGGAATCCAATCAAGACATCCCAGCACCCATTTTCCCACACACAGCCATGTGAAACTTGCATGTTCCACCAAAAATTTGCCTCTTTTTCTGGACTGTTTCTTTAAACAAAATTCCCAGACTCTTCACTAGTTCACCTGGCTCAAACATGATCATATAAAGGCATTTTTTGCAGGCCCTGCAAAAGAAGTCTGAGATATGGTTTGTGCTGCAGTTGGGCTATATGGTCTGAGCAAAATAGAAAGTGTTTTTAAGGTAAAATCTGACTCACTTTCAGGTGAGTATGCAGGGCTAAATCAGTTGGCAGTAATGCTTTCAACAGAAACTTCAATCTCAGGCTTGACTGGTGCATCATCTCTTTGGAAAGCATGTTCCATTTACTGGCAATTTTCAATGCTAGTCTCCACATCCAACTGTATCCCCTTTGCTTGCTTCTATTTTCTGCTGCAGCTTTTCATTTGTTACATTTAGTCTGTACTGTATTTGCTACTTTTTACTCTATCGAAGCGGCAACAAAAAAACAAGTCGGAAACCCATGTCCGCCCTTCTAAACAAACACTCAAACAGTGAAACAGGTTACTGTAAGCAAACTTACTAAGGGCACCCACCGGCACTATCTGATTCCGGCGGTACAAGCGGCAACAAAAAACAGTTCGGAAACCCATGTCTGCCCTTCAAACAACAAACACTCAAACAACAAACACTCAAACAGGCTACCGTGAGCAACCTTACTAAGGGCACCCACCGGCACTATCTGATTCCGGCAGTACATGTAAAATTCAGTAAAAACCCTAGACAACGAAGCAAGTAAAATTCAGGTCTTAACTTCAATGCCGACCTATATTCCTGATGAAATCGTTCCTTTTAACATCCAAGGTTACCAGGGAGATCGATATCCCGATTCAGGTGTGTATGTAAATCATGGTGTAGGTTATTGAGCAAACCTAGATTTCATAAATTGGTGGAATGGGAGCTACTACATTATAGAGCAAAGCGCTTGAGATGCGAAAAGCAGGCACTGTATATATTCCACGACCTAATCAATTAAACCTTAAAAATCGTTGCTCATACTCGAGGATTTCTGTATAAATTACAGAAACGGCAACCGTGTAGCTAGAGTGATACAAATAAAAATGCAGCATCAGCAGTTTTCCCACATAATAGTTTTTTACTCCTTTTCATGGCTGATAAACCATGAACATTTGGATCCAGAACTGAAAGCACGCTGGCTAAGTTCCATAATACTATAATATAAACATCAACACCCCTGACGACCAAACCATAGATGATAGCAAAAATGACAGCTAAAGAATTATTCATTTTGGCAATTACATTTAATATCAGAAAAAGGTGGCGAAGTTGCAAGATATATCACCTGCATTAGTATTACAATTACATTTAAAGCTAAAGAATGTAACCATTTTTCTTGAGGAATCAGAAGGAAAAACAGTCCCATATTACAATTAGTATAAATTCAATGAATATTGTTCACATGCATTAGTATTTTAAGCAACTCCCAAACTTGATAGAGATAAGGACGTAATTTCCTAAGGACTTTCAAGAAAATGAAAGCAAAGCAAAGGGAACAAAGGTACCATAATTACCTGCAATAATGCTTAGGTCCACTCTACAAATGAAGAAATGCCTTTGCTTTCTTCTTTAATAGACTGTTTTTAGTAATAAGAACAAACTAAGACTTGTTATTTCTTCTCTCTTCCTTGATGATAAATTTCCAGTGAAGGTGAAAACTATGGGCAAGCATTAATTGAAGAAAATGACTTGCATTGTAAGAATAATTTTCCTTTGGAAACACCACAATATAGTAGGCTAGTAATGCAGTAGCCTAGTTGTGTAGTAGAGTTCACTCTTATTTCATGTTGCATTTAAGTGTGATAGCTGCTGCAAACCGAACCGAGGATAAAGATTCTGGCCGGTTGTAGTGTGTTCTTCATTTTCAAAGGACGAGATTTTAATATACAAAACCGTTGAGATGATATCAATGACCACGAAATCTCTAATCATGATGAGATCAGTCGCATAAACGATTCAATAACACGACAAGATGGAGTGCAGGAGTTCCAAAAGGATATAAATTTTTGTAAACGGAACAGAAGAAAATTTAACGGCCCAAACATAAAAAAAATTATTGCTCTTTAAATTTAGTAGTACTCCAATATAATAAGTCAGTAGGGAAATAATTCAGAAGTAGTACTTTATTTCGATTTGAAAGATGTAAGCATTTGACAGAAAATGGGATGCATAAACGACTAAACAACCAACAAAAGAAATTACTATCCAACAGAGATGTTTGCGAAATAGAAAAGCCTAACAGGAATCAAGATCCCTGTTACCAGATTCCTCCCCAGCAAGATGCGCATACAAAACCTCCTTATCGATCACTTGATTGTGGTAATTCTTGCAAGCATAATACAGAACGCTTTGGCCAATCAACCCTACGAAATTTACTCCAGCCATTATGATCACACAGAACGCCAACAATATCCTGGCTATGATATAATTGTCATAGTCTATGAACATAGCCCAGATTTCAATGAATAGAATTACCAAAGAAACAATCAAGTAGAGGGATACAAAATGAAATGCATCATCATAATGGTTTCCACGCAAGAGTTGTATACTCATTTTCATAGTTGAGAGAGCATGAATACTTGGTTCAAGAACTGCAATCACGTTGGCTAAGTTCCATAATACTATAATACACACATCTATATAAGCGACGAAAAGACCATAGATGGTAGCAAAGACGACAGCTATATCATTAGCATCGTTCATCTTGGCTATTACATTTACAAACAGATACATGTTAGCCAAGTTGGATAGGTAGGCAAAGATCATGAGAGGTGAAGCATAGAGGAAGGTGATTAGAATACGTTTTGATAAACGGGGAATAGCGAAAATAGTTGAAACGCAAGAGACAGGTTTGGAAACGTAATGGGAAGCCATGGTGAAGATCACAGATGAGGTAGAGAGAAGATAGAAGGTGAGGAAGAGAACCAGATAAACGAAATTATAGATAAAGTATGAGATCATTGATTTGTCACTTTGATTACTAACGAGGTTACCGATCTTAAGTAGATTAAACAAGAACAACATCTGGAATAACGAAAGTGGAAGTAAGAAGATGAAGGTTACGAACAAGATGTTCCTCCGAGATGATTTCGCTATGGTTTTCACCGATTCTTTGATGGACAACTCCATTTTCCTGCTTAGTGATTCCATTAGTGATAGTAAGAGAAGAGAATAAGATGATGCATCTCATCTGCATATATATAGTGGGTTAATGGTCGGAAGGAATTACAAGAAATGCAATGTAAAATACTACTTCATCGTTAAGTTAATTTTAATGTGTTTGGTTGAAGATTCGCGATAATGTAAATGCCATTAATACAAAGGTAGTGGAGGCAGTTGAGGCTTCATGAGTTGGTTTTTACTAAAATGAGATGAATTCTTGAATTTTGATTGATAGAAAGAAAAGAGGCATGAAACTTTTACTTATTTCACCTTAATAGTGCGTCAATAAAATTGCTAGGCATTAACTTCGGGTTGTTGTACGTAATCCGACTTATTACACATGACTCAGAAAATATTAATTTATGGGGCAATAAAAAATGTTGGAACCAATAATATATGTTCCCCATGAAGTCTGGGCTATGGTTCCTGCTGGCTGCTGCAGTAATTTTTGATCTATGGTAGAGTTTTCAAGAAAAATCTCAGCCGACTTCCAATTAATTAATAGAATTACCGAAGTAGCAAACGAGTAGAGTGATACAAATGAAAGTGCATCAATAGTGTTTCCACGCAAGGATCGTTTACTCAGTTTCATAGCTGATGAAGTTTGGACATTTGGTAAATTATATTATAGTATGGTAAAATTTTCACAAAATTGGTCAAAAAGACCAAAATCAACAATTCCTGGGTGAAAAGACACTTAGGTTTTGATACTGTTTAAATAGCCAAAAATTAAAAAGATATTGTTTAAATGGACAAAATTTAAAAATAGGCAGGATGTAACCAGTTTCATCCTGTCCATTTTCAAATATTTTTTTCTTATTTTTATTTTACACAGGATACATCTAGTTTCATCCTTGCTATTTTTTAAGTATAAGCCAGGATGAATCCAGTTTCATCATTGCTATTTTTTTTTTGGCTATTTCACCCGTACTTTTTTTTACTCGTCCATTTGAACCGTGTTTTAAATTTTTTGGACAAATGACCCATTTTCTCTAAATTTTTTTATTTTTTTTAATCCGAGAAAAGGGGAATATATTAAGAAGATAAAGAAACTTCAAAACTAAATACAAAAGAATGAAAACGTAAGAAGAGCGAGCTACAGCTGCTAGAGACACCAAAAGGAAACAAAAAATCTTGGGGAATTTTGAAAAAATACCCTCATAAAAAAATACATACTAGAAAACTGCCCCGTTTTTTAACAATTTGTTAAAGTACCCCCACGTTAGTTTTTCCATCTAGGTTAGTTAAGATTAATTTACTTTAAATATTTGCCCTTTATTTATTCCCATATTGATTTTATACATCATTTTTCATGTTTGTCGAGTCCGGTTTAGGATTGTTACACCGCTTTCAGGTTCGTTACATCATTCCCCAAAAAGGGTTCATCATTTCAAGTGTTTTGGGGTTTTTCGTTGGAAGAAAATCGACCTTCTACGACATTTTTTTAGGTTCGTCGAGCCCGGATCAGGATCGTGACAACGTTTTCAGGTTCGTCGAGCCCGGTTCAGGATCGTTACACTGTTTTCAAGATCATCGGATCATTTACCCTCCCATCTAAAGAGATGTAATTCAGGGGTAAATAAGACTTTTAATTGGAAAGATAACTCCTTTTTAGCACTTAACTGGATGGAATTTGCCTTTTTGAATAAAACGGGGTACTTTAACAAATTTCTAAATAACGGCGTACTTTTTTAGTGTAAAGTGAAGTGTAAGGGTACTTTATAAAAAAAAAACCCAAAAATCTTTAAATAGACACGATTTCAGTGAAAAAGAACAGATTAACTTTAACTTGGATAGCTGTTTAATAAGGACATTTTCTTTTGCCTCCGAAGATACGGTTATTTCGTTTTAGCCATATTTCCCACATATATGTCTGCCAAGAAATGAATCATTCTTAAGCATAGTATGAGAACTCGTGATCAAAATGATACATATAATATGATCACCATGAAACTTTCATCAATTCAGCCTTATTCATTAAATTCTTAGGTCCGATGCAGGCTATACCAACTCTAGGGGAGGTCAAGAACCACCATCAAAGTAAAAGTTAGCATGTTGGGGGTGGTCGGTTGATAATCTGATCAAGTTGAATTAGACTCAACATTATGCATCCTACATGATACGTCAGCATGTGTTCATACTTAGTTGGATTCAGATAACTTTCAGAGAAACTACCAAGTCATTATAAAACGTAATAATCATATTTCTTAAAAAATCAGAAGGAAAAACAGTCCCATGCGCAACCCTCAAACTTGATAGAGATAACGACGAAATTTCGTAAGGAGTTTCAAGAAAATGAAAGCAAAGTAAAGGTTACTGAGTTACCATAATTACCTGCAATGATGTTTAGGTCCACTCAACATATGAAGAAGTTTCATTGATTTCTTCTTCAATCGACTGTTTTTAGTAATACGAACAAATGAAGACTTGTTATTTCTTCTTCTTTTTTTTTTTTGATGGAAATTTCCAGTGAAGGTGAAAACTATGGGTAAGTATTAATTGAAGAAAATTACTTTTATTGTAAGAATAATCTTCTTTTGGAAACACCACGAGACAGTGGGCTAGTAATGCACAGTGGGGTAGCAGAGTTCACTCTTATTTAGTGTTGCATTTAAGCGTGATAGTTGCTGCATTCCTAAAACCGAGGATAAAGATTCTAGCAGATTGTAGTGTGTTCTTCATGGTTAAGTTAATTTTAATGTGTTAGCTAGCAATAATTTTGCGAAAATGTAAGTGCCATTAATGCAAAGGTAGTGGAGGCAATTGAGGCATCAAACTTTTCATTTAAATCAGACTTTTGGTTTTGATCAGAATAATCAGGGCTACACTTACGATTAAAGACCTCTTTGAAAACAAGAGATCCCGTGCTGCTTTCAGCAGATCCTTCATTTTCAGGCTGGACTTGCGCATCATCTCTTGGGAAAGCATGTTTCATTAACTGCCAATTTTCAATACTAGTCTCCTTTCTAACAACATTCAACAACTTATGTGGATTCAAAGTAAATTTGCTTCTATGTTATTGAAGGAACCTATTTTTGTTGCTTTGTTACCAGGGAGATCGTTCAATGAGGATAGAGTCTTTTAAGCAGGTTTAAGAATGCAGTCATGGCGGTGGAATTGGAGCTACAATTTTTTGAAACAAATGAATGACATGGCAGTAAAATTCAGAAAAAGTACTTTACTTCGATGCAAAAGCTGTAAGCATTTGACACTACAAAATGGGATGCATAAACTAAACAACCAACAAAAGCAACTATCCAACAGAGATGTTTGCGAAACCGAAAAGCCTAACAAGATCTCTTCATTATTCTACACCCCTTCATAAAACTTCCTTACCAGATTCCTTCCCAGAAAGATGCGCATACAAAACCTCCTTATCGATCACTTGATTGTGGTAATTCTTGCAAGCATAATACAGAACGCTTTGGCCAATTAACCCTACGAAGTTTACTCCAGCCCTTATGATCACACAGAACCCCAACAAAATCCTAGCTATGATATAATTGTCATAGTCTATGAACACAGCCAAGATTTCAATGAATAGAATTATGAAAGAAACAATCAAGTAGAGGGATACAAAATGAATTGCATCAGAATGGTTTCCACGCAAGAGTTGTTTACTCATTTTCATAGTTGAGAAAGCATGAATACTTGGTTCAAGAACTGAAATCACGTTGGCTAAGTTCCATAATACTATAATATACGCATCAACATAAGCGACGAAAAGACCATAGATGGTAGCAAAGATGACAGCTATCGCATTAGCATTATTCATTTTGGCTCTTACGTTTAATATCAGATAACTGTTAACCAAGTTGGCTAGGTAGGCACAGATCATGATCGGTATAGCATAAAGGAAGGTGATTAAAATACGTTTTGATAAACGGGGAATAGCGAAAATTGTTGAAACGCAAGAGACAGGTTTGGAAACGTAATGGGAAGCCATGGTGAAGATCACAGATGAGGTAGAGAGAAGATAGAATATGAGGAAGAGAACCAGATAGACGAAATTATAGATAAAGTAGGAAATCAATGATTTGTCACTTTGATCGCTAACGAGTTTAACGATCTCAAGTAGATTAAATATGAACAACATCTGGAATAACGTAAGTGGAAGTATGAAGATGAAGGTAATGAACAAGAAGTTCCTCTGAGATGATTTCACTATGGTTTTCACTGACTCTTTGACAGACAACTCCATTTTGCTTGCTTAGTGATTTCACTAGTGATAGTAAGAGAACACAAAGGTTAATGGTTGGAAGGAATATATGTAGTGGGTTAATGGTTGGAAGGAATTACAAGAAACGCCATGTAAAATACTACTTCATCGTTAAGTTAATTTAATGTGTTAGCTAGAAGATTCGCGATAATGCAAATGCCATTAATACAAAGATAGTGAGGGCAGTTGAGTCTTGAGTTGGTTTACTTAAAAAATATGCATTCTTGAATTTTTGTAGATAGATAGACAGAGAATAGTGCTTTAGACTTTTACGTATTGCCCCTAAATAAAGCCTCAATAAATTTGCTGGGTATTAACTTCGGGTTGTTGAAATCTGACTTATTCCACCCGACTCAGAAAATGGGTTATCAAAAATGTTGGGATCCAATATATGTGCCCCACAGAGTCGTGTATAAAATTGTACATGACTATATCTCTGGCTATCCGGCGTTCAATTTAAACACAAAATTGGTCAAAAAGACTAAAATTAACAATTTCTGGGTGAAAATGACACTTAGGTTTTGATACTGTTTAAATAGCCAAAAATTAAAAAGATCTTTGTTTAAATGGACAAAAATTTAAAAATAAGCGAGGATGTAACCAGTTTCATCCCGTCCATTTTCAAATATTTTTTCTTATTTTTATTTTATACAGGATGCATCCAGTTTCATCCTTGCTATTTTTTAAGTATAAGTCAGGATGAATCCAGTTTTATCCTTGCTTTTTTTTTTTTTTGGCTATTTCACCCGTACTTTTTTTTACTCGTCCATTTGAATTGTGTTTTAAATTTTTTTGGACAAATGACCCATTTTCTCCAATTTAAATACCCTCTATCCCTATAATTAAAACTCCTAGATCCTGGTGAACAACCTAGCAAAAAAACAGAACTCCCAGTGAACAGTAAAACCTTCAACGAAGCAAGTACAAAACTGGTGTTAGATTCATTGGTGACTTACATTCCAGATGAAATCGTTGCTCATAACATCCTGCCAAGGTTACTAGAGAAGTCAGTATATCTTGTATTAGGAATATAAGGTCAGGTCAAGTCAAGTCATGTTGACTTGACTAAGTCTGTCTGAGTCTCATAAATACATCTCACCTGTGTCTGTAATCAATATCTAATAATAATCCTGTAAGAACATCAATTCTAAAGATTTCTCATGGTATCATTCGAAAAAAACAACCATTAAAATTCTTTTTCGATCCTAGGTTTTCATCTTCATATTTTTCTTTAATGGAGAATCAATCTTTAGTTTCCGCTGCATCATCAGCGTCATCATTAAAGGGTTACAAGAAGAAGAAGAAGAAAAAGAAGAAGTCAAATTTTGATATTGAAGAAGCTTTTACTTCCGTTGCTCTGATGATCAGAAATTTGTGGTGTTTTGGCTACAACGATGATGAATTTGAATTTGATAGAGGTAATTTTAGTTAGGGATAATTGGAGTTTAGTACTCAGGTTTTGACCAACACTAGCCTTTGGCCTAACATTTGTCCAACGTTAGGCCTTGGTACCTGGACTGTACGTTGACCCTGGTTGACCATGTTAACTTTTTACTTCTGTTTAGTAATTACTAAAAAAAAAAAAACGAAATATGAAGAGCAACACTAGCCTTTGGCCTAACATCATACTTCTTGGTACTGGTAAACGACAACATACTAACTAATGCAAAATGACAGTACCCACATGTTTCTTACATCAAGAGCATGATTATGCAGTAAAAAACTATTAGGAAAAACATAACTGATCACTGATATCAAATTTCTAAGAAACCCAAAACGAAAATGAATTGTCTTTAAGATTGATGGAAATAATATGCGGTTTCGGTTTCTCGAAAATCATGATCATGCAACAAACAAAATACTAACAAAGAGAGAGTTAGAAAGACTTATCGGATTGATTGATCGAGGCGAGGTAATCCTCTTTCCTTAAAGACAATTCATCCCCGCATATGGTGCTCACGGTTCTACGGATGTCGCCTTCCAAGATACAACGATCACGCCTTATAGAAAGTAGCACTACAATACTATTAGTCCAGCGAATGTTGACAATTACTGTGCTCTTAACTCTGACTTCAAAACTTGTTTTTGTTCTCTTCTAACTTGTGTTAAACAAAAACTAAGAGATGGGTTTATATAGAGTCAATGGTGACTCTACAAGGTGTCTTTACATCCATAGGTGACTCACAATGTCTAATGGTGAGTCTCCATAACACTTGTGCACTAAGTATCTTATGGTGAAAAGGCATGACCCTTAAACATACCTCTTGGAGTTTAAACTTTCAAAACCAATTTTCACTCACATAATAATTTTTAACTCAAAATTCCAACACTTTCATGGCCACTTATATACATATTGGAGTGCTACATAAAACTGATTCCACTAAATTTGTATTAGACAGTTATGCTCACTTCCCATGTCTTGATCCTTGCTCCGTTCAAAGTTCCGTGAAAATGAACATTTTGAACGTGCATGTCTTCTACTGTTTGGTCACACCTATTGGCTCCAATACTATAAGAAGATAAAAAGTGTAATCTTGAAAATATTGCCTTTAACAAAACAACTAATAATGTTACTCTAAAGTATCATCTGATGACCCATCCCAAAAATGAAAACGTGAAAACATGATATGAAGTTCCAGTCAAAATCACTGGGCCGGAAAACCAAAGAAAAACGTAACTTCCTCTCATCAATCAACTTACAACAATGTAAATGTTAGAACAACAAGTCGTAAGAAAACCACGTAACTTCCTCTCACCATAATGAAGACTTGCAAACACAACTTAAAGAGTTTTTTTCTTAAAGAGAACATGTGAAATAGACCATTCTTCCCCGTTGTTATACCCAAACAACTCAGCTCCAGTAATGCAAAATATTCTCCAGAAGTTAACTAGTTTCACAGCTTCTTCTTTGCTAATTCCATAAAATGATTCAAATATTTCTTTGATTTCTTCTACTTTACCGTCTATTCTTTTCAACCATTCGTTACTGCAGGACACAAACATTAAAATCGTAAGCATAATAACCTTACACCTTGAATATTAATAAAAGGATTTGAGAATAAGCATGTCTCAATTATTTTGGCTTACTGAGAACGTGCAAATTGATTTCCACTGAGGATCCAGTGATCCTGGACTGTTACGTCGTCCTGCCAGAAAAAAATATAGAAAAAACAAATGATGGTGAGACTGGGAGGAAGTAGTAGTATACGCTTTGTGTTTAATTACAGTTTCTCTCATACATACCTGGAAGTACAGAAGGCATGTAGATGACGGTAATAGAAGTGTACCCCGTGGGAATACGTGCTTATCGTACCAACTATCTTCGCTCAATGGCTATAATTAGAAACGACGACCAATATTAGTAAACGAGTTTCTGTTAAATTTTGTTGTTTTTCTGGAGTTGTTTAATTATCTCGGCTGAGGAATCCATGTCCTTTATAAATTTTGTATTCCTTTGTTCTTTTGAAGCAAAAAAAAGAAGATTTTGTGATTTTGTGTTACCTACCTCACAGTGATAAGAAAAGCTTTTGTGGCAGTAATGTTCCAAGAAAAGAAGACCATCATCTTTCATCCATTTGGATACTCTTCTAAGAAACAGTTCAAAGTTCTTCATGTGCTATAGCCAAAAAAAAACGAAACAAATCGATTAATGGCAAACAAGGTTTGGAATGCACGTCAGAAATTAACAGATGACTTTGGTACCTCAATGAGTCCAATAACAAATACACGGTCGAACGTAGACTCCATTTCGACCGATGTAACGTCTGCTAGAACTATCTCCACATTTGACAAATTCAGCTTTCTACATGTAGGGAAACGATATAGAAATGAAGGAGTGTTAACCCCAACGGAGACTGAAAATTAAAACAGGGTTGAAAGCAAACAATATATTCTTACCTGGATTGCTCTTCCATGAGTTCTTTCTGTGGCTTTGAGTTTGTTACTCCAGTGACTTTGCAATTCTTAAATTTCTTAGCAACATGAAAAACAAGTGACCCAGGGCCGCACCCTAGGTCCAATATGGTCTGACCATCTTTTATTCTTGCTCGCTCACAATATAAATCCATCATATTGAGACAAGCCTCTTCCAGCGTTGTCGCCTCACTCGTATACAAACCGGAGCTGCAGGATTGAACGTTATTGTTAACTAATGGGTTGTTTGCTTTTTTCTTACTCGACTGACCTGTCTGAATCAAACTCATTAATTACATCTAACTGTACTACTCCCTCCGTCCCTATTATATAGACGGAGTTTTGAAAATTTGTAGTCCCATTAGATAGGCGGATTTTCAATTTCAAGATGGAATTTTTTCCATTCATTACCCTTATTTATTATGGATAGTTATCACCACAATTAAGTTAATGTTTCTAATGTTGAAAATTGTACAAAGGGTAAAACAGGAAAAATGATGGATATGTATGAAATTAAAAAAAAAAAATCTTATTCTAAGAGAAACCCACTTCTCGGCCTATATATTGGAGACGGAGAGAGAGGATTGTTCGCCAAATTAGACATCACAAAAATCAAATAAAACAAATGATCTGCCATGCCATTAAGACTGAGTTGAGTCATATTAATTCAGATCCCGAATCAGATCCAAGCAAACAAGGCGTAAGTTACGACAGAGTAATTGTTAAACTAGACGGGTAGAATTGAATAGAGAGCATAAGAAAGAAGAAGTACCTTTCTTTGAGGGTATCTCCATGGATTATTTGTGTGAACGAATTGGGTGTTTCATAAATGACTGAATCCGACAACGTACTTATCTCTGTCGCCATCTTCATGCCACGGAGAGCTATAAGAACACGAAAAATACAACAACATGATCAGACACTCATACTAAATCTGGTAGCATTTAACGTGCAAGACATCGTAAACGCATCGGATGCAGTTGAAACTTGAGAGCATACATTTGGTGAAGTCAAGGAGTTGGGCAAGTTGTTGTTGCTGCGTAGGTCTGGAACCCCATTCGATACGTTTTTCGATCTCAATCTTCATTAGCCTTCGGATTTCTTCGTCAGGAATCAATCCTAGCTCCATGTTTTTCCAGATATCATCCACTTGATCATAATTCATTGTTGCCGTTGCTTTTACAGTCTCCGGGGTTGTCGCCATCGTTACTGTCGACTCTAGAGCAATATAATGTTAAAACCACAATTAGATGAAAGGTAGTTCAAACTTGTGAATGTAACAATTTAGATTTTATACTTGTGGGCTATAGAATAAGCTTTTGACTTTTGAAACGGGCTAATTCAATGATAATGCTACCTAATTATTTAATGTTTTTTTTTTATCGAAATCCTAATTATTTAATGTTAAATACAGATGTTAACATTAAATAATCTGAATCTGAATCTGAATTGGATATGATTCCCATGTTAACATTTAATAATCTGAATCGGATATGATTTTCAACTTTGGGAAAAGTTGTTTTCACGCGGTGTTGGTAGGTGATCCCGGTGAGTGTTTTAGGATATGATTCCCATGTACCGCTTTTTTTCACTAGAAAACATGCTTATCCCGTGTTACTGATTTCCGAATATGTAATTTTTTATTGCATGCAGATAATACGAGAGAGGGAAACAGAAACGATCAAAACAAAAAGAGTACATAGGACATGGATGAGTAATAACTCTCAACCATAAACCTATAAGAAGTAGTATGTTTAGGATACCCTATGAAAACACAATCTACAATTCTGGATTTTATCTTAGGCTGCGTTTGGCACAGAAGGAGTTTGAATTCTAGGGAGTTCCAACTACCTAGAATTCAAACTACATCCTTCCAAATTGATGTGTTTGGTATGGTTATGAAAGAAATTGATAATTATATTATTTTAATATTTTAACATTTATTTACTTCAATAATAATAAATTCAGTTGTTTTAAAAATTACTTAAATATTATATATTTAATATTAAAAAATTGAAAAAGTTATTTATTAAAAAAATTATATCTATTATAATATAAATATAATACTAAAAAATAAATAACATTAATATTTCATATTATTAAAAAAATAAAGTCAAGTAAATTATTAATAAATATAATATTTTAATAGATATAAATAAATTAAAATTAAAATCTATTTTTGAAAATCCATAAAAAATAATATTTTAAAATAGAAATAAATCTTTTCCTTTTTTATTTTTTTTTAATTATGAGACAAGAAAAATAAAAAAATACAAAATGAAAACAAAAAAAAAATAAAAAAATAAAAAATTTTAATTTTAAATAATCAAACAACACCACCCTTGGTTGGAAGCCGAGCAACAAGCTGAGCTCCCACCCCCTTTTGAATAAAAACACCTAACCTATGAAAAATAAAGCTACCCAAACCACAACCTGCGTCATTATTAACCAAACAATTCTTTAGACGCTTGAAAAAGAAATAAAATCCTCGCTAAGCTCTCCTAAAGTGGTAAAAGCTAAGACATTCAAACCGTAACCACGAGCGGCACACTCGTATAAATATTTGGTGTTCTTACGCGAGACTGCTCTAGAAATAGCTTGCCCCAGTGAAGGCCCGAGCTCCATCACCCAATGAAGGAGAGACTCTGTGACATCCATACACACATCTTGCCCGTTTTCCCATTTGAGGACAAGGATATCACCAGGCGTAGGTCCTTGTTATCGTCGATTATAATCCCTGATTCGCCTCCTTGTGAGCAGGGATACCAGCCTTTGTAAAGGATATCTATAGCTAAATCACGAATTACATCATGTCGGAACTTAATCCCGACATCCTTAGCACAGTGAAGCGCATGATCACCAAAAATATCCATAGGTTTACTGCAACAAGAGCATAGCCCGCCTTCTACAAACAGAGGAATACCAAGACGATAACAGAGACAACAGCCCTAAACCGATTTGGGGACCAAGACACGGCCAAGTCCACTAATAGGAACAGACCAAGAGATAGTCCCGAGCGTGCTGATCCGATTACACTGCCATAGTATTGCGTCTCTATCAGAAACAGTAACCGGACGGGGATTCGCTTCTTTACCGCATCGAAATAAGAAACTGCCAAGGAATGCATTGATGGGGGGGCAGTGTCATCGACGCAATATGAAGAGGGCAAATCACATACCTGTATAAATTTCTGAAGAGATGTTTTGTAAGCAACACCATTGTCCGCTGGGAATAGACTGCCAAGTATCACCTTCCTTACGGGAGCCGTCGACTCTGAGAAGCAAGATAACGATAATAGCGGGTGTCCGCCATAGTATAAATCCCAAGGCCGCCATCTTTGATAGGCGAGTAGCTATTCTCTGGCCGCAAAGGACCGAAACCACTCCATCACCCGTAATCGAAGCCTCAAATACTTGAGAAGGTGGTCGTCAAAAAGGGCACTTCTTTGTAGAGTCTGCAGGGTTGGTGGTGCGCATAGCAAAATATAGTCTAGAAACACCAACACGATTGCGAAGCGGCAAAGTCTCGCTACGAGGGTCCTTAAGCTTTTGATGGATGACATTAAATGGATAGTTTTGTTCACCCTACCCAAAACAATATCGCTCATGAAGTCCATATCCAAACTCACGGTCCCCTAACGGTTTAACCCCTTTGCTCGGCCTCCCAATGTCCTTGGGGAAAACATCTTCCCCGAAGCTACGGGAATCAGGAGTAGGCCAGAAAACCTCTGTTTTCCTAATATTGAGATGCAAACCTCTAGCCGGCCCTTCAGACTCTATAATCCGCAATGCCTTGGAAACCTCCAAAGTGTCCCCAATCACAGTGCCGTTATCAAGATACCAGGCATGAAGATCAAGCTTGCACTGAGAAACAATAGACTTCACCAGAGGGTGAAGAGTCAAAGCAAAGAGAATGGGACCAAGAGGATCACCTTGTTGCACCCCTAGAGAGGAAGCCAAAATATGCTGATCGTAGAAAAGTTTAGCAGGCCTGGCATAGCAAAATTCAACCCAACGAGAAATACCTGGACAATGTATCCGGACCTCCTGGATTAGATGAGACCTACAAACCATATTGAAAGCATTCGAAAAATCAATAAGCAACATTGACTTCGAATCCAAATGTCCTTCCAACTCCAACAACCCATTCACGGCGTGAAGAATACCTTCACCCCCTACTGGCACACCAACTCCAAACTGATGATCCCCCAAATAAGAAGACATAGCCTTGCCAACTGAAGCAGCAGCCACCTTAGAGACCAACCGACGCCAAATAGTACCTACCGCAATTGGCCGTAACCCTCCACTAGGTTTGAGCAGGGGCGTGAGAGGCGCACTGGCGATGAGCTCCCCCAAAACCATGGGACACTTGCCAGCCAACCAAAGGTTGACCACCCCCGTGATCGAAGCCAACAAATCATCCGCCACTGCCGCAGCCGCACCACTCAAGGCGTAAACCAAATACTGTGCACGCAACCCATCCCGGCCGCACGAAGTCCCTCTAGGAAAACTCTTGATAGCACCTCGAACAGCCCGCGAATCCACCGAGACCGGTTCACCGCATATATCTTCCTCTGGAATAGAAGGAAGTGGAGCCGTGGGGTGTTTCTCTTGTAGTTCCACTAATGTGGTCTCACTGTGAGGAGCAATACCGTCTGAGGATAGAACCCGGATAGCGGCTGCATAATGACCAAGCTCTAGCTTCTTCCGGCAAGCACTTAGGTTGGACGCACCTTCCTTTTTCTCAAGGTCCTTTTTGGAGCTATAGGGACTCGGCCGCTGTAGCAACTTGGTGACAAGCTTAAAGCATCCTCCAGGCTCCCTCCAAATCATCAAAGCCTTCTGAATTGCCGCAACTTGCAATCGCTTACGATTGCAAGACTTCTCATCAGCTGTAGGTATGTACCGAGCCAGCGTGCATAAAGGGAAAAGGATGAGACGAATCCAGGCAGAGATGCTTGACGGATTGCTTAACACACTGTCTAAGCACGGCTTCAAAGTGCGGGAGAAACTCAACCGACACTTATGGGGAATGCTGGCTACAGTAGGGATAGAACGCTGGAAGGCAATGCACAACAAGCCCGGTGTTAAAGCAAACTCCTCATCCGATAAAGCCTTGGCAGCAACAGCTTCAACGGAGAGACCCTCAGCACCACAAACAACATTCCTGGCACGATGAAGCACAACCGGGCAACACCGCACCGCATTCGGTGCAGCCGACACCATGGATCAAAAATCGGCAGAATCGCCATTGAAAGGCCCTGCGACAACGTCACAATGAACACCTTTCCCTTTGCAGGAAGATTTCCAGGTGTGTAAAACCATACACCGGGAGCATAACCACATTTGTAACTTCTGCAGCAAATCTTCCCAAGCATTGAAAACCACGACATCATCAGCTATGAGGCCTCTGCAGTGATCATTGTCTCTCGAAAAGGCATGCTTAGTTCGTAAATGATGCATGATGGAACTTCCAGCATACCCTCTATTGTTAACTCCATTACCACAGTTGTCAAGATCCCTAAACGGACAGGTCACGTATCCAATCTGGGAGGTTGAACTGGCTGAAGAAGAAGGCGCCGAAAGAGGTGATGCAGGGGGTTTGAGAGAAACGCGAGTTGCCGCCCTGGTAGAAGCAGCCATGGAACAACAAACCGAAAAACCCTAAAAGAGAATAGCAACAAACCCTAACAAAATAGATAAACGAAAGGTGAAAACGAAAAAGAAAATCAATGAAAGACAAGCCGTGGAACAAACCAAAACAAAGAAGCGATCGAAACAGCAAAACTAAAGAAAACCGATGAGACAAATCCGACTGAAAATCATGGCTTTCAGTCGCCATGGTTCGCCGCCGGAGCTCATCCTAACTCAATAGTTATAGAATTTTATATTATCGATTATAATTAAACAAAGCTTTTAGTTGGTAGCCTAGCAACAAGCTGGGCTCCAACACCTTTCTGAATAGCAATGCCTAATCTATGAAAAATAAAACTACCATAACCACTACCAGCGTCGTTACTAACTAAACAGTTTTTCAAACGCTTGAAAAAACATAAAGTATCCTCACCCAATTCTCCTAGAGTAGAAAAGCTAAGACACCCAGACCATAACCATGGGAAACACACTTGTCCAAGTATTTAGTGTGTTTACGTGAGACCGCACTAGATATAGCTTTTCCTAGGGGGACGAAAGACCGGATTCCATCACCAAAACAAGGGCGAGACTCTGTGACATCCATACAAACATCCTTGCCATTTTCCCAGTTGAGCACAAGAATGTCAGCAGGTTTCAAATCTTTATAGTCCTTCGTCAAAAAACCCAGAGAAACTTCCTTACGCACCGGCACACTAGCTTTGTAGCAAATGTCAGCAATTACATCACGAACAAAATCATGTCGGAACTTATGGCCGATATCCTTAGCACAATGAAGCGCGTGATCCCCAAAGATATCCATAGATTTGTTACAACTTGGGCATAATCCATTCTCAACGAACATTGGGATACCAAGGCGATAGCAAAGCACAGCTCTAAACTGAGAAAAATTAATTTTTATATAATATTAAAATTACATAAAAACTATTTATTAAAAAACTTTATACACATATATAAATATAATACTATAAATTAACAAATATAATATTAATAATTAATATTTTTATCTAAGTATAATTTATTTTGATATTTTGAATTAAAACATAATTAAATATAAATATATATATATATATATATATTGCATAATTTAAAAATAGATATATAATACAATACTAAAAAAACATTTAAATAATATTATACACATATGAAAATATATAAATATATTATATATTATACATTTAATTCTAAAACATTTATACACATATATAAATATAATACTAAAAACTAATAAATATAATATTAATAATTAATATTTTTATCTAAGTATAATTTATTTTGATGTATTTCGAATTAAAAATAACTAAATATATATATATATATATATATATATATATATATATATGTATATATGTATATTTTTAAAGTAGATTTATAATACAGTATGAAAATTTTCTACTAAAAATATTTAAAATAATATTATTATATTAATTTTAAAAAAATAATTAAAAAATCAATATAAAATTATATATTAATTATGCAAATGTTAGTGTCAAGATCTGATTGCTTAAGTTCTCTTTCACACTTACAACCTTGAAACTGATTTGCCACACTTCCAAACAAGTTTAGAATTGGTTCATCTGACTTTCAAGAACTATGTGATTGATCAAATAACATTCAATCACAAATCATGGGTTTAACGGTTCTACCAAAACAAGTTTCGGTTTTACCTTCCATGTGAGTACTATCAATAGTCACACTAGCTTTCTAAACATGGGTTATTCAAAAACTGACTTCAAACTGTGCGTGATTGATCACAAGAGATTCAAGTGATTGTGTGCAGGTATTTATTGAAGATCTAAAAAGATTTGAAGACAAAGAAGATATTTAAGATTTCTGATTTGTGGGTTCATAATCTTTGGTGTGCACAATACTTGTTTCAGTGAAAGATGATCCAGTTAATAATCGGTTTATCCTTGTGATAGATTGGATTGATTAATTGAGTAGATCGGCATCAACACAATTCTTTGGATTAAGAGTGTTGTTGGCTTAATCTTAAACGATAGATTACTTCGGTAATTGAACATAAGATAGATCTAAGGACCTGACGAATGAGTTTATGTTAAGATAAACAGAAGAGCCTGATCATGTTCTATGTTTTATCCAATTCTGCACATTTTTTTTGGTTTCATTATGGTATTAGCAACTTCACCAACACATGTTGATTTCCTTCACTTATATGTTTCGTTAGCATATAGATTATAACCTACATTAGTATTCGAATGTCACATCTTGAACTATTGAAAACTTACCTAGTCCAAAGGTGATGTTTGTAAAGTGCTCGTTCTACTAGCCCCAACACCTCTGGGAAAACGAGGGCCTTGATTAGACTATCATTTCTATCGAGTTCACATTTTTAGAGCAATATGCCTATGGATATCACTGTTGGTATGTAGTTTTGTTGCGGCGAGGTTTTAAAGTTATCCTGTCCTGGTTTCTTGGTTTTGATTTGCTGTTAGCAACTTACTTCAAGAACTAAATTGCAGTAACACATGTACACAAGGATTGATGATATTTTGTATCGCATATCTATTCACATATATTATGTTTTTCGGGTTACTTTTTGGTGACCAGGGCCGTTTTTTGGGGATGAGATCCATCAAGATTTAAAGCATTCAAAACTGGGGATCATTGCATTAGCCAGTGGTGGAGAGGGTCTTAATGCTTCTCAGGTATGAAGTTAGTCTGATAGTATACTAGATGCTAGTCTTTTATGCAAAAAAGACAATTTAGCTTGAAGCACTTTCTCGTAGCATAATAAAAGCTTAATAGGTCGCTGCAAATTACTAATCAGGGTTGGAATGATTTTGTATACAGAAAATGCATAGGATGGTTGTGAGATTCTGGGTCGAATAGTAGAAAGAATAAAGAATTTTGTTATAACAAATGGCTATTCCAAGCACAATCAATCAAGAAATGAAATAGAAATGAAATCAAAAGTAAATCAAGCACACACACAACACAAGGAATTATAGTGGTTCGATCAAGATGATCTACATCCACTTTGGAAGACAACGATAACGATTTCACTATGTATCCAACAAGATTACAAGGTATTGAATCAACCCCCTCTCAAGAACCCTAGCCCCTTTTTGGTGCCTCACTCTCTTTCCTCTAATACATAAGTTTCTCTTACCAACAAAGAGAATAACTTTCTCTTTTATCTCCCGATGCCTTTAGGGCTCTAAAGCTAAATGGGCAAACGGGTCAGGCTATTGGGACAAGCCCAACTGAATACAAACCGTATTCAAGGCACAACTCCAACAAATCTCCACCTTGACTTTAATAACATAACCAATCATCATCATCGTCTTCGCTTAGCCCCCTCGAGGGCTCTCAACACCTGTTGACACCAACCAAGTTCAAGCAGTGCTTGAACTTGATACTCGGAACTGGCTTTGTCAACATATCTGCAAGGTTATCTGCTGTAGGAACCTTTAGCATCGCTATCTTCCCTTCCTCAACCGCATCCTTGATAAAATGATACGACATCGATGTGCTTCGTTCTCTCATGATACATATGGTTCTTGGACAAGTGAATGGCACTTTGACTGTCACTGACAGTTGCACTCTCTTGCTTGAACCCCGATCACCAACCAAACCCATCAACCATATACCTTCCTTCACCAAGCCTCGCGGCTGCCATGTACTCTGCCTCAGTTGTAGACAATGCAACTGTGCTTTGCAAAACCGACCTCCAACTGATAGTACTACCAAACAATGTAAAAGTATAACCTGTCAATGACCTTCTTCTATCAAGATCACCTGCATAATCAGAATCAACATAACCCACAACATTTGTTAAATCACCATAGTGTTTATCAAACACTAAACCAACATCTCTGTCTCGCCCTAAAATACCTCAAAATCCACTTTACTGACTTTCCAATGAGCCTTCCCGGGATTTCCCATGTATCTACTTACCACACTCACAGCTTGTGCGATATCCGGCCTAGTACAAACCATAGCATACATGATGCTACCAACTGCACTTGCATATGGAACTCGAAACATGTAATCTGCCTCATCTGCAGTTTGAGGTGATTGCCTTCTAGAGAGTCTAAAATGAGCTGCCAAAGGAGTACTTACTAGTTTTGCATCTTTCATACCAAACCGTTCCAACACCTTCTCGATGTAAGCCTTCTGAGACAAATATAACTTGCCTTCTGCTCGGTTTCTATGAATCTCCATGCCCAATATCTTCTTTGCTGCACCCAAATCCTTCATCTCAAACTCACTACTCAACTGCACTTTCAACTTCTGTATCTCTGACATGTCTTTGCAAGCGATCAACATATCATCAACATACAAAAGCAAATACACAAATGAACCATCTTGGAGTTTCCTGTGATATACACAACTATCATACTTACTCCTACCATAGCCATTTGTTAACATAAACGTATCAAAACGTTTATACCACTGCCTTGGAGATTGCTTCAACCCATACAAAGATTTCTTCAACAAGCATACATGGTCTTCTTTGCCAGGAACTTCAAACCCTTTTGGTTGTTGCATATAAATATGCTCTTCCAAATCACCATGAAGGAAAGCTGTCTTAACATCTAGCTGTTCCAATTCTAGATCTTTCAAAGCAACTATAGCAAGCAATGTTCTAATAGAACTATGTTTAACAACAGGAGAAAATACCTCATTATAGTCAATGCCTTCTCTTTGTGTAAACCCCTTTGCCACAAGCCTTGCCTTGTACCTTGTTCCTTCACCATCTGAGGTACCTTGTTTCTTCTTGAAAACCCATTTGCTTCCAACAATCTTCTGTCCCTTAGGTCTTGCAACTATCTCCCAAGTGTCATTCTTGTCAAGAGACTCAATTTCTTCAATTGCAGAAGCTCCCCATTCTGTTGATTCTTCACCACCGATTGCTTCTTCATAGGTTCTTGGCTCATCCCTATCAATGCTCTCACCCACTGCAAGTGCATACGCAACCAAATCAGCATGGCCATATCTCTGAGGTGGTCTGATTTCCCTCCTCACTCTGTCTCTAACAAGATTGTACTCATGATCTTGTGCTTCATCTTCCTAGGAAGGTTCTTGCACAATATCTTGATCATCATCAGAAACAGTAGTCTCATTGTTTCCTTGAACTTGCATCTCAAGTTCCACATGGTCACCAAGCTCCACCTTGTCACTGACACCCTCTTCAACTCTTCCATCTAGTTCTTCATTCTTTTGCTTCAACATCGATTGCTCACACTAGTGGAAAATGGGCATTTTATTACCCACAGAAACGACCCACATTGACTGTAGTTGACCTTTGACTAATCTAACCCGTAGTTGATTTAAAAAATATACGGAAAAATTCGGATGCTCATAATATCCGTAGTAAAATAATAAAGTTTTCTGACATTCTTACCCCACAGTGTATTACTCACACTATGACCGACAAATACCCTATTATCACTGCTAAGTACAACTACGCGGAGATTTTCCATCCATTTCTCACGGTCAAGATCATCTTATCCTAGATGAATGGGTGGATGTAAAAATGAGTACTTCGATATTATCGAAGTTATATATATGTCTTCCTCTCTCTTCATCTTCACAGTGCTTCGTCTCTCTCTTCAGAGAAAAAGAAAAACACCATCTTTCAATTTCCCTTCCTATGAATCAGAAATTAATTAAAACCTAAATTCATCTCAACCTTACTACCACAAACCTTCCCAATCTCTCAATTTCATTAGGGTTTGATTTTAAATCTTCTCAGGTACGGTTAGGGTTTATGATTTCAGTTTTTTTCTTCTTGTAACTTCATTTGGTTTTTTTTGGTTGATTTTCTTCATGGGTTTTAAACCCTAAGTTGTCTATTTGTTGAGTTGCAGGAAGATTTTCAACGGCTTGAGTTGTAGGAAGATTTTCATCAGGTACAGTTAGGGTTTTCAAAAATAATAATCTTGTAACTTTATTTGTTTTTAGGTTGATTTTATTGATGGGTTTTAACCATTATTTGTTTTTTTTATTGAGTTGCAGAAAGAATTTTAAAAGTTTGAGTTGCGGGAAGATTTTCACCAGGTACAGTTAGGGTTTACAATTCAACAATTATTTCCCCTGTAATTTATTTATGTTTTGGTGATTTTTTTCATAGATTTTAATCATTATTTGTTTAATGTTTGATTTCAGTTAATTTGATTTTCAGCAGCTTGAGTTGCAGGAAGATCTTCATCAGGTTTAACTTTTATCTGATTTGGTATGCTATTGATTTTGGGTGATTTTTGTTTACTCAATTATCTTTGATTCACAATGATGTTATTATTGATTCCAGCATGATCTAGAAATCTGAATTGAAGGTTGTTTTATTGTATTTTAGATTAGATTGATGTAATAATCTATTTTTGTTGATTTTTTGTAGAATTAGTTCTCGTATTTGATTAATTTTATGGGTTTTATCTCTCAGTTTGTTAATGGGGTTTTGTTGGATGTTTTTGATTCAAGGAATTTATCTACTGTAGGTTTAGATTTGTTTATGGAATTTATCTACTATAGGTTTAGATTTGTTTCATCTACAAATGTGGTTAGAGATTGATACTATCTGATAGTGATCATTTGTTGGGTAAGTTTTTGAACTGTGGTTGTTAATATTTCAAAGGGATTTTATTTCAGGAAACTATGACAAGAATTCCTATTAGAAGTAACAGCCGATCCCTATCTGCAAGTGCTAGGTCTGCTAGTAATAGGTCGGAAAGTACTACCCCTAGGTCAAATTCAAGTAACTGGCCGAGAACCTTGCTCAATACACAAGGGTCTCCATCAACTGATGGTGTACGCATATCTGCAAGTTCAAGTGAAGGGAGTCGACGCGTGTCTTCGTCAGATGGTGATCATTCTCCAAGACTAGTTGTTGAGAATGAAGATGAGGGACAAGGATGGCATGAGGCTTTGCATCAGCCAGATAGTGACCCTGTCGATCTTGAAGAAAGCATGATTGATGGTAATATACAACACTGTTTTGATTCCTCAATGCGATATGATATCAAGTTAACCATCTAATTTGTTTTGTTTCTTTGTTGCTTTCTTTTCTGTAGATGATCAACTTCTGGAAATTCCATTCAATTCCCTTGGACAACCAGTAGAAAATATTTCTAAGCCATTTTCTTCCAAAATTGGGGCGATAACTAGGAACGTTGTCTCACCACATTATGAAGATTGGAGGATAGTCCCTTCGGTATTTAAGGAAGAAATTTGGAGGAGCCTTAAGAATGAGTACAGGGTACCTGAAATCGGCAAGGGAAAGGTTTTAAGGATGGCAAATATATCATGGAAAAATGGAAAGACGAAACTAAGAACATGGTGTGATCAATTTGATACTATTTCTGAGAGATCACAACAGACCAGAAGGTGTGAGGAGAGAGGATTGGGAAGCCTTTGTCAAATTGCATGGTTCAGAGAGGGATAAGAAACTAAGAGAAACAGGGATGGAATCAAGGAAGCTACTGAAAGCTTTACATAGTACTGGAAGGGATATGGCACAGCACGCCGTCGCCATGTAATGGAACAACAAAGTCCGACTGGTAGTGTATCAAGATCCGTTGTGTTTAACAAGAAATCCCTGAAGAGGATCTTCAGTTAATGGACCCTGATTCTTATGAAGTAAAATGCATAGAATATGTTGTAAGTTCAGGTTATTTCTTTGTTGGTTTTCGAGTTTTTTCTTTGTAATTTGTTTTCCGCTTACATATAATCCGATGTACTTTGCAGGCCAGGGTAAGACAGCTGAATGAAACTGAGCAGTATAGAGAGGAAACCAATTTGGACAAAGATGCAGTCGCGACGGTGGGTGCACATGAACTTGTATTGTCATTTGCAAAAAGAACCTTGTTAGTTACTAGCTAGCTAACTGGTTTTGTTTACTTCTTTGTAGGTTTTTGGAGTTGATGATATGGGCTTTGTTAGAGGAATGGGAGGTGGGATATCAAAGATCGAATCTGCGTACTTCTGCAGTTCCTAGAGAGCAGCTGCGTCAGCAAGTTCTGAAGACTAGATATGTCTAATATATCATCTGTTGTAAACTTATGTATTGAACCTAGGTATGACTCATTTTAGTCAAGTTTACAGTAGTAGCTCATGTTTTATGAACTGAGTGATGTTAGTATAGATACTGTTGTCTTTTCCTCTTGTTTACAGTATGTGGGACAATTGATGATCCCATTTTTTCTTGATTTACAGTACGTATGACGATGAAGTTACCTCTGGAGGAGGCAGCGGGAATAATTATGATAACGAAGAAGGATATGCCTCCTCTAGTAGTTCTTATGATAAATGAGGAGGACACCGGTCTATCAACTATAAAGGATATATAAGCATATTTAAGTCTAATTTGAAGGAAGTGATCATACACATCACCTATTTACTGGTAAGTTATACTCATATCCTGTTTAGTTTCTTTTGCTATGTATTTTTTTTTTGAATCATTTGCTATGTATGTATTATATCCCTTTCTTAATTTTTTTTATTTGCTGTTTTCTTTTTAATTTTTATTCCAACACCAGAATCATAACTTATTTTTTTGCTACAGGTACACCATTTTGAAGTATGGCCAGAGTTCAAAATCGTCGAGGAGTTTATCATTGTGTTGTTTAATCAATTGTCTATTAGTTTATCATTTTGTTGTTTAATCTTAGAACTTACTAGCTGAACCTATGTATATTGTTATGAACTCGGGATGTAAATCCTTTTTTGTGTAATTTTTGAACCTAATGAATACAGTAAATGTTGAATGGAAAGGTTGTTTTGAGCTTGATGTAGGTTCATTTGAGTTTAATTGTTAGTTTCATTTGAGTTTAAATTTGAATTTCATTTGAGTTTAATTGTGAGTTCCATTTGAGTTTAAATTTCATTTGAGTTTAAATTTGAATTTCATTTGAGTTCCATTTGCGTTTAATTGTGAGTTCATTTGAGTTTCATTTGAATTCAAATTTGTATTCTTTTATATATATAAATATTTAAATCTACTACTGATTTTAATAGTAAGTATCTCGTTACTGTTAAAGTCCGTAGTATAATAAAGTTATTCTGTGGCCCACACTATCCGTAATAGAATTATAACACGCTTTATAAATGACCCTATCCGCGACCGTTAGAACAGGTCATTTAACTCGGATCTATGACCTGTCCTGACAGTCGCGGAACTGCTGATTTCCACTAGTGTCATCAAATTTCACATCTCTACTGATAAGAAACTTGTTTGATCTCTCCCCCGGACACCATAACCTGTAGCCTTTCACACCCTTTGCATAACCAAGAAATATACACTTCTTTGCTCTAGGCTCTAGCTTCCCCTCATTCACATGAGCATAGGCTGGACATCCAAATATCTTCAAGTCTTCATAGTTAGCATGTGAACCTGTCCAAACTTCATTTAGAGTCTTACACTCAATGGCAGTCGATGGAAAGCATGCATCCTTAGTAACCCGGCATTGGAGAGCATGCATCTTGCCTTCTCCATTATGGTTCTGTTCATCCTTTCTGCAACACCATTTTGTTGTGGTGTTTTTATGATTGTGCGGTGTCTCACAATCCCTTGCTCCTTGCAGAACTCATTGAACTCACCCCCACAAAATTCCAAACCATTGTTTGTCCTCAAGCACTTGATTTGTCTTCCGGTTTGCTTCTCAACCATAGTCTTCCATTGCTTGAACTTGACAAAAGTTTCATCTTTGTGTTTAAGTATGAATACCCATACTTTTCTTGAGAAATCATCAATGAATGTCAACATATATCTACCACCACCATGCGACTCAACTCGAGAAGGACCCCAAAGATCGAGTGAATATAATCCAAAATACCCTTGGTGTTATGAATAGTTGTACTAAACTTAACTCTACATTGTTTCCCAAATACACAATGTTCACGAAATCAAGCTTACTTTGTTTTATGGCCACAAAGCAATCCCTGCTTGCTCAATACAACCAACCCCCTCTCGCTCATATGCCCTAACCGCAAATGCCACAACTTGGTAGTATCATCTTCGAAATTGAAGAACATACAGCTGCATCACACCATCACAGTAGTACCTTGAAGCGTATAAAGACCATTAATCCTCTTGCCCTTCATAATTGTAAGACTTCCCCTTGAGACACGAATAACTCCACCTTCACCTTGATACTTGCAGCCATTTGAATCAAGTGTACCCAAAGAAATCAGATTTCTTCTCAAGTCCGAAACATGCCTAACCTTAGTTAAAGTCCTCACCATACCGTCATACATCTTAATTTGAATTGTACCTAGACCCACCACTTTACAAGTGACATTGTTACCCATAAGAACTTTACCACCTTCTCTAGCTTGATAAGTAGTAAACCACTCCCTATGAGGACACATGTGAAATGTACACCCCGAATCAAGAATCCACCCATTCTCCGAGCCTTCGGTATAAACCGTGAGAACCGTTCCATCATCACTTTCTACTTCAACATTTTCCGCGGTGCCTTGGTTTGTATTCTTCTCAACGTTCCTCCTTTTTGGACAATCCTTCTTGAAATGCCCTTGTTCCTTACAACGAAAGCAATAGAATTTACTGGATTTAGATTTAGACCTTGACTTTGATCTACTCCTATCAAATCCACCCTTTTGGTTTCCTCTTCCTCTTACAAACAACCCATCTCCCGAATTATCTTTACCATCAATACCCGTCTTCTTTAACTCCTTAGAGTTCAAAGCCGCTTTAACGTCTTCCATGGGAATTGTGGTTTTTCCATACATTACGGTATCAACAAAATTATCATAAGATGGTGGTAAGGAACAAAGCAAACCCAAGGTCTTCATCTTCAATTTTGACATCAATATTTGCCAAATCCAAGAGAATTTTATTATAATCATCAATATGATCTATAATAGACATTCCTTCATGCATTCTAAGAGTACGTAATTTCTTCTTAAGATATAAATGATTAGTTACAGATTTAGTCATATACCTCTTCTCTAATTTGTTCCATAGCCCATCCGGCGTCGTTTCCGTCGCAACTTCTCTCAAGACCTCATTGCTCAAATACAACAAAATTGTTCCATGAGCTTTCTCCATGAGTTCTTCCTTTGCTTCATCCGACAATGTTGTTGCTAGAGCCATTTTCCCCTTCAAAGTTTTCACCAAACCTTGTTGCACCAAAACAGCCCTCATCTTTAAACTCCATAAATTGAAATCATTCCTTCCATCAAATTTCTCAATCTCATACTTTGCCGCCATCCTAGATCGCTCCCACCCGGAGCTCTGATACCAATTTGTTATAACAAATGGCTATTCCAAGCACAATCAATCAAGAAATGAAATAGAAATGAAATCAAAAGTAAATCAAGCACACACACAACACAAGGAATTATAGTGGTTCGATCAAGATGATCTACATCCACTTTGGAAGACAACGATAACGATTTCACTATGTATCCAACAAGATTACAAGGTATTGAATCAACCCCCTCTCAAGAACCCTAGCCCCCTTTTTGGTGCCTCACTCTCTCTTCCTCTAATACATAAGTTTCTCTTACCAACAAAAGAGAATAACTTTCTCTTTTATCTCCTGATGCCTTTAGGGCTCTAAAGCTAAATGGGCAAACGGGTCAGGCTATTGGGACAAGCCCAACTGAATACAAACCGTATTCAAGGCACAACTCCAACAAATTTGGTCTTATATGCTTGAGAAAAATGCGTCTTCATTGCATACTTGTTAACCTTTACTGGGTCTCTTTTCTTAAATGCGTTCTACTTCACGCTGCGTGACGATCTAGACTATCTTGACGGGAAACATACGGTTAGTCTCGAGTTCTCAGATTTGTTCTATAGATCACGTTTCAACTTTTAGGTATTAAGTAGATAAGAAAAAAAATCCTTATCTTTTCTTTGTTAAAGGTTTTCTGGGGAGCTTGTCAAGGTTTGGAGACATTAACGAGATTAAATGAAGCATATCCGGGACGAGAAGGGGAGACCATACAAGAATATCGGGTTTGTTTTTGTCTTCCCTACATATTTTCTTAATACAACTAATCAGGCATCATGCCTATGTTGGCGTTGTTTCTCTTAAATAGTATTTCTAATTTTTTAAAATCTTTACCCATGCTCTTTTATGCAACAGGATCAAGCATACTTATATTCTGGATGATCCCTTCGATGCTCCTGCCGGGCTTGCCAGTTTGATTCCCGATGCCTCTCCAGAAGGAAAACCACTAGCTGAGGTTGTCTATAAGTTACTTGATTTTCTTATATTTTTTTGACTACGATTATGTATCATTCATATCAACCTTGTGACTGATAATATCTTGGATGAAGCTGATAATAATTTGATGAATGGAACTCGCCTAAACTTAGACATTAACAAACTAGATATGTAATGAGATCAAGATACAAGCCAAGGAATCTGAGAAAGGTCCCAGAACATAGTAGCTCAAATAGATAGCAAAACTTCTGGATACTGTATGTGGTTTATGGTTATTGCTCATGAACAATATGTTTCTAAGTTGATGGGATATCAATTCAAATATGTAAAGAATTTAGTATTTACGTTTCTATCATTCTTCTGAAATTTGAATACTAGCTACGGTTGGGTTTTTCTCTTGTTTCAACTTTATTTAGTAACCGGATTCCATCGTATTAATGTCCCTTTTTCCTTTCTTTGCTGAGTTATTCAGATTGATGGTGACGTGCGACTCGAAGATGATTGGGTGCCTATGGATGAACAACTGGGTTCAGGAGAGCTTGAGGAGGTTATTCGGCAAAAGGAGGCACGTTCCGGTGCTGTGGTTCTTGAGAGTGTATGATCCAGATTTATTTCTCTTGTTGAGTTATTTGTGTTGTTTTATCCAATTCTATGAAATAGTTGTTTACATGTTCCATGTTTTACAGATTGGTGACATTCCTGATCAATGGTACTAGCAATTCTGGACTAAGGGACAATTTTTATCTTAACATAAACTCCTTCGTCGGGTCCTTAGATCTATCTTATGTAATTACCGAAGTAATCGTTTAAGATTAAGCCAACAACACTCTTAATCCAAAGAATTGTGTTGATGCCGATCTACTCAATTAATCAATCCAATCTATCACAAGGATAAAACGATTATTAATTGGATCATCTTTCACCGAAACAAGTATTGTGCACACCAAAGATTATGAACCCACAAATCAGAAATCTTAAATATCTTCTTTGTCTTCAAATCTTCTTAGATCTTCAATAAATACCTGCACACAATCACTTGAATCTCTTGTGATCAATCACGCACAGTTTGAAGTCAGTTTTTGAATAACCCATGTTTAGAAAGCTAGTGTGACTATGGATAGTACTCACATGGAAGGTAGAACCGAAACTTGTTTTGGTAGAACTGTTAAACCCATGATTTGTGATTGAATGTTATTTGATCAATCACATAGTTCTTGAAAGTCAGATGAACCAATTCTAAACTTGTTTGGAAGTGTGGAAAATCGGTTTCAAGGTTGTAAGTGTGCAAGAGAACTTACAAAGTTAAGATGTCGACATACTTTGAACACGTGCTATGAATGTTTATTACTTAATTGTTCAAAGTTATTCCTTAATAGCTAAGGGAAGATAATCTCAGGATCGAAACATAAATAAGTTAAGAATCTTTTTATTTAAGGTTATTAACTTCATTTTAGGAAAATAAGAATTAGTAATGTGCATTTACTAATTAGAGATTTTCTGAGATATTTCGATCATTATTTTTGGACAGAGCATTTCCAGGAATTATGGAAACCGAATTTGTGCTTTAATGAATATCTTGAGAATATTTTCGGTTTTGGAAATTCTTTGGTGTCCAAATTTCCTTGTCTATAAATACTTGAAGTTTGCCTTTCTAGCAAACTAATCCTTCGTAACAACAAACTACCTCTTGTTGTGTTGTTAATGGTGTAGCCGCCTATTTGGAGATGAGAGTAACCTAATTAGGCGAAATCTCTTACGGCCGCTCAGTTTAAAGTCTGTTTATAAAATAAAAACAAAAAAAAATAAAAATAAATAATAATAATAATAATAATAATAAAATGCCCCCCCGTGGCTCCTTTTTTATAATAATAATAATAATAATAATAATAATAAACACTCTGGAGACGCTCTGGAGAAAATTCAGGCGATTGGAAACCTGAATTGATTTTCAATTATTATAAACACTCCCCGCAGATCGTATCCATCACATACTATATCCTGAGACTCTGCTGCATCGATCGATACCATTTACTTCCCATTTCGTCATTGTTTGGTGACGGTTAGGGCAGTTATCTTCATATGCCGAGCACCCGAGCATCATCCTTCCAATCTTCATCTGCAGTTTTGCCCATTCCCCAAAGTTTGGGTTCTTCTGCATCTTCCCACGCAGGATGTTCTACAGCCTCGGCTCCATCCACAGTCTCTACTCCACCCTGCATTGACTCA